>BMAV01022473.1:430422-498716 GCA_019973955.1 Trichonephila inaurata madagascariensis
ACATCCATTCCTACAATATTGTAAGACTACACTCTTTTAATGGTATTGTTATCTAAGTGCTCGCATTAAGCCTCCGATTGTGTAGAAAAATATTTTTTATAGCACCCGTATTTGAATTTAAAAAGGACAGAAGTGCGTGTGAATTCGTAAAACAGAAGTATTTTTTTTTTCATTTACACCTCTTTAATCTACCCCACCCCCCTTCGTCGTCAATTTCCTCAAACACCATTTTTAGTAGATCTCTACTCACCAAGAGAAACATGCTTGTCAAATTCTAAGTCTAAGTCTAATTGTTCAAAAACGAGAATCTTTTTCATCTATAACGTCCCCCTCGAGAGTCGATGGCTACAAAATTCGTTCTCGGCTGCTCTCTATTCAACAGAAGAAACATGTTTTCCTAGTTTCAAGTTTTGTAAGTCTAATAGCTCAAAATGGGAAGCGTTTGTCTATAATGCCTTTGCAACCCGCCTTGGGATTTGATTTTCGCAAAACTCGTTCTTACTGGATCTCTACTCAATAAAAGAAACATGCTTACAAAATTTCAAATTTGTAGTTTTAATGGTTTAAAAACGGGAATTTTTGCCTAGAACGTCCCCGTAGTCCCCTCAGGAAGTCGATTTTTTAAAAACCTTTTTAAGCGGATCTGCTCTTTAAGACAGCGTTTCTCAACGTGGGGCCTACACCCCACTAGAGGTGTGGGGGAGGCAATTCGAAAAAGGACTCATTTAGAGTTTAAATTAGCGTAGTCATATTTAACTGAATGTGGATTTAGTGCCTTAAATCAGTGGTCTCTAGCCCCCGGTCAATGGACCGGTACCGGTCCGTGGATCAAATACTACCGGTCCACACAAGAAACATTAAATTATTTCCATTTTATTTACTGTAGTATATTTTTCATGGGTTTGGGCTACTTTTTATGAAAACCACTTTATATTCATTTTTTGGTGTAATTATATTTTATTCTGAGCGCACGTTTAAAAAAAATACAATTAAAATTATTAAATCAAAACAATCTAAAATATAAGCAATCAAAGTCCTCTCCCCTCAGCGGGCCGCGGTAAAATTATCAAACGTTGACCTGTCCGCGGCGATAAAAAGGGGTTGGGGAGCAATGCCTTAAATGATGTGCTGCTAAAAAGAAGAAACGTTATGGATATAACAAAAGGGAGTAAAGTTTACTTAATTGGAACCAAATATGAAATCTCCTTAAAACAAACATCAAGCACAAGGGCATCACTAAATTTTTTATTTCTATTTCAATTTTCCCTTATTGTATTGAAAACGTACTTACTGTAATAATAATAATAAATTTCTAGTGATTTCTTAAGGAGAGAGAGCCTTAAACTTTCATTTATATATATATACACTGGGACATAAGAATTTTAAAAGGCTGAGGGGAAGCAAAGCAAAAAAAAAAAAAAAACCTTGAGAAACGTTGTTTTAAAAGGAATATTCATGCAAAATTTAAAGATTCTAGATCTAATACCTTCGCAGATATCGCGATGAGTGAATAACACTTTTCTCCTATACATATTGTGTTGAAGTCGGTCTCTTTCCCCTAATTGCTAAGAGGGGTGCCGACAGACATGGGAAAATTCCAATCGTTTCCCTAATTGCTGGGAAAGAATTTCGCAAATGGGTGGTCAGAAATTCTGACCCTTTTCCCCCAGGCTATCCCGACAGTCAAAAGAGGCACCGTAACATTGTGCTTTCGTTTTCTCACGATTCGGTGACGGCAGCGCGTCTGAGAACTTACAATATGAGCCGAGACCGACTCCCAACATAGGCAGCCTACGAACAAGAGATTTAAGAGGGATTAGGAGGAGAGGGATCGTGAGAGACGAGAGGTTTATAAGAAGAGCAAGGGAGTACCAAGATGAGATTTTATCCGGAGGAAAAAAAAATTCAATACTTTAATGCAGTTCTGGGCTAAGGTAAAGCCGATGCAATGCTCACCCAAAGTTTCAAAGATAGGAAGGAGGTGAAGTTTCCCTGCGGGAATCAGGTACTCCGCAATTATTCCACGAAGGACCCATTGAAGGGATAAAAGGTTGAGTCAGCCTTGCCCAGCTCGGGGTTTGAACCTTGGACCTGTAGTGTAGAAGCTAGATGCACTAACCACTCAGCCACTGGGCTTCGACACAGTCTTTACAATCTTAAAATATCCCCCGTGTTATAGAGTGGGATGAGAAGAAAGGAATTTCCTGTCCTATTCAGTCCTGGAAATTCCAGGACAGTCCTCATGACTCATTTACACCTGTAAAGTTTAATAAAGATCTGCACCCTTTCCTTTCGAAACTTGTTGCTTACAAGAATAGTCTTTTTCTGTTTTTCGAAGAAAAAGATGTCATTTGAAAGAAAAAAAAACCCCCAATTTTCTCTAATATAAATTAACAAACAAAAAAAAAAAATTCAGCTGTTGAAATAATTCATTAATTCGGGGTTTATTATTCGTTAAATAGGTTTTTTTTTTACCTTCATTTTAAAAGGGAAAAGAAAAAAATTCTTTAAATCGTGAAATTCGCTAAATAGGGGTTTGGTAAATGGGGGTCCACACTGTATATATATACAGAGAGAGATAAAAACTAAGAGAAGAACACACCAATGACAGTTTGAAAAAACTGTGAAGAAACTAACTCTGTGCGTTGAACCATACTTCAAAATTTTCGAAGCAAATTTAAATTACATATACAAACCAACAAAAATGTTTAAAAAGAATATCTGATTTCATGTTATCAACTATTCTGTGTACGAATTTATTTATTTATAAATAACTTTAGATGAAGTGCTTTTAAATGTATATTATTTTAAAATCATTTCTCTCATATAAACAATGAAAACTATTACATTGATAGCAAGCAAAGTATTTTCGATAAAAACTTACGTTTATCTTTTTTTTTTTTTTTTACAATTTTGAAAGGTAATAAAAGCAATCATTTCCAAGATATAAATCTGCAATGCAACATTTAGAAATTTAAAAAATATCTTTTAATACTTAATAGAAACATATTGCTAAAAAAACTATAAACATAATGATACAATTTTAAAATGTAATTATTCTTTTAAAATACTCAGAAAATAAAACACTTAAATTTCTTTAAAATCGAATGGATGGCTTATTCTATCAAGAAATGTCAAATTTTATTCTTTTCCTCTTCTCCGCGAATGCAATTTTTTTATTTCGAATAGTGATCTCCGATTCTACTTATCTGTTTCTCTTTTTCCCTATTTTTCCCTAGTTCCACATACAAAATCCCTATCCTGTTAGTATTTAATTGGAGGGTAGCTTGGCGTAGTAGTCAAACGTACCGGTAAGTTTTAGACTTCTGCAGCAGTGTTTTCACTGCATCACACTCAAATAATACGTTTATATTTATAAATAGAATTGAGAAGGATGGATTCATCCCAAAAACATTATCTGAGTTCAGGAAGTGAATTAATTAGCTTTCAAAAAGCTTTGGAACTAACTGATCATCGTCATGCCGCACATTGTTGCATCTATGCGCCTTGCCCTACACCTGTACTACAGCATTATACATCATCTGCTTTAGTTTCGGTATGTCAGTGAAATATGTTCTTTTGATGATTAATATGTTTTATTTTATATGTTTTTATTGTGTTGCACATCTTTGGCAATTTTAAAACTGTACTGGATTTTACAATTATTGTGTAATAAGTTAAATAACCGCAATTCTTAGATCAATACAGTTCTTATTAGCTTAATTGTGTTTAACAAAAATAAATATATGCATATTTAAGAGAAGTCGTAAATAAAAGAATTTAAATAAATATTTTGTCAATTTTCTCAGTTTCTGTAAAAAAAAAAGACACTTCCTATTTTTAGCTCTGTGTTATTATCAAAAGTGTATCATACTCTGTTAAGAATTATATACATTTATATTTGTGATTCTGATTTTGAACTGTAAAATGCAGATTATGTATATATGTTCTGTAACATTTACTGATGGACTTACTTTTAATTTATTGAGTATCATAAAAATGATTTTACTTTCAACAAAAGTATTCTAGTTAACATTTTTCCAATTAAATACATTTTGTCAAAAACATACAAATTTAATGTTGTTTTCATTCTCAGGAAAAGTTCTTCTGTATTTCTATCTGATACTAAATATTAAACATGTACAAATACATATACTAGTATATTTATTTTATAATTGCATAGATGTATATATTATAAAATGAAAAAAAAAAAAAAAAACTTTTTGAATGTAAAAGGATTAAGAAAAATTACGTTTTGAATAAGTTTTTATACGTATTTAAAAACCTAATAAACTCTTATTATTCGACTGCACATTTGGATTTATTTATGTATCATGTTATTTTTAACAATCAAAAGCAATATTTCATTTTGATGTTAGCTAGAAATATTACTATTGTAAGGACACGTTATTGTACAAACACAAAATTTCTTTTTCTAATTGGGTCATACGAAGGAACATTCAAGAATTATTTCATTGTAAAATAGGAAGTTGAACTAGTTATATTGGAATGTATGTGTTTAATTTTTAAATAATTTAATTCTGTGGCATGGACAATTAGTTTATTTTCCTTAATGTAGATGGCGACACGATGCAGTAGTTTCGCATCAATTCTTTTCTGCTGTTTCTCAGATCAGCAGTGCAAAATTACTGTTTCTCCTTTCATTTTCGGCAACCACTTGCTTCGAAATTTTTTTTTGTACTTTTTTTAAAATTCCTCTCATCACCCCGCATTCTGTGTGAGAAAAGCTATTTGCGTTCAGAGTTCCCTGACGTAGTTAGCTGCGCTTTGCAGCTCATCCCTTGGGCGGTTCTATGCGTAAGGAGACCAATAGCAGTTAAGCCAGATTTCCTCATTTCCCCGCCCTGTAGAAACTATGGCATTTTTCTGTTTTCTATTTGGGTTGTTTTTAATTTTTTGCTATTGTAGTTCACAAATTTTTTTCTTAAATGAATAATGAAGGGGTTATGTTTATGTTTTCGGGAACCCCGTAATTTTTTCGCCGTGGGATATAATTTTTATATGAGGAGGAAAACCAGTTTTTCCAATGCGTGCGCTTAGGGATTGTATGTAAGTAAAATTCCCTTTGGTGATTTATTCGGGAATGGTAAGCCCAGCATCATTCTTTGACATGGAAGTTTCTAATGACTGCTGTGTTTTAATTTAGAATAAAGCATGGTTTTTGTCTATCAATCATCTTTGGCATTTCGGAAAAGTAGAGTGTCTTTCGAAATTTGTGTGCAGTTTCTAATTTTTCTGTTAATTTTATTCTGTAAATTATTAAGTTTTCTTTAGTTGGTAGGGTTTCTGGAGAACTGCCCGGTTTTTATGGTTTTATTTTGTGTTGATGAGGCAATTAAGGAATAATGTAAGTGAAATATATTCAGCACTTGCTGAAAAATAGTAATTATAATTTATATATAATTCAAGAATTAAGAAGTTATATTTTTCTTTTCAAGCTTATATCACTCTAAGAAATTTTTCTCTTACAACTCATCAAAGTATTATTAATGTTGATAAAATTAAGAGAGAGAGAATGTGAATCAGGAGTTTCAAAGAAATAGAAAGAAATTTTAATTTGATAAAAAATACGATTTAGAAAATGAATTGATTAAAAACAAGAGAATAAAAATTAAACACACACAAAAAGGATAGAAAGATTATAAAAAAAACTACAGTTTAAAAGTGTAAGTAAAATTAGAGAAATAATAAATATAGCTGATATTTTATGACACAGTTCTTTAAGTAAAGCGAGCAAAGATCAATTTAATAAATTTTAATCAAATAATTTAAAAAATCAATATTTTGAAATGAACTTGGTATTTAATGTTTAAATACAACAGAGTTAATGGCAATGAAAAACATATTTTTTTTTAAAATTCTTTTTATACAGACAATATTTTAAAAAATGTGTTGTCGTTACGTATCCTTGAAAGGTCCAACATATGTCAGATCAGCTTCAGAAGTTTGCTGACTACTAGAAATGGATTATTTTTTTAAAAGATATGTTTAATCAAGATAAGCAAATAAAAGTTAATTTAAGAATTATTTTAAAAATATGTAAGTCATTGATTTCTCATTTTTTTTTTTTTAAATTTAGATGCAGATGCGCTTTGACGGTCTTTTAGGTTTTCATGGAGGCCTCGTTACAGAAAAGGATATTGTTAGTGGCCTTAATCGAGAACTAAAAGAAGAAATTAATTTAGATGAAAAATTTTTTGTGACTGACAAGGATTACCTGTTTTCTTATATAGAAGTTTCTAATAAGTTGTGCTTGCATTTGTATGGGAAAAATGTTACTAAAAAAGATTTTGAAAACATAGAAAGAAATGTTCATACAGCCCGTGACTTTGGCAAAGAGGTAATATTAATATTTTTCTTTGTTGCAGTGTCTGTCAAATAAATAATTTTCATTTAAATTCAATTTTGCACAAAAATTTAGTGTAAATTTTATTAGATATGTGAAAAATGTAAAATCTTTTGATTTTATGTATTAATAAACAAACAGATAAATACATCATTATATTTTTATTGATCTAGTTACATATTTAAAACCTTTAATATTAAAAAGAATTATATATTATTTTTTAATTGTATGCTATATTTGCCTGCACACTATCTTTCACTGAAATAATTTAAATAAAATAAACACACAATATTAAGATAGGAATATACAATGTTTATGAGCTTAATGAAAATTTATATAATTATATTTCTTTCATATTTAGACAACTTACTATTCTTAATATGAACAAAAAAGAAAAAGATGCAATGCTTCCAATTACACTGGTAATTGATTTCACGGAAATGGAACCATGGAAAGCCACTTAAAATGCAGAATTGTTCCATCTTCTTGAACATTTATTTTGCTCTTAATAGATATCTTTTTAAAAAAAACCAACTTATTGGTTGAAAAACGCACTTTTTTTAGATATCTGGTTTTGGTAACCCCACAATATTAAAATAAATCTGCATAAATGGAGATTCTGTAAATTTGCACAAAGTTGTGTGTGTGTTTGACTAATACACAACTTCGTATACAGGTAAAACTTTTGATTTCAGGTTTAATGTAATTTTATTTTTACCAGATTTATTTTAATTTACATGAGGCTTCTGATAATAGACTCACAGTTTTTAATTAATTCTACCTTTGTAGCAAATCTTATAATTTGATTTTCTACCAGGTGATGAGGATGGCATTAAATTGTTTTCTATATAACTTCTGTAGTATATCACAAGAGACTCAAAACCATTTAATCTGCAGCAGCTAAATTATTCTGGGTAATGTGTTTGTGAGCCCAATAAATTTAAGCACAATTTAACTTGGTCATTGTTAGTCAGTTGAAAAATCAAGACATGAAATTTATGGTTTGTAGTTTTGAGATAAACATACACTAGTGCTACAGAGAACAGCTGTTAGTGATAATTTTAAACACAGGTCAAACCATGGAAGTAACTTTCGTGGCAACATGAGTCATTTAGCCATGGTCGAGAACTTGTTGCCTGTGTACTTTCTGTTAAATCTGTTGAGGCTCGTTCTCATTGTCTAGAAGTTTGGAGAGTGAAATCCAGCTATAGTTTCCTCCTCGTCAATTGACTGAAATTCAATAATATAAGGTCTGTTCCAAATAGACCACTTGCACCTTTAATTCCTGATATTAATAAAAAAATAAATATTTTAACTTGTTAGAACTTGTGAGCTGATTAAATGAATCTGTAAGCCTCATTACTTCATTTTGCAATAACAAACCTAACATTTAATAGCTATTGATCTGCCAATCCCAATGTAGTTCCAAAATAATTTTCAAGAAAAACTTGCTAAAATAATAATGTATTTATATAATTAAGTTATATTGAAAGTAATTGCAACTATTTTCATTTAACCAAAGTTTTATTTTTCCTTTTTAGACTATGGGCCTTTTCCGAGTCCCCATGTTTACTATGGATGATGGTTACTATGGTTTACCAGCTTTTTTAAATAATTGTTTCGTTGGTGAGGCAAAAAATCAATTCTTGAATTTTTTATTAGTAACTAATTTGTTGTCATCTGAAGAAATTGATGTTGCTTTAAAAAGTTCTGAAAAAGGTCAACTAAAGTATTCACATTAATTTGTATATTTCAATTATTTATTGTATTTTCAATCTTGTAAATAAATGCATTTTATGAAATATATAGCTTTATTCATATTCTACCTTCTATTTTAAGATTGTTTAAAATATTCACATTATTTTGTAAAGTTATGTTAATATTCCACTACTCATGTGATATATTAAAAATTGTACACATATAAAAAAAATTATACAAAAGCCTGTCAAAATAATAAAAAAATGATGGTATTAACCTACTAACTGATCTAAATTAAATTTTCTGCTTCAGCTGGTTAGAGGTCTTGCCTGCATACCTACTGACAGACGATTCAAATCTGCCCCTACTCCAGAAGGCAACCATCAACATTTTTGTCGATGTAGAATTGGGACAGTAAATGCTGTAGCATTATAGCCATGTATTGTTATTTGGATAAACCCCTATCATAAATTTCGTCTAAGACACCCCATTGATGAATTGCAACTATCAATGTAAACAGCATCAAAATAGACTCAGCATCTTCAGTAGATTACTTATGGACAAATGCTTCAACACTCAATACAATGTATATCAATAACAGAAATAGCTAAAAAATCTCATTCAAAAATTTGCTTAATATAGTTCTCTTAATGAAAAGTCAAAATATCAAAGGTAGAATAAATATGTCATTTGATTTCCTCTGATAACAATTATTTTCTACCTTTGTAGGCTAGAGCATGTTTGCAAATCCAAAAATAAGCACTTCATTTTTGTCTTGAAAAGTAATTTTTGAAAATCTCAAACACTAAGAAATGATTTAATTTTTTGACCTGAACTATAACCATTTAATTAAATTTCTTATTTTTTCATAAATTTTTTTTAGTGTCCTTGATATATTGCTAAAATGGAATATATAAATATTTTAATTTGAAATCTTCCTTTAAGATGATAAAGAATAATTTATATTTATTTTTTGCTTAGAAGTGTCCAATTACAATAGCATAAACAAAATGATTCTGCATAATATTATTTAAAAAATTTTCATGAGATTTTATAAAAGAATAATAAAATAGAATGTATAGTAAATTTTAAAAAAATATTCACACAATTTTTTAAAACTTTTTATTATAAGATTGTAGTAAAATGATTAACTATCAAAATAATTGGGATTTAATTTGACTATATGATAGATAAATCAATTAATGCAAGTGTAAAACATTTTTTTTTGAAGTCATAAACACACATATAATTTTCAACTATGTCTACTACATAATATAATCAGTAATTCAAATAAATAATTTTCAATAATAAATGCTATAAATTAAAGTGTAAAAAAATAACTCTTTTTCATAAAAGATGTGAAATTTCATAAAATAATGTGTAGTTTATAATTTCTAAAAGGTGAAATTTTAAATCAGACATTAGTCATTTCTACAGAAGATTAACATACTTCACTACAGATAAATCATTAATTCAAGTGTAAAACATTTTTTTTAAAGTCAAACAGACATATAATTTTCAACTATGTTTTCTACATAATATAATCCAGGAGTCGACAACCTTTTAGCTGTGGAGTGTCAAACCAATCTACCTATATCAGGGATGGTGAACCCATGGCACACAACACAATATTTTAGGCATGCCAGTGATGAAAATGATTTATATTTTATTTCATAATAACAAAATTCACTATGAAATACTGTGAACAAAGGCAAGTGATAAAGGCAATATTGTGAACAAAGGCAGGGAGTACATTCGTTTGTTATTTTCTCTTAGTTATTACCTTAGTTACGTCTTGGATTACAGTTGCTTATGAGGCAAAATTTGGCTATACATACCATAGTCAATTTTGTCGACACAACTGTATTTTAAAGTTTATTGGTGTTATATTTACAATTTTTAACTGTTATTTAATATGGCTAGGTCAGCAAAGAATAAAAAGTGCAAGATAGTAAATGTAACAGAAAATTTTAAATGATGAATCTAGAAATATGGCAAGATTAGTAAAGGCGGCAAAGCGTTGTGTGTTTTATGTTCTGGAACAGTGGTATGCAGAACATCGTCTGTAAAACAGCATTTTAAGACAAATCACAAATCCTCGTCAAAAAAAAACCCCCACAAACCACAGCAAAAATAATTGCTTAGAAGCCATTTTGAAGATGACTCCAATTCACCATGCATTCTACTATAAAAGTAACATCTTATAATCCTAATATAAGTTATTTGTCATCCACACAATCTTCAACAACAGAAGTCATACTAATGTTACTTAAATTTGAATTACATGTATAACTAAATCATTAACAACTATATGGTGCAAAAGGTATTTTTTCATAGTAAATAAAGAGTTTTGAGTTGTTAGTATTTAGTTTTATTATTTTCCCAATAATCACAAATCAAACTTATTTGACGGCACATCAATACCTCATTAAAAACTTTAGAAAAAATGGCACATTGATCCATAAAGGTTCGCCACCCCTGACTTATATGAATCAGCATGCCATACAGTAGAACATTTTTGAAACAGTTCGATTCATGAAATAATGCATGCAGAGTAGGAGAATATAGTTCATTAATACATTTTTACAGTTTTATTATATATTAATTTTGCATCATTTAAAGATAGTTATTATAAAAATAAACAGCATAAAATATTACTATTTCTTCAACAAAAATTTTTAAAAATTGAAATTGTACATATATTACGTATTTTTAAACATATTTATTAAAGTAAGAAATAGGCAATATAAAATATATGTATTTCCCTTCATTATAGTTAAATAAAAGTTTGATGTGAACTTAGTTCCTGGCTCCTCTCTACACTTTCATGTCGCAAAATTAGGAATATAATTTGTGACTTTCAATATGACACAGTCTTAAGCATTCAGTTGTTAAACAATTTCTTTGCGGATTCAAAATATTTTTCATATGAGGAAAGATTTTTTACTTAGATATGTAAAACCAAAAATGGAAAGCAGAGTACATTCAATTTTTTCTCTTCAAACAATTAAATTTTTCCAGCAATGGCATTCAGTAATTTACAAAATAGCTGTAAATTTATCTTTAGAGTTAGTTATCTTTCAGTGATTCTGTAAACCCATAATTTTGAAGATGTTTGTCAAAAAAGGTCCATTACAAATTCATCAGCTACCATCACCTCAAAAATTGACAAATCTGTAGAGTAGTGCAGAGTGCCACTGAGAATTATACCATGTGCCACATGTGGCATACGTGCCAAAGGTTGTCGACCCCTGATATAATCAGTAATCCAAATAAATAATTTTAATAAATACTATAAATTAAACTGTAAAAAAATTCTTTTTCATAAAACATGTAAAATTTCATTAAAAAAAAATATGTGTAGTTTATAATTTCTGAAAGGTGAAATTTTAAATCAGACATTAGTCACTTTTACAGAAGATTAACATACTTCACTGCAGCTACCTATTTTTTCTTTGACCTCTTATGATGATTCTTTAATCAATTCAGGCACCCTACTGTTGTCAGGTTTTGCTTTGTAAAGACTTTTTTTGAAAATTCATGTTTAAATTAAAACAATTATAGTCATCAACATTGTTAGTAATTATATATATTTGCGTATACTTATCATGTATACAATTTTATTAAATGCTATAACTTTTATAAGATATACACAAACACGAAAGATAATGATGTAAGTTATGTTATATATATAAATATTATACTTATAAATATTTAATAAACAATTTGCCTTAAATAAATATTCTATGACACCTATTTTTTATAAACTTGAATTTTCTTCTAATTGTTTCGAAGTTGAATGTCATTGAGTTAATCTATTCTTCTGAAATGTATATATTAGTATTCAAATTATATATAAACAGTGTTATATGAATTACAATCATAAAAATGACTCTTTAAACAGACTGTAAAACATTGCATACATTCTCTATGCAAGACATTCCACAAAAGAAAAATTAAATTTCTTTCATAAAAAATAGTTTTAAAAGCAATATACACATTACATAACACATATAAAAGTACAATATTTCAAAATAACTGAATAGGAAACAACTCCTATAAATATACTCATGTATTGACTTAGATTTTAAATTATTTGAGAAAAAGGTAAATTAGTCTCTAATTGCTTTGCAACAGCATCTACCAAATCTTTTGAATTAATTGGTGATAATCTAGATGAATATGGAGACTGGACTGGAGAATTTACTCTGCTGCGAAGATTATATCGTTTTTGTGGTGATCCCTAGAAAAAAGGAAAGCATGCACCATTTATAGTATTAATAATTTGTGTAATACACTGAAAAAAATTAAGAGATTCTTTTACTTATGAAAAACAGTAAGAACAAAAACTTACTTTGGGAATTAATATTTAAATTATAAAAATATAAATTTATTTAAAATGAAGAAAAGTTACAATTGCATCATTTTACATTTCCGAATTCCTTAAAGTTGTCATCACGATGAGGGCCTCAAATTCAGAACTTTTCAAATACAAAAATCCTAACATTGATATAATATTACATTAAGATATATATATTGATAGATTACAAGACAAATACTGATTTTTTTTTACATAACTTAATTTAAAAAATTCATAAATATGTAATTTTTTGTTGGCATTGCAGTATAAAATATGAAACGCATTTTACATAAGAAATAATGGATTGACTAAAGCTGAAATGAATAAAAGTAATACAACATACTTTTTATATGTTAATGAAAAATATGCAATGTATCAATATTAAAAATTTCACCTCAGAAAAAAAGTTCAGATTTAAATTTTATGTTTTAAAAAAATCCGTTAGAAACAGCTCTTCATTTTAAACTATGAATTAATGAACAGTTACAAATGTTATAAAAAGAAAGGAATAATTAGGCACCTTTAGCAATTACTTTTGCTTTTTAATATAGAAAGTTTCTTTTTTGAAATTTTAAAAGTTATGAATTGATTGAAGCTCAATCCATAAATAAAATAACTGGGAAAATATTTCTTCACGTGTATTAAATAAGCCCTTTTATTTATTTAAAAGTTGTCTCATTATTCAAAAAATATACTTACTTTCATTATAAAACAAAGGCAAAATTTGACTGCAATTACCCTAAAATTTGGCATATAATGCACACCTATATTTTCAAGCTGCATTTTTTAATTTTGAGGTGTATTTGTTGCATAACATACACCCCCCCTTTTTTACGAAGAAACCTGTAATGTATGTATGTAGTGTTCTTATATTTTTAAGTCATTTATTTGAGGTATTATCCCAGGCTTTTGAAAAAATAGTATACTTCTAGAATTACAACTTATCAAATTCTAGTAAAAGTTTACATAAAGCATGCCATATCTTTAAAATAAGCAGTAATTTGATAAAGGTAGAAGTCTAATTTTTTAAAAATTTTAAAGCTGTCATTTTCATACTTGGGGTACAATGAGCACTTGTAAATTTTGATCTTATTTTTAATGTTAAAAGTGCGTGTTATATACCAGATTTTATGGTAGCTTTGAGAAATTATTTGTAGAAACATGTAAGCACTGCTTTAATGACTAGGTCTTTTGTTATATTTCAAGACTTTAGTATTTTTTACATGGAAAATTTTTATTAAAATAATCATGCAATAAAAACAATTTTTGAACTTGTGAGTTTGTGAAATCATGTTATTAATGATAAATACAAAGATTGATGAATAAATTTGCCAAATCTTACGCACCATATCATAACAGAATTTCATTTCCCAATTAAAAGTGGTCATGTCATGATGGTCAGTGTTGTTGAGTCACGGGTTTGAGTCCCGATGCCACAGATGACCTACCGGGTAGATGGGCTGATACACGTTAAATCTGCCATGACTTAAAGTCTCCTCATCAGTGTAGAATTTAAGACAGTGGTGTCTACAACACTTGCTTAAGTGCAATTTTAATATAAACCCCCTTTCCAATTGCACTAAAGAAAATTTCTCAAACTATAGTTAACACCAAAACAAGTGGTAAAATAAATACAACCAGGCATAACCAAAAACTAAAAAAAAGTTTCAAACAAAATATTTATTTTAAAATTTTGTTTAATAGTAAACTTTCTTTTATATTTTAAAATTGATTCGTGTGTTTGTAACATGAACAGAAAATCAAAAGTAATGTCATATCAGCAAAAGTAGAAATTTTGTTAAATTTCTTAAATTGATTATATTATATAGGATTTGAATCAGGATATTGATGAAGTTAAGAAAGTACTGAAAAATCTTATTTTGGAACTATTTTTTATTTTTAAAGGCAAAAAGTAATTTTTCTAGGAAAATATAGAACATTACTAGATAAACCTATTCATTCCATTACCTTCAATACAATAAAGCTAGTTAACCCTTGAAATATTAATTTATACATTATGGCGTGCTTCCATTGAAAAAATGAAGATATTTATTTAAATTGTATATAATTTAAAAAATAATTATATTTAAATTAAAATATTTCACTTGTTTCAAAAATTAAAATAATTTTTTATGTTTAAAATTATTACTATATAAACAACTAGAATCTATATAGAGAAGATTTTCATTAATTAAAAAAATGTATTCAAATACCTCTTCAATATTTTCCTTGGAGGACAATATTGCAACTTCTTTAGGTGTAGAGTCTAAAATATGTAAAAACACATGTTAATATATTTATTGAAATCTGTGAAAACGAATATTGAAGACTAGAATGAAGTTTTAAAAAAGGCAGCAAAGAAACCTAAAGTGACAACTGGACAATGAAATAATTATTTTTTCACTATATTAAAATGCAAAAATCGAGGCTGTGGGTAGCCTAGTGGTTAGAGCACCGGACTCCGGACTGGAAGTCCTGGGTTCGATGCCCGTACTGCCAAATACCCTCCGAGTACACATGGAGTATGTGCTTGTTAAATCAGCGGGTCCGAAAGTCTTGTGGGCTGAATCACGAGTGCAGGGAACTGGAGAAAATTTCCCTTCAATTCAGTTCCATGCCTAAATTGTGGAGGTGGAGATAGATGGTGGTGCCATCTATTGTAATGTTCTATCGTCCCTTCAGGAATTCCACCGAGCTAAATCGTACTGTCATCTGTATGGTGCTCAAGGCTAAGGCCAACAACAGACGTACATCTAGCCCATTGCCAGGATGAATTTCGTGGGCCTCGATCGACTATGTCAGACAGGCGGCATGAGCAACAACAACAAATGCAAAAATAAAAGATTAATAGAGTTTTTATATGATAAAATACATATAACTTTTATTATAATTAAGATAAATGCATTTTCATATAAATAATGTCCTTGAATTAGACTGATTTTAAAAATTTTGTGCATACATAAAGCTTTCTTTATTAAATCAGAATAAAATAGGTAGATTGAAGGGAAACAGATTACTCTTTTTATTTTTATGGTTTATTATTTTCTTTTTTCTACCCAAAATGAAGACAGTTGGTCAGATATGAAAGTGCTTTTTTATCTTATTTTTCCACATAATTGTCTTTTTTTTTAAAAAAATGGGATGTATAGTTATTAATAGCAAAAATTCCTGAGACAGTACATAGGAACAATTACATTTACAAAAAGAATAATGTACATATGTAAAACGTGATTGCCATGACTTCTCCAATGCTTGACAATTTTTGAGTAACAGGGAAATTAGGGTACTTCCAAATAATAAATTTAGTTTTACTCTAAATACAATAATGAAATACATGTTCATAATGATTCCAGACACATTCTCACTATGCTCCACAAAATGTTAAATATTCAATGATAATTGCCATGCAAAAGTTCTTGTGTTGTTCTACTTGGGAATCCATCGACTTCTAACATTGCATTAGAGTTTAGAAGTTGATAATATCCCAATTTGTGTCATATGAAAGATCAATATGTTTTGATAGCAGTAGAAGAGTAAAACTTCTGTTCTCTCTCTACAGAATCAAGGTGCTTATCATTCCATGACTATTCCCTTACATGTTGCCTTCTCATAATACCAATAGTATATACTGTGCAGTAATTTCAAGATAGATGGCAGAAACTAAAATAGCCTTTAACCTCCCACCCCTTTCCAATAAATTACTACTTGCTCTTCTTCCGTGGATCATTTGCTCTGTCTGTTAGACATTTTAAATGGATATTATATGTACAGGAACTTTAACTACGATGTGAGACACTATTGCCATCTACTAGTGATGATGTGAGTAATATATTTCATAGATTAAAATAAGGAACTTTATTTTCTGATATAACCCAATATTAATTTGACATGAAAATTTGGAAGAATTATTCATATTTCTTTGTCATTTTTAAGGTGCACATATGAATACCATAAAAAACATCTAAGCATCCAAAAATAACAAAAGAGAAATAAATACAATGTTGCTTTCACAAGAACATGGCATTATTTCTTACAATTTTTCTAGAATAAAATTCTTAGCTCTTCACAGTAAAAACATAAAAAGTACACAAAAGAACATAAAATGTCCAAGGGAATTATTTTCCTTAGTATTTAGTTTTTAAAAAAATATTGTTGCTGAAATACAATACACTGAAGAAATTTGCATTGAAGTGGAAAATTTCATACTACAGAATTAAAAAAGACCATCTGATGAATAAGTAACTATCCAATTTTGTTTGAATATGTTTTCATGTGGTTTAACAGAGAGAAAAAAGAAGGATGCTAGTTATATCTTTCAGCAACTGACAATTAAAACTTCTTAATAGTTCCTAAGCATTTAATTGAATATTTCAAAACACAAGATTAATAGGCCCAAACTTATCCTATTTTTCAATTTTATACAATGGGTTTAAGCACATAATATACATACTTATTTGCTTGTTACTTTTTGCTTTCACTGGTGTCTTCTTTTCAACAGGTTTTTTCACTCTGCTAGCAGAATTTGTCAATTTTTTAGTTTCACCTATGAAAGATATCAAATGATTTATTTTTAAAAAGTTATACAGTAAAGCTACAAATATATACTTAAACTAGATCTCTTTTTTTAGTAATCAATGATTCATCTTATTTTGAAATTAAAAAAAAATCTCAACATTTTTTTTTATTCTTCAAAACAGCTAATTTTTTTATGGTATTTAAAGTTTCATAACAACATTAAAAACAAAAAGTTGAGTTTGAAGTGCCAAGATGTATTTTTGAATTAAAAAAAAAGAAAAAAGAATCCTATATTAGTAAAAATACATGTTTAAGTATTATTTTTATTATCACTTACCGATATGATTAGGAGTATCAATAGGAGTATGTGGTTTCTTGACTTTCTCTCTTGTAATAGAGGAGAATGAGCTTGAAACTGAAGTAATGGTATGATCCATAGAATATCCATGATTTAGATTATTACTTAATTGTGGTATTTCCAACTTTGAATTTTGTAATGATGGTGATATTAAATGCAATGGTTTCATACCTAATTTAAAAAAAAAAAAAATCAAGCAACAAATTATTCTTATGCTAAAAACCACTCACTGCTGCATAACATATTCACTCATTTAACAAAATTTAAATACTAGTCTCTAACTATAACAACAGAACTCACAAACAATGTAATATTTTCCAAAATGTAAATTAGGTAAGAATGCCATCATGATGAAAGAGAAGACAAAAATTATTTAGAAACTGAAGCTAATTATAATGGTGTATATTGAAACTGCCTTTGTAAAAGTACTGAGAGTAACAATATAGTAGCCTTTAGATCTCTCCTTGATTTCCAATATATTGTTATGCATCTAACTCTGTTCTGAAGAAATTAGAGCAAGTCCAATTGAGTGTTGCCTGTATCATCACTGGTCTGAAGCACAGTTGCCCTTCAAACCTTGTTCTTTTGGAGAGGCAGGTTTACAACCTCTTCTATTTTGTAGACAGACTCTGAATTGGTCAAATACTTTAACAAACTTTCTAGCTTCGGTCAACAAAACAAAATGTCTACGTACCTGAAAAACTTGAAAAAAAAAGGGCAAAGGCTAAAGAAAAACTGCCTCTTCACAGTCAAGTTTAGTCTCAGAACTTTCTTACTTGAGATGTAGAGCCCTCTTAATGTAGCTTGAACTACTCTCTATGGTTCATTTCCACTTCAACTTGTTTCCCCCATCATTAAGCAAAATTTTGTTTCTAGCCATCTTAGACACTTAACATTGAAGATCATTAACAGCATTCCCAATGATGGAATCAAGATTTATAATGATTGTAGTAAAATATCTGATCAAGCCGGTAGTAGTATCAATATTGATATGCCCCAGGGAAAAATGTCTGAAAAAAAAAACCAATCTGGATTTCTGCTCAGTTTTTAGAAGTAAACTAACAGCCATTGATGTGGGACTTGAAGATATTCTATCTATGAAGAATTACAGTGACCTTTGAATTCTCTCTGATAGTTGTAGTGCACTTCAACACCTTTACAAATGGTTTATTGTTGGTGACAAAACCAATATCTATCCTACACAATCTGAAACATATCGCTGCACCATGATATCCATTTCCAATAGATCCCATCTCATGTCGAACTTTAAGGCAATGAAATGGCAGACAAACTAACAAAGGAGGGCTGTAATCTCTCAACTCGCTTCACATCTGCCCTTACCTATCTGGAATTATACTTGTTAAAAAAAATATCAAAATTTGGTGGAGTGGAGAGTGCCTCCAACTCATCATTGATATGCAGGTAATAGACCCGGTCTGGCCTTAACCCTCAAGTGTGACAGATGCTCTCTCGTCTTGCTAGTGGTCAAACCACACACAAGTGCCTCTCATTCTCAGCAAACAAAATGATCTTCTCCATCTGTGCAAGGTGTCAAGATTATCAGGCTTTCCCTGAACACATAATGTGTTGCATGAATCTCACAAGCAAAAATATCTACACAGATTCCCTTCTTGTGCTGAACTTTTTGAGAGTCAACGATTTAATTAATCTTGTGTGACTTCGTCAGACACTGGAGGATTAGCAACAACAACAGATCTCTCCAATGCAGTTGTAGTTGGTGCATGTGTAAACTCATTTTTTTTAAAGCCAGAAAACAAAATGAGATTATTTAATGAATAAAAAACGCTACTTCCAGTTTTATTGAAATTCATATTTTTTGGCTAGCTGATTAATGTGTTTTCAGTGTACTTTTTACACTTTTTCCCCCTCATTTGTTATACCTTATTTGAAGGATGGAATTTACTTTTTTTCTTCTAAATCTTTCAAATTCCTTAACTTAAAAAAATATTGAATTTTTATTTTAATTTAAATTGTGTTTTCATTCTCCTTTAATTATATTTATTTTTAAAAAAAAAATTATTTCTTTTTATGGATTCATTACACAAGTTTTATTTTGTAATAGATTAAAGGAAAAGAAGCAAATTAAACTATATGAGGGTAATTCGGAAAGTAACATCCGAATCGCTGTAAAAAACAAATCAGGATAGAGAAAAAAAAATTATTTACATATAAAAGGTACGGCTCTCCTCTATTTTTCATCATAGTCTTCCCCATTATTCAAGCACTTATCATACCATTTTATTAATTCCTTCTGTATAAAAAGCATTCACCTGCGATTTAATTCAATGTGTCACAGCATTTTTAAGTTCCTCATCATCAGTGAAATGCTGTTCTCCAAGCGTGTTCCAAGCGCATTCCCAAAAGTGTCCTGAAAGTTGGGAGATGGAGCAAACGAATTTTTTCATTGATTTCTTTAATAAGATCAGCAGTTACTACAGACGACCTTCCTCTCTGTGATTCCGGAGGTTTATTCTTCCGTCCTTGATAAAACATATCCACTGATGCACTACGCCTTCACTCCTAATATTTGGCCTGTATACGGCACACAATTCATGATGGATATCTGCTGCTGACAATTTTTTGGTCAAAAGAAATCTTATCACTCCTCGCACCTCACATTTCATGGGATTTTTTATGGCGATACACATCTTGTTATTTTATAACTAGAAAACTCTTGGCCCTACGACCCTCTCACTCGATGACTGGATGCTTGCTAAATCAGAGATTGCTTGTGCATTCGATTGAGGGTGCTCCGAACTGTACTTCCAAACCCAAACGGCAGTTATTCCCAATTGCCCTCGTAATTTGCTTGGCCCAGAGGCTTAGAGGAAGTGTGCCCGCCTCATACCTTCAAGGTTGCAGACTCAATCCTGGTTGTAATCGATAGATTTTCCGGATTCGAAAATCATAGGCATGCATGTCATATGATTTTGTGGTGTTATGACTTCACTCAGCTCTTGAATACTATTTATTTTATACCATGAAAATTCAACAAAATTAGATTTATTACAATTTGATTGTAAAATGAGTCCACAGAAAATCAGTCCTCTTTTGCTGCACTGACTTATTTCTCTCGCATGAAATAAGGTACTAGAGTGTTTCTTTAGAGGAAAGTCCTATACATAGGGTATGTCACAGGGGTCCGACAGTTTTCCGTTCGATCTCCATAAATCCACTCCGAGTTCGGGTGAGTTCACTGGCTCTCAATCCACCATGCAGTTGCTCCTTCGCAATTTCCTCGGTTCCAAAATACGTGTTAATTCGCAGACTTAATCGCTTTATTTATCGCTGAAGAGGCCTCAAAAAGTTCCCTAAAGTCCAGTCTATCGCTGGAGGGGCCTCAAACGGTTTGATCAAGTACAGTCTCCACAGTTCGGAATCCGCCATAATTCGTGGACTCAGTATCGCTTTCTATATCGCTGAAGGGGCCTCAAACGGTTCCCTGATCACCTCTCCTCTTGGTACTCCCTCGCTTTTCTTATATACCTCTCATCTCTCATGATCCCTCCCCTCCTAATCCTTCTATCCCCGACAGCTGCAACTGTCGGGGCTCGGCTCATTTTATCTCTTGTTCATAGGCAGCCTATCGGGAGTCTGTCTCGATCCATATTGTAAGTTCTTTGACGCGCTGTCATTACCCAATTGTGAGAAAGCGAAAGCACAATGTTATGGTGTCTCCTTTGACGGTCGGTGATAGCCTGGGAAAAAAGGGTCAGAACCTCTGACCACCCATTTGCGAAATTCCTTCCCAGCAATTAGCGAAACATCTGGAATTTTCCCACGTCTGTTGGCACCACTCTTAGCAATTAGGGGAAAGAGATCATTACAGTGGCATGTAAAATATCCCTTGAGTATCAATTGGCTCTGGTTCTCTAGCAAAATTGAATCAAGGCACTATTTAGCATTCAACAAGAGCTTGAATTAAAATTTATTCAAGCATTAAAATTTGATAGTGAGAACTACCACTAGATGGTGCCATCATGAAATGACTTTCACATTTGAGGATTTGCTGTGTCTGCAAAGGCTTATATTCTAATATGCAGCCCATTAAGGGAAAAAATATTCAGCTACTCAGAACTATTCTGCTATTTTTTTCCAAATCTTTGAAAAAGCAACTGATTAATTAACATTTAATTATCAATTTAATAAAAGAAATTGTGTTTCATTGTTCGAAACTGAGTTTCATTACTATAACAAATCAAAATCGAATTTCATTTTCAGTGATGTTTACAAGTATAATAACAATTATTCAGAAAGTAAGAATTTAATTCATCTTTCTATTTATTCCTTCCAGTAATTCAACACATAATATAAAGAGGGTGCACAATAACTTCTGCAGATTCTTAACGATATTGTTCTATTAAAGCCAATTTAGTTTTCATAAAGTTCATTTTATTTTCACCATGGCTGTCCTTATCTAAATGAAATTTCAACAGCTTAATTTTCCCGGCGGCCGCCAATTAAAGGCATTTATACATTGTTTAAAAAAACTTTTGCAGCATGATTCCCACCCAACAATTGATATTAACGAGAAAGTTTAATATTTTGTATTTTTCTCATGGACCCAAACATTAAAAACAGTGCAATAATAAGCACTAATATTTAAAAAGTTAAAAAAATTAAATTTGTCAAATTAATGTTAACAAAATAAAATAAAATATGAAGAGATTTAAAATTTAATCACTTAAGATGTCATTTTCAGAATAAATGACAAAGCAAAATTATAAAATAAATATACAGCATAATATACAATAGAAAGAAGGGGGGGAGAGAGAGAAATGCATGTGCTAAAAATAGACTGCATATTGCAAATAAAAACCAATAATTTAAAAACATGAATTATAATAATAAAAATTATAATACGTTTATTACAATAAATACAAACACAATATATGCTGTATATACATATTTCAAAAACAAGAGAGAGAACTCAGATCATGTCAAATTTATATTTAAATTTAAAGAAAGATATATAAATTTTTACATAAAGATCTCTGTACTTAAAGAGAGGAAAAAAATCTACTTACTTTTAAAAGCTTCTTGAAGTTCAAAGTTCTGACGCTGAATTTCTTTAAGAAGTTCATTGTTGATGATGTTATAATCTTTATAAGAATGATAAAAACAAAGTAATATAACAAAGCCAATAGCGCATACACATTTCCTACAAGTCCAAATACTTGAAAAAACAGGACCCTGAAAATATATCACGAGGAATTATATTAAATGTTCATTAATAAAATAAAGTAAAATACAGATGAATGTAAAATTGTTTAAAAATGCTAAATACATCAGAAAAATAAAAATTATACTTTGAAATACACACACATATATATAAAGAATTTTGTCATAATTTTTTAATACAATTGTTCAAAATATATCATTACTCTAACATTTTAATTATACATTATATCTACTTTACATAATGTGAAAAACTTAAATTCAAGGAAATCAATCCTCTGGTGATAGTTTTAAGGTTTAAAACCAGTTTCAACTTTTTAAATAATGCTCATAAATTTTAATTTAGCAACTAGTTTACTGAATTAAATAAAAATGATGCTTGGCTTTAGCCAACCAATGGAAACTCATCTCCATGTATGCATACATATGCTTTTGAAGAATCAAGTTGACCGAAAGATAAAAAAAAATCAGTCTGCTTCTAACAAAAATCAACGTATTTCCACTAAAAACAAGCAAATATTCATTTATATTGATACATTGAGCACATTTATAACTAAGTACATTCATTGTCAACTGCTAAAAATTGCTTTATAAATGGAAAATAATAAATATTGTAATAAAAATATGAAAAATTTTTTTAAAGAAAATTTGATACTTTTCAGTTGTCAGGCCCAAATCTCATTAACGGAAATTTTCTGCAGCAATACACAAAATGTAGCACAAATAAGTCACTTAGTGTTTTTACTAATTTTACTACACTACAGCTAAAAATTGGACAGAGAACAATGGAAAATAGTTACAGTTGGTAATATTTCACATTGGACTGATAGAAACATCTGAGGATTTATTAGCTGCTGAAAAGTAGCAAAGTATATTTAGTAAATTAATATTTAATTAACATATATATATATACAAATAAGAGATGGAATTTTAAATAGAAAAACAAATATATTTTTTGTATCAATAAATTTTATATCAATTTTAATTCCTTTTTTAATCCTATTTTAATTTGAACTGCAAGTAATAGCATATTATTTTAAGGGTTCAAATGCATGTTAGTGTTTACAACTTTTTTTTTGAACAACCACCAAATAACCAATACTTTTGTAAGTTATTTATCGCATGTTAATTATTGTTAGATCACTAAATTTTTCATCAACTGATTATTCATTTAACCTATTCCAGAATGTCATTATTACCTACAGGAAGCATCAGTACATTTTAATAATTTAACCTTCTCTTAACTAATTAAAACTATAGGAAATTTCTAAAAATAGCCTTTCTTATTGCTGGATTTATAGCACTGAAATTTTCATAGCAAAAGAAACATTTTTTACAATATCTCCATTCATTTTTACATTGCATTACATCTCAAACAGTAGCGTAGCTACCAATGGGCTAGGTGGTGCTGTGCACCTGGGACCTCAGACCCTGACCATCAAACTTATAATAATTTCTCCCAAATTTAAGATATAAACATAAAAGGTTACAACATAACTATAATCATAACAATTCAGTCGAAAATAATTTTGAACTTATAGGGAATTCCTCTAAATTCTTTCCATTGTTTGTTTAGTGTTTCAAACTTTCCTTATAGAAAAGTTTATTTTATTTTCAATTTTCTGTAAACTGTTACTTGAAAGTTTCATGAAAAATCTTATATACTTATTATTACATCTTAAAATACCTAATCAAGAGACAATGCCTTCCTAGTTACAATCTATTTTTATTAATGTAATTCATAGAAAACTAGTTTCCTGTTTCAATATTTTGCATTCTTCTTGTACCTGCAACAGACTGATGGAATTTTCTAACCTCCACCCTACTCTCTATTCTTTTGCAGAGGTATCCTCTTTTAAAAAAATTGTAATATAATATTGTATTGTATTATCTCCATCTTGCATATTTTTTGTATCATTTCCTGTCTGTCTCAGTGGACCATTTTGTAGCTCTAAGGTAGGTGAATTCAATCCTCCCACATAAATAGTCAGGGATTCTCCAACAATGTTTTATAGCGTAGCATTATGTTTCATTTTCCTTTTAATGTCAGCAATTACTCAAGAACATATGAAATGTATTGCATAAATTATAAAACTGAAATTAGGGATAAAAAAGAAGAAGCCTAGTGATGCATATAAGTGAAAAAAATGACAAGAGAAGATGTTAAAAAAAAATTGTAGCTTTGTATATTTAAAATATTGGGACTTAAGTATTATTGCAACAATTGCCAAATTAATAACAATTTGGCAATTACGTATTATCACAACACAATTACTCTATTAATAACTCATCAAGTTAGCAACCCTGATTTCCCATGTGTTGTACACACTGAATTGGCATCCAAGTGCTTGGTTTCATACAATGTAGCCAATAGGTTGCAGTAATGCATAAGTACCAGAATATTCATATATTTTTACTTGATAAAACCAAACCACGATAGGGCCCTTATTTTCTTTTAGCACCAGGGCCTTTGGGTACCTAGCTATGTTACTGACCTCAACAATAGGTACTTTTAGTACAAAAACAAAAATATATGTTTAATATATATACATGTTTCATTAAGTTGTAATTGTTGCAATTTAATGACTTACCTATTATAGCAACCTTTTGGTGACATTATATGAAACAAAGCACCTGGTTGCCAATTCAACATGTACAACACATAGGAAATCAGGGTTACCAACTAGGAGAGTTATTACTAGAGTTGACAATTGTTGCAATAATATGCAAGTACCATAATTTTTTTCAAATGATAATTTCTAATGTATTATCATAAAAATGCCAACATTCAAGTTAACTCGCCAAGTTGGCATTTCCAATTTTGCATGTGTTGTATGCACTGAATTGGCAACCATGTGCTTTGTTTCATATATGTTGCCAATATGGTTGTGGTAATACATAAGTACCACAAAAAATGTTAGATATATTTTTGAAGTTGTTTGAATACTGGAAACTAACATGCATTGAAGTGCAGAATAGTTTTTTTTTAAGAATATTTTAATAGTAATAAACTGAACTGAAATAATTTTACTTACATTGACATCCAATGGAAACAATTTGGACATTTCTGCATCTAGGTTATAAGACATCAAAATCCTTTCAAGGACAACATTTCCAGTGATCAACAGTAGCAACCATATCCTAGCTTTTGCTGTTTCTGGTATTGAAGTCAATATATATATTATAAATACTCCAGCCATATAATATGCAAATGTATAAATGCTGGTAAATTCCCCAAGAACAAAATGTTGAAGGCCTTTAATACGATCAAATACTTCAAAAATGAGATGTTTTTGCTCATTAGTAGCAGATTTAAAATCCTCAAAAGCATTTCTTGCTTGTTCTCGAGATTTTTGCAATTCTGTGTTTAAGATTTTTCCACTGTATATTAACTGCTTTTGATCCCGCAAAGCAATCTGTTGCATGTCTAATATCTTAGATTGAGATTTGCTTGATTCATCCAATTTTTTACTAACTATTTCAGAATTTTCACTCAACATATCAACAGTTTTTTGGGTCTGTTCTTGCCATTCCCTGTGTTGTAAATAATGGCAAATGCTTTGAGTGTGCGTAAAAAATTCAGTATAAGTTGAAAATATTCGATCAGAACTATTTCTTAAGCAGACTGATATTAATGTTTTCTCTGGGCATGGACATGTTTTTGATCCAGAATGTTCCAAAAAGCAATTGGTAAAAGAAAGAGCCAGTCTACTTTGAATTTCTTCTGTTAAATGCTTACAACCAGAATGCAAATTGGCTAATGCTTCTTTCCAGCAAGAACCGTACGATTTCTTAATTAATTCTTTGTAACGATTCTCACCTTCCATAAATTTATCTTGGAAACCAAGATCAACTTGCAAAGAATCAATCGTCACAACTCCAAAACATAACATAATTATGAAATACATTTTTAATTTAAAAATAAATATATTATAAAGTAACCGGTCAAAATAATGAAAACGAAAGCATTGAACATGTAGATACGATTTTAATAAACGTAAATAATAATTTCAATCATAGACTAGAAGAAAGCATTGTATTAATTTTTTCCCAGTTTATAATTATTTAAAGTACCTTTTATTCCCTTTAGGTACATTAAAAAATTATACATTCGTTAAAAGTACATTATCACAACAGCTCGTGTCAAAACACGAATTTAAATTGTACGGGTAAAGAATAAATAAATAAATAAATGGAAAACATGTTGCCATATATCGAATAGTTGCTGATTAAATATATTTAAATGGAGTTAAGTTTCAGGAAAAAACCAAAGCAACGCTTTAGTTCTACTCAATGAATGTAATTATCTTATTTTCCTCCAAGAAATAATATCAACTTATTTATTTAGTGAATAATATCTAAATTTACAACTTACATAAGTAGTATAAATAAAATAAAAGTGATGCATATCTGGCAACACTTGTAAAACATGTTTCAAATTGAAATGTAAACAAATATGACTGGATTGACGTACGTTATTTAAATTAGTATATCTTTCTGGCAAAAAAATTAATATTTCTTAACAAGGAAAAGTATTTTGTACTAAAGAATTTAGATGTATTTTGTTTGTATTTAAAGGGCTTTGAGAATCAAAAACATTGGTGCCAATTAATTATTTCGTCACTTCTGATGTTTGTTAAATGAGTCAAAAATCGAATGTTTTACGAATTACTTTTATTCCGTGTGGCTTTTAGATACTTCTCTGTTGTATATTTATCATTATTAAGGTAAATTATTCTTTTTATATGCGTTGATTGTTAAATTGAATTGTTTGTAAGAAAAATGCTTGCACGAGATAGTACTTGTTGGGAAATTAGAATGTCTTTTATATTTATTTTGAATAAACATTTATTTGCTTTGATGGGGCTGCTATGTTTTGAATGCACATTTTAGTAATGCTAATGCTTTGTCTATTATTGCCATGCACATTTAACGCCGAAAGTCTGCGTACAGACGATCAGCTTCTGTATTCATGCAACGATCACTGAATCAAAGGAGTCTTTCTATATCAATTTAACTTTTATTGATTCCTCTAATGTCATAAATTCGAATATTATAAGCAACAATCACCTGAGCATAACATAAATTAATACAAATATTCATAACTTGAGAACAACACAAATCGTGGGTATCAAAAGTCTGGATACATTGGAAAAACCTGTATGATAATGGATTGTAACTAAAATTTAATACCTAAAAGGACAATTCTTTTTATAACCTCTCAACCTATTTGGCAGGGATTTAACTAGCCTAGATGTCTCATCTATTGTCATTTTGCTCTGTCCTTCTACTGTGACAGATTTGAACATTTCTTTGAATATTATTATGTGCTCTCTGATTCTCTGCTTAAGTAAAACCCACAAATGCTGAACTGTACTTAAATCTGGGGACTCGAATGGTGTATGCAATTGGCTTGGCACGTGTTACCAACATGTAGAACAAACATGACTTCACAATGTATGCCGTGTACTTGGGACCCTTGTCCTGGTGAAAGTAAAAATCATCATTCACTTTTAAGTTTCCAACATTTGTCTTGATATTTCTCTCTAGTATGTTCAGGTAATCAATTTTGCTCATTATTAATTTAATAAACTCTAGATTACCACCTCCTTCGGCTCAAGTGTAGGATAGGAAGGGGGGGCACTTTTTGATTTGGTGATTTTTCTTTGGATTTGGCGATTTTTATCTAAATGTCATGGTGAAATATCGAATTCATTCTAAAATAAATAATAAGTAATTCCGAAAAAAGTACCTTGGCGACCACTTTTAGTTGTTTAAAAAAAGGACTATACTACACTTTAACCACCTCCTTCTCCATGCTTGATAATCTGAAAAAAATTATCTTTACCTCTGTTAATGGTTTTCTCCAGACTGGTGCAAAAATACAACATTTACTTTCATCTGAATATATTATGTTTTTTTCCAAAAATCATGTGTTTATTTAGGAGTTCTTTGACACAAAGACCATTCTCAGCTTTGTTCTTCTGTGCACAACTCGTTCATGATAGTCAGCCTTTTTCAATTCTCTTCAACTTGTGGTTAAATTAAAATTTTGTTGCAATATCTCAGTGTCACTTTTAGCTATTTGAGAAGGTGATAGTCTGGGATTTATTTTTACAAAGCTTATTACAAAGCAGAATTTTTGAAGTGACTACAAATGAGCAGTCGGGTCTTGGCTTGGACAATAAAATTTCAATTGATTTGTGGTTTATGAACACTTTTTTAATCGATGAATGTCTCCTATTAACAATTTCAGCAATTTGCTCTTAGAGATTTTCCCTTTTTCTAAAGATCTGTGATGATCTTTCTTTCAGTAATATCTATCTCTTTTCTGTTACCTGCTGTAGAATTACACAAGTTTTCAAATTTCTAATCATAAATAAAATGCAATAGAAGTTTATAATTACTTAAAAACATAAATTGGTGCAAATATTTCACAATAAAAGTTTTTTAAAAGCTGTATTTTATACATGTACATTTTCTTTTGATAGGGCAAGTTGGTGATTGTTTGTTGGTCATTCTTTTTTTTTCATGTTTAGATGTTTTTCTCTTGTTGTTTGAATAAGGTAAGTTTAAAGAATCCCCCTGAGAGGTATTTTGATTTTTCAAGTGATTTTTGTAGTAATTTTAGCATGGATATATAAGATAATCATCTTATATGCCTGTATGCAGAGTTTTGGCATCAAGTGTTAGCTGTTGTATCTCACAAATAAATCAGCTTACAAACACAACAGCTGTTGACAACGTTCCAATGTTTTATCACTCATTTTATGTAAATGTAGAAAAATCATCATAAATCATTAAAAATTTAATAAAAATCAATTATAAAGATATACTGAACTTTTTTCTTAGGGATGTATGTATTTATTTTAAAGGTTACAATTATTGTTTTACAGCATATGAATTTTATTAATTTTTTTATGCTCTTATTAAGCATAAAATTTTGCTTTTTAACAGTACGCAAAAATTTATTTCTAGCCTTTCATTTTATTTCTATTTATTCATTTTTTAAATTGAAATATAATGATGAATATTTTTTGTTTTATATTTAAGTCTAGTTTAAAACTCAGCATCTTTGAACTCTTGTATTGTTCCAAGCAATGTATATATTTCTTTCTTTTTCAAATAATTTTTCTGTCTTTTTTAGAATGGATTAAAATATCATGTGCAGTATTAGAGATGGAAGTTAAAGTTTTGTGTACAAGTTAAAGATATGAGTAAAAAACAAAAAACGTTATTTGAAAGTTGGAATAAATCACCTTCAAAAGGAGCAAATCCAAGTACATCAAAGTTCAACAATGCAACTGTTTTACCCAGTTGTTCATCATATAATTCTCCTGGTGACAATTTGTTCCAGGTAAGGAATATTTCATGCTTAAAAATAATATTTGATGGTGATTTTTTAAAAAAAATTACAGGATGATATATTTTAAATCAATGCCGATTTAACCTCATTTTGGCCCCCTTTGCATTGAGGAATCTAAATTTATAACCAGAAAATTAGGTTAAGTCCATTTTATCTGGGCCCTCCCAGGCCCCTGGGCACCTGCCTCAAGTGCCCAATGGATAAACCGGCATTGTTTTAAATCATCGATGTAAAAATTCAGCTTTGAAAATTCCTTTAAGATTCTTTGAGAATGCTTTAAGGTACTTTAATAGTTATAAAAATGTGATTTTATCTGGTTTTTCCTATATAAACTACATTATTCAAGAATTTGATTTAACATTATTTATCTCCATGTCATTATTCCAAGATTATATATGGCCAATTTTGAATCAAAAGACTTAAAATTAATTTCTACTAAGTATCATTTTTTGAATGTATGATTGAAATGTTATTCTCTTTTATTTATTATTATCTATTCATTATCTACCTTCTTAGCTGGGTATTTCATTGTTATGTAACTGTGTTTTGTTTTTAAGTTATTGGTATCTAAGTTCTAGCATTCAGCTTTTGATTGTATTGTAAAACATTCTTTCATCCCTCATCTCTCGATTTAAAATGGATTGGGTTTGAATTTTAAAAACAAATATTTTTATCTTTTTGCCGCCATACCCACTATCCAATTGTTGCAAAACCCATTTTTAGTAGCTTTCTTTTAGTAGAAAAATCCTTGTCAAATTTCAAATCTTTAAGTCTAATACTTTAAAAAAAGGAAGAGTTCTTAATCTATTTCACCCATGTTTTCCTCTGCAACTGGTTTCTGTCAAGTCAGTTGCTGCCAAACCTGTTCTTAGCAGATATCTACTCAACAAAAGAAACATAGCTGTCTAATTTAAAGCCTATAGGTCTAACATTTCCAGAGATCTCATAACGAGTGGATTGCCTTTCTTCTATATATATATGTAGATGAGAGAGGTTGCTTTTTTCATGTTTTTTCTTGTTCTTTAAAATGGAGCTGCAGGTTAGAAAATACTATTGCAGACCAAGTACATTCCCCTGGAGCTGGTATATCACTTTTTAGCGAGCGTGGTGCCATATAGGTGGATACTAATTGGCACAGTGTAATTTTGACACCCAGTTTCCTCCCCAGAGGAAGATACCTGAGCTCTCTCTGACTATGCAAAACAGTCCCTGAGATTAAATTTTGCTGAGAGCATCCAAATCAAACAGGCACTCTAGGGATCTTTTACATGCTGCATAATCATGCAACAACAATGCTGTCGATTTTTTGCATCAGGAAAATCCACCGGTTTGGGTTGGGGTTGAACCCACAAACTTGGGAGTACAAGACCAGTGCTTAACCAACTATGCCACATCCAGCCAGTGGTTTTTCATATTAGTTTCAGTGTTTTTTTAAAGTTCTTTTTAGTATAATAAAATCCACTTGTTTTTGAACTTTTGTGTTGAACTATTCTGCCTGATCTAGATCTGGGATAAACTGCATATCATTTGGGTTCAAACATTATGATATTTATTTGAATATATATAAGTAAAAGTTTAATTACATTTAATTCTGGTGGAAAAAATTTATAGGATTATTAATTTTAAAAGTAACCATTTCATATAGTGTATCATTTCATGTACACTGGTGTCCAAAAGTGCAACAAATTGTTGTTTCTTTATGTAGGCTGCAAAATCGAAGGAAATTTGTCATGTTTTATTAGAAAGCTATGACAAATAAAGAGATTATTATTGTTAGCTGACTAGCTGAAACCTTTAACCCAATTATATCTTAAACATGCTCAATAAGATTTAAGTCTAGGGATTTTGCTGGCTATTTCATGCACTTGAAGTTTTAACTTTTAATATATTTCTCTGATTTAAGAACAGTGAAGTATTGTGTTGTCATTCATGAATAAGAACTGTGAACCTGCTGCATCTTGGGGAAAAAATGCTCTTGAAGGTCAAGAACCTCATATCTGTACCCATAGAAGTCTTAAGACTTCTTGAGGCCCTGGGCCTCTACTCAAATGTGAGCTCCACCTATGATTCTTAAAAGTGGATAGTACATAGTATGCAGTGTTAAATACTCTTATAAACAATAACTTGAAACAAATAAATGTGCATGACTTTCAATCACACAAACCAACTGCCACTTTATCACTGAATGAGTAATGATGGAAATAATATTTGACCATTGAAATTTTTCAAATCATGATCTTATTAAGGCTTAGTCAAGAACGAGAAAAGTTCCCCATTGTGGCCAAGGCCCTGGGCCAGTTGGGCCATGTTTTAAGACGTCCCTGTCTGTACCTTGTTTCATTAACAAAACCTCCTTTGAAAATGTAAATTTCTATGTGTCCAGCAGACATTGTTCCTACTACTCCAAAAGGCCACCACCTTGATACTGATCTTGTTTCATTATATGAGAGTATTAACATGTTCCATGTTCTCTCCACTGTGCTGCAATGAGAATTGTGCCATAAGCTATTGATCATGCAGTTAAGGATAGAAATGGACTTAGTTTAGTTATTGTTTCAGTCAACTTGTTTTCAAATCATTCAGTACTGTTTTCACAATTTAGAAATTATGCATTGTGAAGCATTTATAATGCTAGACATTTCTCTCTGATTTTCTACTTTCTAACATTTCAATAATTCATTTTAATAGCAAGCCTATTTGTCTTCTTTTATTCATAGTTAATAGTTGCGCAACAGTTAAATTACGCACATAAGCTCATTCATTACACAAACAGCCAGAATCTTAAGTGCACATTCATATGATTTTTCTAGCAGCATTCCCAATAACTCATCCCATCAGCCTATAATGTCATTGACAAAAAATTTTGCATGTAAACAATCATCAATTAACATCAATTGATCATGTATGTGCAATTTCAGTCTTTACTGTTTAATTTATCCCTTTAATTTCCATAACTTCTCAATTATTTTTAATTTTTGGACACTAATGTACACACACACTGTACTGTTTGGTTGTACTTCTATTTTTGCTTTTTTTCTATTTAGTATATATTATTATTGATTATCTACCTGTATATAAAAAGGAGAAAAGCGATTCACTCACTTATCACGATATCTCTGGAACTGTTAGACCTACAGTAATGAAAATTGGTATTCATGTTTCTTTTGTTGAGTTGAAATCTGCTTAGAACAGGTCTTATTGAAATTAACTCTCAAGGGAGGGGGTATGGGGCATATTGATAAAAAAAATTCCATTTTTGAAATATTAGACTGACTTGAAATTCGGCTAGCATGTTTATTTTGTTGTGTAAAGATCCACTACAGATGGGTTTTGCAGAAGTCCACTTGGGGGAGGGGATTTCAAAACCATAAACGATAATTGTACTTCAGTTTTAGAAATTCACGTCCTGTCCTTTTTAAATCAAGATGTGTGAGGATCATATATAATTAAGTTTTTCAATTCCATTGAGAACACTTAATGCTAGGACTTAGCTATCAATAATTTATAAATGTGTTGTGTTTGGAATTATATTACAATCTTTTTGTTTTTCAGCACAATGTTTTTGCAAGAGCTTCAAATCAATTGGTTGCTAAGGGATTTGATTATGAAGCTGGAAAAACATGGATATACCCCACAAACTATCCTATTCGGGATTACCAGTTTGCTATTGTAAAGGAAGCATTATTTAAAAATACATTAGTTATTTTGCCTACTGGTTTGGGAAAAACTTTCATTGCAGCTGTTGTAATGTATAATATTTATAGATGGTATCCTGATGGAAAAATTATATTTATGGCCCCAACAAGGCCACTTGTTGCACAACAGATAGATGCATGCCATAAGGTGACTGGAATTTCTCATGTAGACACTACACAAATGACGGGTAAATTAATAAAGATTTTATTTATTTTTCTTAGTTTCTGTAGCATTAGTAATACTGTTCACAGTTTTCATTATGTGTTTCATTAGTAGTTTTATCATATCAGTTATGTATGTATATATATATATACATATATATTAAATTATGGAAGTAAAAACACTGATTTATAAGCTATGTTATGCTTTAATCAAGTGTTAATATTTATCAGTATATTTGAATAAATTTTACACATATTTAACCCTTGTTATTAAATAAATAATTCAATATTTATACACACACAATCGAAATTTTTTAGCTGTAACATTAAAAATGCTTTCTATATTTTTTAAATCATTACAAACTATGGTGGAAATGTTATTTTATAAACATATTACTTTCTATTTGTTTGAAACCTTTAATTACTTCTCCAAATTTTATGCATATGCACTTATTTAATGTAAAGAATTATATTTTTAAGGAAACTTTTTATTTGAAGATCCGACTGCAAAATATTTTCTGATAATCCATGTGTCAATAAATGATGTGCACAAAAACATGTAATAAAAAGGCAGAGGGAAAATATTTATGCTAAAAATTAAAAATCTGTTGACCTATGGGGAGGAGATGCATTGAACTCGCCCCCCCCCCTTATGTATGCCACTGACACTTTTTCAATAAACTCTCTTGCAACTCTCGTCTGCAACTTACACGGGCAATGTAGATGTAGCAAAATTTGCGCAACCCGGGTATGCATTTTTTCCAACTATTTAGCTGTGCAACTGTGCTGTTCCTGTTTATGTTTTCATTTATATATTTATGTTCATATTTATATGATCTAATTCTATATTTTAAAATAAAAACTCGTTTACAAAAATTCTTTGTATATTTTAACTCTAAAATGTGGATTTGAAGTACTGATATAAAAAATATGCAATTTTTGAACTTAATTTGATAAAATAATTACACAGCGAGAGGGTTAAATAACAATATTTAAAAATAAAGGCAAAAGAACACTCAATTTCACTTTTAAGAGTATTCAACTTTAAATACTACATTAATTTTGAAATTCATCCTAGAGTAGAAATTTGTTAAATATGATTTTTTTTTGACAATTTATGTTATTTTTTATTTTAAACTCTTGTTATATTTTTAAAATTTTTTTTTGTAAAATAGTTATGAAACAAAAATTTATTTTTTAAAGTTGATAATTTATTTTTAATTTGAGCAAAATGCTTTCCCATACTATACTTAATTTTTTTAAATTAACAGGCAAATATTTAAAATGTTTTGAAGTCTATTTTCAGGGAAACTATTTTTTTTTTTAGAATAATTAGTTCAACATTTTTTTTTTTTAAATCTCTAAAAAGTACTTTGTTTTATATTTTTGTACAACTTATAAGATTATATTTTAACGTTTCACTTTTATTTTTGCAATGTCTGATTGTGAAATTATTCTTGTTTCTAGGAACTAATTTACCTCAAGAACGAAAGAGAATGTGGATGAAAAAAAGAGTATTTTATCTAACACCGCAAGTCTTGGTTAATGATTTAGCAAGAAATATTTGTCCTGCTGAAAGTATCAAATGCATAGTTGTTGATGAAGCTCATAAAGCACTCGGAAATCATGCTTATTGTCAGGTATAATATGAATTAATATTAAATTTTTATAGATTTCCTTCCAATGTTAATAAAATTTTTATGATTTAACAGATTTACACTTTATGATAATTGTTGTATTTTTGGTGAATTTTTTTCTTATATATATGCAAATACCATATTTACTCGAATCTAAGCTGTGTTATTTTTCCAGTATTAATGCTACTGAAAATCAGGTGCAATAAGAATCAAAGACAAAACATTTGTTGGATTTGGAAAATTCAGTCTCCACCCCTTTCAAAAGGAAAAATGTAGTTGTCCATTCTGACCACTTAAATCGACGACTTATCCTATTCCACAGTTTACCTTCAGTATTTATTATATCCTAAACATCTTTATCTACTCGTATTTGGGAAATTTTTTTGTGTATACACTTCCTTGTAATCACCTAAACATCAAAGATATTGGTAATAGCATCAAGACGAGTTGACTATAATGCAAGTATGAAAAAGGAGGCAATGTTATACACAGAAAAAACACAGAAACAGAACATTGGCCACTAAAAATTTGACATGGATGAAACAAATATACCTCAATGATGTAAACAAAATATAATTTTTGCTTGCAAATGTTCAACAGTTTTTAATAATTCTTTTACATTCTTCTCTTAAACATTCCTAAAAAAATGTTGCATAACAAATGCATTGGATGGCAGAGAAGACAACACCATGTGGGAAAATGGCGTCACCAACACCAATTCCGAAACCAGCTGTGACACTGGAAGTGACAAATCATTTTCAAAACGTGATACTTACAGTTAAAGTAATTATAGGTTCATGTATGTGAAAGATTTTAATATTGATAAAATTACTTAAGAGTATCGGATATTGATGAGCCTTTTACTCAATTTTTTATTTTTTTCTCAAAAACGTGTAGAGAATTAGGGGTGCGACTGAGAATCAATGACAACATTTTTGCACAAAAACATGTTGAGAATTTGGGGTGTGGCTTAGATTTGAGTAAATAGGATATGTGACAAAATTCTCTTTTTTAGGTGGAAGAATTCAGTAATTCATCTCTTAATTGCTCAAAAAAAGATATTATTCTCTTACATTAAACTTTTGATTATTGTTTGAAAGATAATTATTTCTGTGTCAAATTTATTTTTTAAGTACTATGGCTAATGTGCTGAGTTGTACTATAATTAATATCTAAGACTAGATTTTAGTCATTGATTTTTCAACTGAGCAGATAATTTTAATTTTACTGAGTAATTCTATAGTTAGAAGGTTGGTGGTCGAGTGGTAGCGTATTGCACTTCCATGCCACCAGTCTGAGTTCTATTCCTGGGGTGGGCAAGGTTGACTCTCAACCTTTCATCCCCACTGCAGTGGGTCAATAAATGAGTACCAAGTTTGCTTGGGGACTTAAACATTGGGGATCTCGCTTCAGACTGATCACTTGATCAGGACATTTGTTCATGTACCTCAGCGTCCAATGGTCACGTATACTGGAATGGGCACAGTAGGCCCTGGCCCTCATGGGCTGTTGTGCCACTGAGTTTGAGTTTAATTCTATAGTTATATAGTAACAGTATGAATAGCATTTCTCTTCATTATTTTATGCAATATTCAATTTAATTGAAATTTTATCTTTTTAAAAATATTATCAAATAGAATATAAAGGTATTGACATTTTAAAACATTTTATTGAGTTTTTAATGATGGGAAATATTATTTGTGCATATGAAATTTTCTGAAAATACTCCATTTTCAATTAAAAATTTTATTAACAGTAAATATGATGATCCAATGTAAGATGGGTTCTTGTACTTTTGCAATGCTTAATTTTTTAAGGTGTTTTCAATATGTATTGATCTCTTTTTTTGTCCTGCACAAACCAATGAAAATAATTATGTATCCATGACTGGAGATGAGAAACTGCACACACACGAGTTTCTTCCAGCTTTATGTATTATCAGTCAGCCTCTGAATGAAGAAGTGTAGCTAGTGCTCATCAAATTTTTATTGTATATTAAATGATGGAACAACTTAAACAGCAATATTCCATGAAATATTTGTGTAAACTTTGGCTACTAGTAATAGTTTCTACTTCTAACCCAAGTAAAAACCACAACATTTGAGAAGCCTTCGGGATTGATTCTCTGACCTTCTCATTAGTAAAGGTATAGTATAACCACATCAAGAGACAAGTTGCACACTGGTAAGTTCTCAGCAGGTCAAAACGTCTGTGTTATTGATGAAAGGAGATTTTTGTTCATGCAGGCTCATTGTCTGACAGTCAACAAACTTGTAAACAAAATGGGGTTAAGTGTTAGATCAGTACATTCAATTTTGAAACTGGATTTAGGAATAAAGAGAGTATCTGCAAAATTCATGCTGATGGTATTAACAAGCACTTGCTACTTTGGAGTTTCTTGGCCGAACTCAAAATTCCCAGTTTCTCCCGACATGGCTCCATGTGATTTTTGGCTATTTCCACAGTTGAAAGGGATCCAATTTGAATCTGGAAAAGAGATTTTGCAAAATACAACTGCTCATCTGCACAACATTCCAAACTGTTGTATTGAGAAGTATTTCCAACAATGCTGGGAAAAGTGTGTGCATTACCAAGGGAATTATTTTCAAAAATATTAGAGTATGGTTAATCTGTATGAATAACTATGTCTTTGCCAATCAAAGATTTAATTCTTTTTTAAACTCTCTACACACTTTAAAAGTTTGAGGCTGTTCTTTTTTCTATATAGATTGTAAATAAGATGGTAGATGAGATTTAATTTTATATAAATAATTCTATTTTTTCTTTAAGGTAATGTTACAAATATATTTAAGAATGCTAAGTTCATTTATTGATTTATCCTTAAAAGTAAATTATTTTTAGATGCATACACTCAGTAAATTTTATTTTTTGTTTTTGTTCGAAAAATGTTGAAATGAGTAAATAGGTTCAGTAATTCTGTGAATTGCATCAAAAGTTCCTATTTTAGAAACTTTGAAAATGTCTTTTTATTCATTCTTTTGATTATATATTATACCTTTTTATTGTATCTTATAGTAAGCTTTTTGATTATTATTGTTTTTATATCACTGGATTTTCTATGTTAAAGTTTCCTTTTGTACATTTTTTCTTCTTAGGTAATTCGGGAACTTCAAGCTTATACAAATCATTTTCGAATTTTAGCATTGACTGCTACACCTGGAAGTGATACTCAGGTAAAAGATTATTAAATGTTTGTTATGTTAATAAACTTTTTTAGAAATTTAATTTTTTTCAAAATACAGGAATACTTCAGGTAATTCTGTTGTGCATTAAATGAATCAGCACTGAGCAAAACATTTCTAAAGAAAAATAAGTAATTCATTATTTTGTTAAAGCAATACTTATATATTTTTTAAGGATGTTATGAGTAAGGAAAGAAAACATTCTTGTCTCTGTTAATTTTGTTTATGAATTCTTCTAACAGTAAATGTTTGACATACATTTACAATAGAGATTGCACAACTTTTTAAAATTTTTGTCCCTCTACCATGTGGTAATATAAACTTAAAAGTTTTTTGTTGGATTACATTTAAATGAGGTAGGCCTTTTCCTTAGCTTTCAATAATTTTAGATTTTATTCACTAAATTGGAAAAATTGAAATTATAATAGTTAATAATTATGGAAGAAACATACATTGATTCAACTGTTGATAGAGCTTACTCAAGATCTAAACTGCTGAAGCATTTAACTGGTGTCACTTGGGGCTCAACTCAAGATGTTATGCGTACAGCTTATAAGTGTTATGTCCGACCTATTGATGAATATGGAAATGAAGTTTTGATAACTGCCTCTGATTCTGTTAGAAATAGGCTTAATCTTTTTCAAAACAGCATGTTGTGTTTAATCATTGGCGGGGCTAAATCATCCCCTATAGCTGCAATGGAACCCCAGACAGATATAGAACCCAGGAAAGGCCCTTAACCTGGTTAAAAAGATCTCAAGAAGAAGAAACAATTTCCTAAATTATTATAGACCCACAAATGGGAGATTAAAACGCATAAGTCTTTCTATTCAACTGTTCATGATCTTTATGACACTTTTGATATTCATACACCCAACTGCCAAGATTCCCCAAAGGAATTCAACCTTATTATGTGCCAGGTGATGTTGTTTGGAATATTGGTAAACAATTTTCTATACAGGCTTAAAAAGTGCTGCTCTTGATACTATGCATTGCAGATGTCCTCTTGACAAATGGATACACAGATGGTTCAGCAGAAGATACTATAAAAAATTCTGGTGTTGGAACCTTTTCAAGTGCTTTCAATATTAGTTATCCTGTTGGAAAGTATTGTGATAATTTTGATGGTGAGATACTAGCAGAATCATTTGCAATCATTGGAAAGCTGCCCTGAACGCAACGTTGTATTTTTTTAATCAATTCTCAAGCTGCCATTTTGTCTCTAATAAACTCAAGATATAATGAAAACGCACTAGTTCATTCCTATAGAATGAAGTTAATTGAGCTTGGGAAGTCTAGAGAAAGCATTGCCCTTCAGTGGATTCCCAGCCATTGTAACATTTCTGGAAATGAGAAAGCAGATAGGCTTGCTAAAGCACAATCTCTCATGTCTCAACCTGACTCTCCTTTCCCTCTGCGTAGCATCAAAAGACTCATTTACAGTAAACTGCAAATTAATAAAGCCTCCCAGTGTGGTGATGCAGCTGCAGGTAAAAGGTGGAACATCTTGCTTAACAAAAGTGATAGAATCCCCAGTTCCCTGCCTCGATCTGTTGAGGTTGCATGTTTTTGTTTACTGACTGGACATGACTATTTACAGAGGCATTTACATCACATTGGAGTAAACGATTCTGCTTGTTGCCCTCTGTGCCACCAGGGTGAAATGGATGGTGATCACCTCAAGCACTGCCCTATTGTTTTAAAGTTTTTTGTAGACAACCCTATGGAGGCAAATCTTAATTCTTTTTTTTGCTTCATCATCATTTTATTTGGCTGCTCGTTGATTAATGGCAGAGATGCCGAAGATGGGCGTAGGATAAAAAAAAATAATAATAGTTAATGGTCAAATTTACCAAGTTTTTTGTGTTAAGGTGTATTATGAATGTTTTTTACATTCAAGTAAGTGAATTAAATTCAGGTCATTTTTTGGGACCTAAAATAATTACTTGCATTTCAACAATTAAAAATAAATAGAACTTTTCAACTGTATTTAAGCCACTTATTTTTCATTTAAGCATTTTATTTAAACTATTGATTTTAAAATCACAAGTCAATAGTTATGTTTTATCTATAGTATCAATAATGAAAGTTTTATCTAAACATTTTGTATTGATATACATGTATTAAATGCTTTTAAAGACACATGCAGGTATATATGTATATAACAGAAAGGGAATAATTTAATAGTGTTGAGATGCAGATAAGATGTATACAGTATTATTTTGTGTGTGTGTTTTTCAAACTGTGTTATTATTTTTGTTACCTATTTATTTTTATGAATTTTTTTATGTATAAGTTGCAATCTGTTACTATATTACATGTTTCTCAATTTATAGTACTACTTATAATTGTAAAATGTCCCAAATCTGTATCCTTTTAATTTGAAAGAAAAAAAAAATCTTCACAAATTATATTTTTTTTATCCTGCATTTTTCTTACTATATTCAAAATTAGTGATGTATAAGATTTAAACTAGTTGTGTAATTGTAGTAAATTATTTTTATAAAGTAAGTATTTGAGATTTGTCAATTAATATTTCATTCAGTAAAATAATTTTTTTTAAATGAGAGAAAATAGATTTTTTAAAAATGATTTAACTAATTTTTCTTTTATTCCTTACAATTCAAGGCTGTAAAATTAGTGCTGTCAAATCTTCTAATATCTCATGTTGAAATGCGTACAGAAGATAGTGATGATGTAAAACAGTACACACACATAAGAGACATTGAAAAGATTGTTGTCCCACTTGGTGAAAAGTTACTTTCCATCAAAAGTAGATTTTTAGATGTAAGTCATATTTTATAGTTTTAAAATTGTAGAGTATTTTATACTTCATAATAATCATGTTTATTACTGTTTAATGGTATAAAAAGTATTATCTTATTAGCACTTTTGATTTATTGTGATGAAATAAAACTTTTAATATTAGGGATTTAGGGTTTTCTTAATTTTTGCTTTTTATAGAAGTAATATTTTTTACCTATCATTTTGAGCTTGCTACTAACTTAACCTCCTATTCAAATACCAAATAGTTCCCTGTCTGAATTACTAGTTTTGAAGAAAAAATAGTCTTATTCGATGCATTATCATTGTAATTAGATTATGTCAATAAATTATCACTTCTGAATTAAATGACATAGGTTTGTCTTACAAGAATATTTTGTATTTAAAAATACTTACTTCAGAGTTAATTATTTTCAGGGTTGTATGTTATGAAATTGCAATGGAGAGAAGCATGGTTGAATGTTTGTAGTAAAAAAAAGTATTAATAATTTTTTGTGATGAATAAAGAAAATTTTAATGTTATTTCATTTTATATTATTAGTATTATATTTATCATTTTATATAGGCATGTGTCCCTTATTCAGTTTTTTAATTTCAGATTATTAATATTTATTTAAAACGCCTGACTCAAAGACGAGCCATGGCTGCAAAAAATCCTGGATCTTTATCAAAATTTCAAATGTTGAGAATGCGAGAAGATTTTAGTCAGCATCCTCCAAATAATATTGATAAGTTTTCTTATGGACTTATAATGGCTGATTTTTCTTTGTGTATAAGTTTATATCATGCTTATGAATTACTTTTGTTGCATGGTGCAAGACCTTTTTACAATTTTCTAGTAGGTAGGTTAGCCAACAATTTTAATTTTTAAATAATTTAAGATTGTGGTTTTAAAAGTTTTCTGAACTATCATTAAGAATCAAGCTATGAAGAATATGTAATCTTTTTAGCTGTTAATAATCTGTTTGAATTTTTAAATCATAAAATTTTGAATTACTGATCTCTTTTTGGTACAGTTATGTAATGTAAATTAGATTGCTTAAGTTTAATTTTTTCTTCTTTTTTTTTTTGGTATTTTGCATTTTCATGAAAAATTTTAGATAAGAAATCTTGTTTAATGTGGCTTAATTAAAATACATACATTATTTTTGTTAGGTGACAAATATCTTTGTTACTTAAATGAAAAACGGTATTAATATTTCTATTAGAATTGAAATGTAATAATTACAGATATCAAATTGACTTAATCAAACTGCTGCTTACTTAGTAAATTGACTTCAAAATCCTCATGTGAATACAATGTATAAGTTTATAGATTCAAGTATTGGTTTTGGGATATTACTGTTATCTCATCTGTTTTACAGATATGCATTTGTATAATAATTATTTAAATATTATATTTGATTTCCATTTAGTCATTGTTTTTAATTCTTGTTGTTCTAAAAAATTAAACAAAATTATGTTTTTAAATTTTACTGTTTTATCACTCTATGATGGTTTGCAATTTAGAGCTTAACAATGTTAATTGCCACTAGTTGCATCTACCTAATTCTGAATTCTGTTCAAAATCACAAACAGAAAAACAAATTCTAAAATTAAATGAAATATTTTGTATGTCAACTTAATTTCTTTCCACATGTGTTTAGCACAGCATGTTTCCTGAATGCCACCGGGGGATGTAAAAAAAATTGTACTAATACTAAAAAAGGCAAGGAAAAAGTTTAATTTTTAAAACTTTTCTCCTGATGTAGAACTTTATTATGCAAGGAATACATTATTAATTAATACTGTCTGCCACTGTGTTCAACCCTCATATGTTGCAATTAACTGAACATACAGTTGGGTCTCAATTTAATGAATCCTTATTTAACGAATTTCACGATTTAATGAATTTTCCTCTTTCCCTGATTACATTGAAGGCAAAAACCCCTATTTAACGAATAAGAAACCTCAAATTAACAAATGATTTCAACAGCTGAAATTGTTTTTGTTAGTTGTATTAGAAAACTAGCTGGTATACCCGTTCTTCGTTATGGGTGAACTGAAAAATTAAACAATACAGATTGAAGGATAAAGAAGCTTTTAATGAGTTAATTTTGCATGAATTGCAAATTAAACAAAAAAAGCTTTTTGCATATCTCAGCTGAACAAAAAAAGAAAAAAAAGACACCTTTGTTAAATTTTAAGTCTGTAGATTTAATAGCTGATAAAAAGGATTTTTTTTTTATTTATAACTCCCTTTAACTCTTGAGGGTCGATTTTTGAAAATACCTTCCTAAGCTGATCTCTGCTCACCAAAAGTAACACATTGTTAGAAATTTTGTGTAATGAACGCTTAAAATAGTGTAAATAATTTATATCTGAAAGTGTAATACATTAATATTACTTTCTGTTGTATTTATTTTATGTTAAAATTGTAATATTTGCAAGCAACGCTGTTTCTTAAATTATAATGGCGATTCAGTGGAAAAACATAGCGAAATGTTAAAGAAAGAGTCAAGTTGGCAAATGTCTAACTACTTTCATAGCTTGAGCTTTATTAAAGCTTTAAAAAAGATTAGACTTACACTTTTGTGGCATAATTCTTAGTAGGTACTTTTCTACTCTTCCAAAAAATACAGCGGCCTCGGTAGCCGAATGGTCAAGGTATCAAAAGCTGGCCCTGTCACGATTGGCTAGCCTTGTCGTGAGTTCAAGCCTAGTGCCACCAAAGACCCGCCATGTAGGGGAGCGATGTACGTTAACCCTTTATCTACCACATTATGATTTACTGCAGTTTTTTTTCTTGCAATATTTTTTTTATCACTACATTGAAAATTAAGGGATAAAACTTATCATTAAATACATAAACAAAATACTCAATTTTGGGAAATTTAATCTTGTTAGAGCTAATTAATTAAATATATTCCACTGTTCAATTAATTATATACACGGTTCACTTAAAATAAATAGTCAAATCATTTTCTAAGGTCTTCGTTAACAAACAAAAAACATAAGACATTTAAATTTTGACATTAACTATTTTTTCTGGACAAAAAGGATAAGAATTGCTTGCAGATGGCAAAAATTTTTCCTATGTACTTGACAATTATCGTTATATTTTGACACTTCACACAATATCTTTATAAATTATAGCCTGTGTGTTATTCTGATGTGTAAGCTATATTATTGTAAAGTTTCATTAAAATCCATTCAGTTTTTGCGTGAAAGACTAACAAACATCCATACAAACTTTCGTGTTTGTAATATTAGTAAGGATATTAGATTTTTCATGAAAATGACATACCCTTTTTGTCTGTAATAGACTTTTCTTGTAGGCAGCAAATTTCAATGGGAAAGAATGCAGACCATTGTTAGACTTTACAGGTGCAGATGAGTCATGAGATATAATGAATAACCTCAAATTAATGAACAAAATGCTTGGTCCCAATGAATTCGTTAAATCGGGGTCCGATTGTTTCTATTTCATACACTATTCGTATAAGAATATCAATACTGTTAGAAAATTTTATATTTTTGCAGTTTCATGCAATAGAAAATAGAAAGGAAAAAAAAAATGAAATATGATTACTACATGGAATGAAGCAGTAATATTGGATCATTAAAAAGTGCTTGTAATATTTCTTAATAATGTGATTTAAATTGTAATAACTGCCACTGAATTTTAGAAATGATTGACTGTATGTTTTTCAATTCTATTTCATAATTAACTCTTAATTAATTTGAGATTTCTCATATATTTTATTTATAAAAGTTTTTATAAAGTATTTTTCTAAAGTTTGTCTTTGTATTTATTATTAACTGTTTAAAATCAAGATATTTTGTTCATCAATCATTTTTTCTTTAATTCTAAGTTATATTAATCTTAATTATGTTTTAAATCTAATATATTAATTTATAAAAATATGCAGTTCTAGTTTAATAATTTTATCTGTGTCTCTTACCTTTTTTAAATAGAAATTGGGAAATAATGTGTATAAGATTTACTAGGATAAAAATAACTATTTTCTTTTAATTTGTTATTGACTGCTAAATGAATTGTTTCAAGCTCTTAATGACTGTGTTACAAAGTAAAAAAAGTTATTTTATTGAGTTTTCATGAATCCTAAGAATGTGGATTTTAGCATATATACAACTTAAGAGTTAAATTATTTCACATACATTTGCAAAGAGAATGTAATTCTGATTTTTTAAAACATTTAAGTTAAGTTATGTACTGATTTAATAACTTAACTCACAGTGGCACGACAGCTCATGATGGCCAAGGCCTACTGTGCCCAACTCAGTATACGCCACCATGGGCCCTGAGGTGCATGAGCATATGTTTCGGTCATGTGGTCAGTCTGATGCAAAAAATCCCAGTATTAAATTTCCAAGCAAGCTTGGTACTCATTTTATCGACCCACTGAAGGGATAAAAGGCTGAGCAACCTCTCCCAGCCAGGGGTTTGAACCTTGGACCTGTGGTGTGAAAGCGTGATGTGCTAACCACTCAGCCACTGGACTTAATGATTTAATAGTTAACTTCTTTAGATTATACAATTGTCCCTTTCTAAGTAGATAAATTCTTAATAGAATCGTGAGTTTTTATGAAACTGAGAAAAAAAGAAAGCTGAGAATAAATAAATTGATTAATCAAATTTTTATTTGTAGGCACCAAATTCTTATTCTATGCATCTATTTGACTACTTTTTATATGCATCAGAGAAACAAGATATTTAGCATTTAATATATTATTCATACCCAGATTTACCTATGTAGCTCAGTGGTAGCATATCGCGTTTCCACACCACAGGTCCAGGATTCAAAACCCCATGCTGGGCAAGGTCGACTCAGCCTTTCATCCCTTCAGTGTACCAAGCTTTCTTGGGAATGTAACACTAGGGGTTTCGTGTCAGGACTGGTACATCTGCTCATGCACCTCAGTGCCCAAGGTAATGAAAACTTAGATAGGTACAGTAGGCCTTGGCCCTCATAGTTCTTGGGCTACTGAGTTTAGTTTAGAATTACCCATTTACAGAGTTTAGCAGATACTATTTATGGAAATATATACATATAGAATTTATAATTTTGTTGGGTTGTATATTTAAAATTCTGTAATTTTGTACTTCTTTATCAGTAATTTGTTTCCATCCAGGTATAATAAATGGTGAGAAATCAATACCTCATGCAAGATCTGAATTGATAAAAAATTATGAGTTTGAAATGTTATTAAAGGAAATTCAAGAAAATTATATCGTCGAGAATATGAACAGTAATCAGAACATGGTTAGTCTAAAAATTATAAATATATTTTAATTTTTTAAATTTCTTGTTTATGTGTTTCCTTTAATAATTTTATGTGTGAAATGTTCATCTACAGGAAGCCCAGACAACTGGAAAAAAACCTGGTCATCCTAAGCTGGAAAAATTGTTGGAAGTCATATTAAAGCATTTTAAGAATAGAAACGATGGTACTGAAAACATTATATGTATTTCTTAATTCTTTTTCTCCTTTCCCTCTTACTATACATGCATTTATAAATAAAGGTTTCAGCAAAACTTTTTAATTTTTTATTAATATATTTTAATTATAATATAGTTGGGATATTATTTCAAAATCAGTGCTATAAATATTTATTGTTAATCTTCAATTAATGCCTTTGTTTAAATTTCAGCTCCAGTAAAAGACACCAGAGTAATGATATTCTCTCAATACAGAGATAGTGTCCAAGAAATTACAGATATGCTGAATTTTTACAAACCCATGATAAAACCTATGAGTTTCATAGGTCAGTCTACAAAAACTGCAACAAATGCTGGTTTTTCTCAAAAACAACAACTTAAAGTAAGTACTATGGCTTAAATGAAAATGACATTATTTTCCCTCTGGGATCTTTGTTATGAAGAGTCTAAATATTTCATAATAATCATTTTCTTAGTTATATTTTTCAATGATAAATTTTGGATATTTTTTATATAAATCCATATAAGTTACTATAGATTCGGTCATTAGATATAAAACCATACATTTTGTGAATGTTTTTTGCTTAATTTTTAAATGCTTGATTATTAACTTTAATAATTTCAACAAAGATTGTTTTTCTTCTGTTACTGTTCAAAAATATATTTTTTCATAACATTTTTAATAAAATTTAGTTTTTCTTTTTCTTCTGATTTTCTTATTTATGAAATTCAGTTTTCAATTTTTAAATATAAAATGAAAGCAAAGTAGACAACAGATTATAAGTTGATTATAATTTTTGATATTTTTTCCTTTTAACTTATAAATATTTTTGAAAAATTGAAAATTATATAGATAAAATTTAGTATAATCATCAGTTCAGAAGCATAAGTTAAAATAACTATACAATGTTTTTGATTGTTATTTATATAAAATATAATTGTCATGTATAGTAAAAAATTTGTTAAATTTTTGTCTATTGTAATTTAGTCAAACATGCGTGCATTTCAGGTGATACAACAATTCCGTTCTGGTGGTTACAATACTTTGGTATCTACTTGTGTTGGAGAGGAAGGATTGGACATTGGGGAAGTAGATTTGATTGTATGCTATGATTGTCCAAAATCTCCAATACGATTGGTTCAAAGAATGGGCCGAACTGGAAGACTCCGAGGGGGAAAAATAATTATTTTGATTGCAGAAGGAAAAGAAGAGCAAGTATGAAGTGTTTTTAAATGTATTTTATTATATTTTTGGTTTTTTAGTAGCTTAGCTGTTCAAAATTATTATATCAGTTAATTATATTATTGATCAATGCACTTTAATTTTTTGATTCAATAATTTAAAATTGATATATTGATGCTGTAAATGTTGTTTGTTTTTTATATTAAATAATGGTAAATTCATTTAAGGTTTTAAATCTTCTCTGCATTTAATTTTTTTAATGGTTTCTTTTTGATAAATTCATACCATTATCAAAATTTTCATTTTTTTTACAGTATGAGTTTTTATATTTTCTGTTTTATAAAATTAAAATGCTTTAACTTTTTTGGTGCATCAGTTCAGTAATAATGTAACTTTTTTAATTATATTTCATCTGATAATGCAAAATTTGAAAATTTATTTGCATTATAAAAGTAAATTGTTATAAAAATTTTACTTTTGATTTAAATAAAACCTGCATAGTTTCTAAAAAAAGTTGCTCATTATATTACAAATATTTTCTACAAAATATATTTTTTTATAGTGTGTTTTTCTTCTTATGTAGATGTATAATAGTTGTGAAAGCAAGAAAAAAAGTGTTCATCGTTCTATTACAAAGGGATTTGCTTTTGCCCAGTTGTATCAGAATAGTCCTTCTCTTGTACCTCCTGGTGTAAAACCCACTTGTGTCAAAACTGTGGTCACTGTTGAAGCTAAAAGAGCCCCTTTAAAATTTAAAGGTATCTCAAATTTATTCTTTCCACAAATGTTATGACTCAAAATTATAATTTGAAAAATAAACTCATATTTAATAGCTATATATACTTAACTGTAAAATGAATTTTTTTTATAACTTCCTGAAGAATATATCAAAGTATATCACTTTTGTTGTAATTAAAAATACCTTTTTTTTAGAAAATTTTAAAAGTTATTCATAATGTAAAAGTATATGCGATGCAATAATTGTAAAAATGAATGAATATAATTAATTGTATGCTTTTCACTCTTTAATATCAAAACATATTTCTTATTTTTTAACTTGGTGAGAATTTTTTTTATATGCTAAATTAATGGAATTTTTTAAAAATGTTTTGTTTTTAAAATTTTAAAAACCATTATTTGCGTGTAAATGAAGATTAGTCATCAATTTCATTTTTCATGATACAATAAAATGATTTTAAACATATATTTTCAATAGTATATTTTCATTATTTAATTATTTATTTTTCATTCAATTAATTTACCCTAATATGATAACATTAAATACCATTTATTGCATAATATATTCAAATGGTCTATATTATTTTCTGTTACTTCTGCTTAGGAAAATATCAGGATGATGGATTTTTAAATGAAGATGAGCTAAATGAATTCAAATCACGTTTTGAAATTCCCAAATCTAAATCTCCATTACTGCCTGCATCAGAAATGATTTGTTTAAAAGATTTTCAAGTACAAGTTAGTATTTTCTCCTCATAAAATTCTAATAGTAATTTAATGCAAAAATTGTGTGTGAAATTTAAATATCATTGAAATATAACTAAAATGAATAGTTTTTGCCATGTTTAGGAATACTTTTTATTTTGTTTGAAATTATTCAAAATATTTTTTTATGTTTAAGAAATTATTTTAAAAATTTGTTATATGTTGAAGAGAACTAAATATATATATATATATATTATTGCTTTTTTAAAATTATTATCTTAAATCAGGGTTGAAAAACTTGTACCTTTGGAATTATACATGTGATTTCTTGGTTCATCAATTCATAGGAGCTTGAAAATTCTGTCATTATCATTAATATATTATATTGTTCTCACTTTTTTGGTTAACTAAAAAGAAACCTCATTATTACCCATATTTGAAATTTCAATAATTCTCATATATTTATTTTTAGTATTTTAATGTAAAATCTTTTTTAGAACTTTCAGTGTTCATATTATTGGACAAATGACACTTCAGACCTTGAACAGAATTGTTATTATATAAGATTCATTAAATTTAAATGAAGCCCAGTGGGGCTGAGTGGTAGTGTATCGTGCTTCCATGCCACTGGTCTGAGGTTTAAACCCAAGGCTGGGCAAGGTCAATTGAGCCTTTCAGTGGGTCGATAAATGAGTACCAAGCTTGCTTGGGAACAACATCGAGGATTTCAAGTCAGACTGATCACCTGACCGGAACATATGCTCATGCACCTCAGTGCCTATTGACATGAAAACTGAGATAGACATCGTAGGTCTTTGCCCTTTATGGGTTGTTGCACCGCTGAGTTTAGTTTTTTAGTTAAGATTTAAATAATTTTGAAATAAGAATAAAAAGGAACATTTTTTATTTGAAGTTTCTTGAATTAGTTTTATATTCCAAATATGTTGTATATAGTCACCCAGCTTAAAAATATTTTCTGTATTGAATTTTACACATTATTGTTTTGAAATATCTAAAAAAAACTATATTTTTCTAACACTGTTGTAAGAAAAATTAACATTATTTAATTGCATCTTTTATGATTTAAATATTTAATGTTATTTATCTATTACTTTACTGTACTTTTTTCAGAAAGAAGAAAGCAACAAAGAAGTTGCATTACATAAAATAACATCTATTCAATCAAGGCTGTCACTTTCAAAATGGATGTTGTGGCAAACTACTCCTCAGCGTACTCATATGGTAACACATTCTTCAAAATCGTTCTCATTAATTGAGGCTGCTGAAAAAATTAGTTTTTCGATTGATAATAACTACAGCAGGCCTATTTGTGAGAAATCAGAATATTCTAAAAATATTTTGATTCAGAATTCACGATTGCCAATTAGAAATACATCAACTAAAAATTCAAGTACTCCATTGATAGACTTATGTAAAGATGAGTGTGATGTCTTTGACAGAGTGGAACCATTGCACGAGGAAAATAATTTAAAAGATTTGAGCAGTCATTCTTTGAAGGAGAAAACTTCTGTTATTTCTAATTTCAGAAGATCTGTTTTATCTCCAAGTTTAAGTGATACTTTAGTTCAATCACCAAGTAACGAAAAAGACAATTTGTTAAAAAGAATGTTTGGCATTGGTTCAGTGAAAATTCCTTTCAAATTTAAAAATCTAGATTTTAAATCTCCACCAGTTGTGTTAGATTCTATAATATTTCAAGAATCTTCTGGAATTCAGGTTGAAGCTTTTTCACAAGCAAAACCTAAAAGTTGTATGATATTAAATATATTGAATAAGAAAATGAAAGCTCGTTTAAAAAGAAAAACAAAGGAGCTTGGTATTAATCTTTCACTGGATGAAAAATTTCAATTTTCCAGCAAAAAAAGCCCAATAATTGCTTCTCTTACTCAACCAAAATCAATTTTTGAAAATACAATAAGAATATCTTCTAGTCCTCCTAAGTCTGTTGAATGTAATAAACTACTATTGGAAAATGAAATAGAGCAAAATATTGTTCCAAAAGTTATAACTTTTGACATTGACTTTGATGTACCTGAAACTTTCGATGAAGATGAAATCCAAAACCCTAGTGAAGTTAAAACAAATGAAATAAAGCAAAATAAGAATGACTTATTAAATTCAGACAAAAAAAGCAATAGTGTTTCAGATTTAGATGGGGATAGTTCTGAAATATTACAACAGTTTTTTACTAAGAGAGAAGATACTTCTGAAAAATTAGAATCTTCATTTATTATACCTTTGACTGTTAAAAAAGTATTGTTTGAGAATAACTGTGAAACTCCTAAAACAACTAAACATAAAAGATCTGTACTTAAAGAAAAAAATAATTCAATACTTATGTCCTCTAGCAGTATTAAAAATAAAAATTTAAGATCAACTTTATCTAGCACTAGAAATCATCCAGAAGTAACGGAATGTGTAGAAAATAATGCAAATGATAAATTTAATATGGACAAAAACAAAACACAGGATGTAGTCGCACGAAATTATACAACTACTACTCATAATAATGATGTTGAAAAAAATAATACTGATGAATTTTCTCAATATTCTTTGACTCAGTTATTGTCTTTGATAGATAGCACTGAAATTACCGAGTGCACAAAAAATAGTAAAAATAATTCAAAAATTGCAGAATCATTCTATCAGAACATTTCCAAAGAAAATTTTAGTTCAGAGGATGAAATAGAACCTACTCCTCCTAAAGAGAAAGCTCCTACAGTCACAAAATTTTTTTATAGAAGTAATAGCTTTAGTTTAGATTCAGACTCTAAACATAAAGATGATGTATCTGAGGATAAAAATGAAACTAAAAAAAAACTAACTTCTTTTTCTAGTATTTCATTTGATCTGACAAATATTCAATTTCCATCTCATCATGAAACTGATGCAGTATCTTGTAAACAAGCAACAAATCCTCCTATTGTTAAAAAGTTTTTAAAAGAAGATGATCAGAGTGTTTCTAAAATTAAAAGCTCTGATATGCTTGATACTGGATTCTGTGAAAATGACCTACTTGATTTGGAAGAAAATGTGTTGCATGGCTCCACACATAAAGAAATGAAAATATGTAATAATTATTTGGAAAATAATAAACAAATTCCTACTGAAGCAAATTTTGCTAGTAGTCCATGTAATAATGCTGCAAGTATTTCCTTCGATCTGTTTGATTTCAATTCTTCATTTTATGAAATTGATATACAAAAGGAAAAAGAATTCAAAAGTCCAACCAAGATGGAAAAAATTTGTAGGAGTAATGGGTCTGATACTGTTAGTGTATCAAAAAGAACTAATGCAATAAATACTGTGTCCTCTAATTTTTCAAATCTGCCAAGTATACAGGATACTAAATGTGATAAAATAGAGCTTAAACACACTGTTAAAAGTAATGACAGGTTTAATGATAAAGGGCCACATTCTTACGTTCCTGAAGTTTCAAGTGCTCCAACAAATTCTGTTAAATGTCTAAACCCAGTTTCTATGAAGAATTCTAATGATTATAAGAATGATGATAACTTTTTTGAATCAGCTGCTGATGAAAATATATTTTTTGATGTTTCATTTGACTTTCCTGAGTTGAACATGTCATCCTCTCAAAAAGATATGTCTGAAGAAGTAATTGATAAAACTATAAAAAAAATTCCATCAAATGTTGTCAAAGAATCCTTGTGGGAATCTTGTGTGTCCAATGAAGAGCCTAGCAAAAGTACTGTGAGTCATACTGCTGAAGATTCCTTGCTGAATTCTATCAGTAATAAGGAAACTAACAAATGTACTGAATTACATGCTGCTAAAGCTTCCTCGATGAATCATAAAAATTCAACTACTGAAGCAAATTTTACATTAAATGCTCAGAACATATTGCCAATAAATGATGTAATGTTTAAGAAACCTGTACCTAATGTTAGGCGTACAAAGACAGAGGCAACATTAGCACATAATGAATCTGGTTGTATTAAAAATAAAAATAGCAAACACACTGTTAATAAACTTTTAGTCAAAGATTTTGAAATATCAGACTCGCAAGATTTTTTTTCACCTCAGATGATAAATCACAAAAAATATAAAAGTTCCTCAACTTCTGAAAAAAATACAGATCAAAGTAATTGTGGGCAAATGCAAAGTGCTAAGACAGTATTGTCAAAAGATAAGTTAGATAAATTGTTATTTTCAAAATCTACAGAGTCATCTGAGTCATTGTTCGAAAACAAGCAAAACGTTGCATCAAAATTGTCATTAAAGCTCTCAACAATGAATCAAACAAATGATAATTTTAATAAACCTGTTAGTAAAAAACACCAAAGTCATATTGTTAATTGTGGAAAAAGAAAGAGGAAATTGACTATGAATGAAAACAAATTTTTGCTTTCGCAAGCCTCAGTTTCTGGATCTGACTCTTCTGATTATGATGTTGAAGCTGATGAAGATCTTGATGCCTTGGAAGCTAGTTTCATTGATGACAATACTGTCATGGAAAGTCCAAAAAATCAGCATTGTATGTATTTGGAATCTGTGAAAAATGTTGCTGGATTACCTCATCAGTATAAGTTTAAAGACATTAAAAACAGAAGAAATCAAATTTCATCCCAACCATTAGATGAAGGTTGCTCTGAATATTTATTAGATAGCTTTTGTGTGGATGATGATGAAGTTATTTTTAGTAGTTCAAATGATGAAATGGAACCTAGGACTAAACCAACTAAAACTAAAACTGTTGGCAAGAAACGCAAACGTATTATTGCATTAAGTGAGAGTAGTTCTAGTGAAGAAGAAACTTTTGTTAAAAAAATGAAGTCACCTAATGAAGAAAAGTTTATAAGGAAATTATCACCAGAATCTGCTAAGAAAGAAAAGCCAAAATTTCTGAGAAAGTTAAAGCAAAAAGTTATTATTAGTTCAGATGAAGAAAATGTTAGAGTTAATGATAACTTATCACCAAAAAATTCTTTAATAAATTTTTATCAGAAAGAAAGCAATGTATCTGGTGAAAGTAATATTGGCTGTTCCAAATCTGGGGCTGTAATTTCCAAAAAAGAGGACAAACCTGAACTTTCAGAAAATGAGTTGCAAAAACATATTGATAGTGAGGTTTATCCTGAATTAAATTGTCCAAATTTTTCATTTGACTTGGAATGGGACAATGATATACCTGTTTCAGACCTACAATGTGATAATACAGGCTTATCACACAAAACAGAAGGCATTCCTAAATCTTTTTCAATTAGTAGCAAAGATACAGCTACAGCAACTGAATTGCAAACTAAATTAGATGAAGATTTAATCGGTCCATCTATTGACATTTTGCAGGATGCATCAAACCAAAAAGGTGCTTCCCCTACCTCCCACAATATCAATTATGCTGCAAAAAAACAAATTCCATTTAAAAGTTCTGAAACTGATTTCAAAAATTCAAAAGTAGAAGTTTCTACAATTAATGCCTTCACTACCAGTAACTATATCAACAAAACTTCTGATTGTAAAACTATCTTGGTCGATTCTCGTGAATTAGCGAGTGGTAAACCTGTAATCTCATTTTTGAGAAACAAATTTGAAATGAATCCAGTAGTAATGCAAATTACTGCAGCTGACTATATAATTAGTAATAAAATCGCTGTTATACGAATTTTGGATTCCAATTTTCCTGGTTCAGTTATTCCATTAAAAGTCATTGAAAAAGTGAAAACCATCAGCGAATTGTATGAAAAGCCATTTGTAATTATTGAAACTGACCGTCGGAAACGTTCCTTGGGTTTTAATAAATCTAGCACCAAATGCTTACAATTTTCGGTACATATTAATGTACATCCAACTGTAAAAGTTTTGTATTCAAATTCAGTGGATGATACTGCAAGTCTTCTATATAATTTGTTTGAAAAGGAGAAACAAAAAGGCTTGCATATTGATGTGCCTGTTGTAAATCCCTCTAGTCAAAAGCTGTTTAACTTTTATAACAGTTTACCTCATGTGAGTCCAGCATGTGCTTTTAATTTTGTTTACCACTTTCCTTCAATCAGTAGATTTTTTAAGAGTTCTCCAGAAGAGCTAAAAAAAGGAGGCTCCATTTCTTCTACTAAAGCAAAAGCTATTTTTCAATATTTGAGGAATGAGTTGTTATTCGATGCTTTCTCATAATTATTAATTTTACTTAATTTATTTCTTGTATAAAAAAATGCATAAAATATTTTTTGCTTCGCACGAATTTGCTTAATTTTTAATATTAAATTTTATTACTACTTTTCGGTTTTTTGAATGAATTGATATTATTATGGTATGAAATAGTATGATTTATTACTTTATACAACTTGCAGATTTAAATCAATTGCATTGAATTTCTTTGTCATATTTTCCTAATTTAATATAATTGTATTACTTTGATTTATATAACACTAGGCTCACGAAGCAAATTATAAATTTTTTCGTTATTGTTAAATTAAGTATTTGCATTTTCCGATAAATAACTAATGAATCTCTTATTTAATTTGTTTCTTGTTAAAAATTGCTTGAAGTAAGTACACATATATGTAATTTTCATAACTAAGTTGGACTTGTTCATTTGAACATTAAAACAAATCTAGTTATTGCATTGTTGTAACCAAATATTGTACGATTAATTTCTACACTACAGTATTTGTTAATTTATCTCTGGGGATATAAGATTGAAGATATGATTATTTATCATAATATATTTTTTTAACTAAAGAAGTTTTTAAAAGTTATTCTGTTCTAAATTATTGAAAATTATATCAACATTTATGTATAATCATTTATGTTTACCAACATAAGAAATTATTTTTAAAGTGAAAACTAATTCAATAATGATCAGCATTGTGTTTTATTTTTATTATAATTTGGAGTATGCAAGTACTTATTAATATCCAAAATTATTTAATTATCATGTTCCAGATATGTTTGAAAATATTTGTTGAGAAAAATGATATAAATTTAATTTTAATGTTAACATTAGTTTACATTTTCAGTCCTTTTGATATTAACATGTAATTGGTTTTCAGTAATTATTGAAATGCGATTCCTTTTCTTTTTTTCATCTGTATGCAATGTCTGTTTAACAGAATTCTAAATCAGATTACTATATATTTCTCATTCACACAGATTGCTTGATAAATATCAATTATAGTAATTATGGATAGTTTTGTTATGATAAATTTATACAAAAATATGAAATATTATCATTGATTTTAAGAATATTGTAAAAAACTGCTGTATTTACTTTTGATATATTGCAGATATATTTCAACAAAATGTCAAAATTTAGTGTGGAATTTTATTTGATCATACATTTAGAAAAAATAATAATAAATGTAAATAATAAAGTAATGATATATAAAGTAATCATTTTATATCATTGTTTTGAATGTTGGATTAATTATTTACTGAGCATCAAAAAATATTTAAGATTAAATTTCTGTTAAACATGATTTTTATTCAACAATTAAAATACTTATTTAATTTATATACATATAATTTGTTGTAGGTAATTAATTGTTACTGAAGATATATGTATACAAAAAAGTTAATTTATTTTGGGGATATTTTAAATTAATGTATTTCTCTTATTTGAATATGTAGAAAATAATTCAATTCATGCCTACATTATGAATGATACTGTTTAATTCTTTGAAAGATTTTTTCCCTTTCACTTTAAATGAATTAAAGAGAAATGAAAAATTTTGCATGTATTTTATCAATATGTATGTTATTTTAATAGAGAAAAATATTATTTTTTGTATGTTTAAAAACTGAACATTTAGACATTAGATCCTCAAACTGTACTTTAAAAAAAGTGATTTTTCTTAACTGTGATAAGCATGCCATTCCTGTTGTCTTAATATTTCGATACCTACTACATAAGTGAGAATCGATTCTCTCATTTGTGATGAGACATTCGAAAGACTTAAAATGTACTTTTAAAGAAATAATTTTTTGATAAAAACTTGTGATTCTTGTTTTTTTATTTTTTATATGTCTGTAAATGTGTATATATATATTTTGTACATATTTGTTATGTAAATTCAAATGTTTTGTCAGAATTACAACATTTAAAGTATACATTTATGAAAAATAAATTATTTTTGCCAACTGAGGTAGTGTTTTTTGATTGAAAACATTTCTTTGAATGCTTTCCCCCTTTCCTATTGAAATATTTTTGGATTAGCCTGTTCTTCAAGAATCAACTAAAAATTATAAGTTTTGTTTAAGGAATGGCATTTTAAATTCAGCTACAACAGAAATTTGGATTTTTGACAGTGTATTTTAAAGTCCATAAATTTTTTGGTAATTTTCTTTTTACCTTAAAAACATTTGTATTTATATTGTAAGTAGGATAGATAAAGAATGGAATAACCAAAATTGTGCTTCCAGTTAAATTAATTTTATAACTATCAATATGTGAATTGTATTAGAAATTTTTGTTGAATATTATATGTAGCAATATCAGCCTGCAGCTTAATATGGAAGAAAAATGTACTTATTTACAAAATAATCTTGTTTGAAAACACTTTTTTCTTGAAATACACTTTAAACATACAAGTATTGTAAAAGGTTTTAACTATCAATGTTATGATAAAGCTTTTTTTTAGAAAAAAAAAAAAGCAAATGACTGCTGTTAATTTTCTAATGTTATTTGTTATGATTCCCTAAAAATATTAGATGTTTTGTGCGAAATTTTCAAACTTATTAAGATTAATACATTAAGTGAGACAGATTGTAGTCAATCTGCAGAATGATCTTTCGGACCTATTGGAAATAAAAAATTGGCATTCGACAGAGAGGTACACTGGCGTGTCTTCTATTTAATCTAGTGTTAGAAAAAGTGGTAAGAGATTTCAATATCAATACCAAAGGAAATATTTTTAATAAATAGATACAGTTGCTGGATTTTGTTGATGACATTGATATCATCGCTCAAACACCCACCGCACGAAGATATGCCTTCTTATCTTTAAAGAGGCCCTCAAGATGGGACTGAAAATCAATGAGAATAAGACCAAGTACATGCCTTGCACTAAATCATATTTTAACAATTCCTGTTTTAAAATTGAAGAGTATAGTTTGGAAGTTGTCGACAGCTTCACTTATTTAGGTTTAGAAATTAACAGTAGAAATGATTGTACTACTGAAATCTAAAAGGGAATTACTATGACTAATAGATGTCTTGATGGAATATGAAAATATATGAAATCAAATTTAATCAAAAGAAAAACAAAGGTCCTATTGTATAAAAGTCTTTTAAGATCAGTATTAACTTATGTATGTGATACTTGGTCCATGTCTTGAACAGATGAGAACATGATAAGTATCTATGAAAGGAAGGATTTAAGATTGTATAAAAATATATTTGCTGAAAATGTTTCGTAAAAAATTTTTTTATCGTCAAAAACCCTTGAGAACCCTTTCAGTATCCAGTTTTCTTTTCTGTCTGTATCATACTCTCTTAACTTTCAAGCTATTTCTTTTTAATTTAATTTACACAATTATCTTTAGTGGATGTAAGACTATAAACCATAAATCAACATAAGCATCGCTATCCGTCAAGATCGTTAACTTTAACCACATTGGGCTATATTCAGTTTTAAATGCGCTTTAACTATAAGCTATTTATTCAATTTGACTCACAATTTTTCACGTTAGTCCTACTACGAAAAGGGTACAAAAGATAGTTGAAATGTGAATGTGTTATCAGCAATTCTGTTATCCTTTCACATGTTATTGTGGACAGGGTATCTGAATGGTCGGATTTCTGCTGGACAAAAGAAATATGCCTGCTAAATTTAAAGTCAGGATGTTTAATAGTTCGGCAAATCTTTTGATGGGGTAGTCAGTGAGTCGTTTTTCTTCTACGAGTAGACAGTGATGTTTTAAAATTTTTTGAGGCCCTGGGCCCCTAATGCAAAATAAGGCCATACCTGCAACCCTTTTGAGTAATTAGACAGTATATAGCAGCAGTTCTTAAACTTTTCATCACCGATCTTTCCTTTATGTATTAACCTGACTTCGCTGACCCTCACTGAATTAATATTTTTGATCGAAATACATGTTCTAGTTGAGTTTTTTCATTGGCGGCAATTTAGTGATCTAGTCTAGTATGGCACATTTTACTGCGAGACCTTTCATAGTCTGTAAAGAGGGAAATCTTTATTTTAACATTAAATGAGAGATCTACGGTGACCCTCTAGAAAGGCGCTGAGGATCCACGGACCACAGTTTAAGAACCACTGGTTTATAGCACAGCATATGCAGCGATGTGTGATGCTGTAAGTTATGCGCTCTATTAATTTTGTAGAAAGTGCGAGCCATTGCTCTTTCAAAGCAGTTTGAAACGTGGCTAGGGTCCTAGAAGGAGGATTGAGAGCAGCTACATGTCTGACCAAACCGTCCCAAACATGCTCGATAGGGTTAAGGTCTCCGGTGTTCGAGCTTGACACTGCATGCGCTGAATTGTTCCCTGCTCAAGATAAGCATCCACGATGCGAACCCTGTGTGGTTTCGCATTATCATCCTATAGCAGTGATGGCGAACCTATGACCCGTGTGTCAGACACTGACCCACACAAGCTTTTTAACTGACCCATGATTGCTAGGCAACCACTTGTTTGTTTACGCGAATTTGTGTGGATTACATTGTAATTTGTGTGGATTATTTATATTCTAATAGAATTTTTTCAGGCACATTGACACAAAAGCAATTTAAATGCTGTTTATAGCCCCCAGTTTGATCATTACAGTTCCAAAGTTACGCAAATGAAAACCAAATGTATATGAAAGTATGTAGTATTTGAAACAAAAAGCAAAAGTGTCTACAAAATATCAAATAAAGTGTATAATTTTACCTACATTTTATTTGTTGAAGAAAAGAAAATCAAAGGAAATAACCACATTTAAAGCACTTTGTTCGGATAAAATGCACTTTTGAAAGGTTGTGTTCAGTTATGTTTGTAGAAAGATACTTCCATAGCGTCCTTTTTTACCCGTTAAGCCAATTGAATTTTAAAGATGTTTAGTTTTAAAAATACCCAGTTAAAAAATTTTAAACTTAACTGTGGTGCAAATGGGCATTAATGACTCACGCGCTAGTACTAAAAAAATATGAACGAAATTAGATCCACGTCTCAAAAAGGTTCACCATCCCTGTCCTATAGCATGAAAGCATCACCTCTTGCCCCGGCATAAGGGCGTACATAAGCATCCAGGATGTCATCTCTATAGGTGTGATCATTAACATTGCCACGGGAAAGGACTTGGAGGTCTGTGCGTCCACCCAAAGAGATACCACTCCAAGCACAGTCACTACCTGATCCGTATGCATTTCTTTCATGGATGAAAACGAGTTCTAGGTTCTCTCCAAATGAAAATACGCCTACAATCGCTTTCGAGGCTAAACCTAGACTCATCCGCAAAGAGAAAAACCCTCCATTGATTACGCATCCAGTAGACATGTTGATAGGCCCTCTGCAAACCTTCCCACTTCTGGCGTGACATGAGTGGGAAACAAATGGCTACTTGCCTCGCATAAAAATAAAGTTCGTGACGCACGGTTGACCTTGATATCAACCTTCCGGAGATTGCAGTGGTCGCTGGACATCATTGGGTTCCTTAATCCTTTTGTTTTGTCTACGCCATGCCTCAGTGCGCGCTCTGCTTTTAATTTATTCCTCGATCAGTGTAATCACTCCTTTTTTTTTAATTTCATAATAAAACTAGATTTCGAAGAGAGAGGTGATGGCAAGATTTTAACATAAAATAATTACAACAGAAAGTAATATTAATGTATTAACTTCCAGACATAAATTATTTACACTATTTTAAGCGTTCATTACACAAAATTTGTAACAATGTGTTACTTTTGCTGAGCAGAGAGATCCCGCGGGAAAAGAAAAAAACCAAAACAAAATACTAACACTAATATACCTTATCCCTATGGCAACCACATTATCACACGATAAAAATATCAAAGTAAACCATATTGTAATATTATCGCCTATCATGGCGCCTAGCCTTCTCGTATGAAATTAGCATCTCAGTCAGTCTGATAATTAGACGGACGATATATAAATTTGAGGAATTAAGGAATGAATAAACCAAAGTACAACTCTTTTGATGATTAAAATACATTATTCAATAGCAAAATAGGAATAAAATAGGTATGAACAGTTCATATCTAAAAAAACTGAAATTTCCATCCCTATGTATAACAAACAGATGTTTGGCACCATTAGAAAATCGTTAGTAATTCAACATTAATGCTTAATTAAGCATCTGTTAAATCCTAACTAGTTTACAGTTTTCCAGGAGTGAAAAAAGAAAATTTATTAAAAAAATGTGTCAGATCATTACCGAAAAGCATTTACATAAATTGAAAGGTCGATAGAATTATATATATATATTGTGATATATTGTTATAATTTATCTTTATAAAAACATTCCATGTCATTCCTTAAGAAACAGGAATCCAGATTTAAAAATGAATAAATATACTGAATAACTTTTTTAAAATATTATTTTTCCCTCTAAAGCAGCGCTTCTCAAACTAAGAGGCGCGACCTCCCTGGGGAGGGGGGGGGGGGGGGGCGAGCACATCAAAAAGTCGAAAATAAGATTTTTAAAAAAAAATTATTAATTTACTGAAAGGAAGCAAAACAAAGGAAACATCCTGACATAATAAAAATAAAATACATATTTGCAATGATATAATATACTTATAAATGTATCAGTACTGCTCAATGTATTTGATAATTAATTTATCAATACTAAGTTAAGAACAAGTTTAATAATTGCTAGTAACTCTCAAGGGCTTGTCACATACAAAATTATATTAAAAATTTAATACTTATCGTGATAATTTGTATTGTTTATAATTAAAGCCGTATATATATATATATTCTGGCTTTACGTCAAAGTACATTATTAAATTCAATACATAGTTATTGTACAGAGGGGGGCGCGATGAAAAACTGGGTCGCAAGTGTTGAAAGTTTGAGAAGCACTGTTCTAAAAAGAAGTTTTTAATATATATACATGAAAAAAGCTGTAAATTACAATTAAAAACAAACAAATGAGGCGCATTTTGCAAATGCGTAGCTCTGCCGATAGCGCATCACATTGAAACCAAGCTTCACAAAAAAGCAAGATATAAATACAATGGAATATGTTCTTAAAGCATTTTGAATCTACATAAAAAAATCAGCAAACTACGTTTCTCGTTAATCTTACTTGTTGCCAATAGTGAAATTTCATCCAAAAAGGATGAAATTTGTTTTGAAATTCATTTTCTTTTTTTAAAAAAAAATAAAAGTTCCCAAATGGCAATTATTCAGTAAACCTGCTTTTTTGACTGCTTGACCCAACTCCGAATCTTTCATCACAAAACTGATAATACAGAAAGAAAATCAAAACAATAATATCATAAAGTATTAAAAATCAGTGCAATATTCTGAAATGCTTCTTTCTGCATACCTTGGAATCGTGATTCGTGTTCGATTTCATTTTCGTTTCGGCGTCGCAACAGCTCTAATTGCGTCTTTTCAAGTTACAGAATATACTCTGTGGTTCGTTCGATAAAAGCTCTTTTTTTTTGTTAAACATCTCTTTTAACATGATTTCTGTATGCCTTTACTTATCTGTCAGACATTAATTTATCTTTGGTTTAAGGCTATCTTCGCGTAATGTTAAGGAAAAAGAACAAACATTGGAATATTTTTCTCGAATAGTAAACTTTTTTGACATTACTATTATATTCAGGTTTCTTTATCCAGCAAAGAAAGCAACACATTTTATTATTATACTCATTTTAATTCTGTTTGATCTATTCTTTTCCTGGTATAAAATGTGTTTCTTATCTATCTTATTTTATCAGAATTTTCATTTAAAGAGAAAATAGGCTAAATTCATGTGACGTCATAGTCACGTGATAAATGCAATCACATGTTTCCAGCGAATCCATCCTGCACTTAGCTGTTGCCAACTTTCGCTTTTTAGAGAAAATTTCTTTCAAAAAGTACATATTTGTCAACAACAATAACGTATTGTGACGCTTCAGATAAATGAAGGTAGCGTGATATTGATTAATTTAAATATTGAATTCATTTACGTCACAGCTATTTACAGATTATACATTGAATTTATTAAAGTTATTCATTAGATTATTAGAGTCCAAGTTCTGTTTGTGAGGGAGGAGTTTTTTGGGGTCCGCTCTCAATGAAGTTTTCAAACGATCTACCACGCTCTCTCTCTCTCTCTTCCCTCGCTAGGATCTTGGGGATGACCGCGAACGGCATCTTTAGCTTCGAGTTACATCCGGTTAGTGGGCGGAAAGGAGTCCCTTATGGTGGCAAAGGTTGTCGGGGTGATCCAAGACAAGACCACGCAATAATTTAAAGTTGCAGGTGTCATTGCACGTGTGGTGATCATTTCCACATAGAAACTGATTCACAGCTGCGTGGCGGGAACTTTAGAGTTTGTAGGTAAGCTAAATGATCTTGATTTTTTGGAATGAGCAGGCAGACAAACTTGCAAGGTCAATGGGACCCAATGTTTACATCGACTGGATTGCCCCTGAAGATATCAATTCTAACAGTTGCCGAAAAAGAATAGTAAATATCACAATACTTTAAGAAACAATCCCTATATAGAAATAATATCTAATTGGACCAATAACAGAATAGAAGATATACTAGGTATTCGCATTATTAGTAAAATGGTTATAATTTTCAGGGCTCCTGCATAAATATCAACTAATGAATAATCCTATTTATAACACCTGCCAAGAAAAAATAATGATTTGGAACACATTCTCTTAATTTGTGACAAATATACTTCTCAAAGAAATAACTTGTGGAATATACTGAAGATAGATCCATACAATAACATCACCTTTAGAGAACTTTTGGAACATGCAACAGTTAATAAGCAACTTTTCAAAGTCTTTTTGCAGAAGATGAAGTTCTTTGATATATATTAAATAAGAAAGGAAAGACACACATATCAATATCCATATACATATATATTAATTTCAAGGGGATAACAGCTTTTGTGTGTTGCTCCATATTCACCAAAACCTGTAATCTGATCTTGATTTAAAAATACAAGTATACAATGAGAATTTTTTAAAAAATTTTTTTTTTGACGAATTTTATTATTTGAACATTTTTTTTCTGATTTTCAAATTTAATATGAATTTGACAATAAGTACAGGTATAATGTCTGTTTAGAATGCAATGGAGTACACGTGATTGAATTTATCATGTGACCGTCATGAATTTAGCTTATTACTGATAAAACAGATGCTTAACAACGTTGTTAATTCCCATTGAAGTAAGCTATCCGAAAATGTGTTCTTTATCTACGGGTAATTCAGTATCTTTCACATTTGGTGAAGACAGCCTTAAGCGCCATTTCTCTCTTTTTTGGGGATTCTTGCATAAGCCACAGAAAGGAAAAATCAATTTTTTCCATGGCTACATGGAAATCAAAACCCCCCCCCCCAAATTCATCCTGTTCACAGTCATCAATGCGTAAATTTTATCGAATTTAACAAAACACATGTTTCATTCACCAAAGTATGTAACACAACTTAATTTGGGGGTTGTGCAGTCTTTTACTCTGTAATTACTAAAACAGGCCAACGAAAAATTTTATGGTATGAATATCGCTGGTGGACGAGCGCGCGTGGATTGTCTTCAGGAATCGTCCACTTTCAGAAGACCCCGTGATAGGACATGGGTATGTCGCCGTTGTGAACCGAGCTTTGGTTATGCCCATGGTTGACCAACGGCGTCAATGGATTGCTGCTGTCGAAGTCCATTGATTGTCCCTGTCCCATCTGCGTGGACATGGATCCGTCCGACTGCATCCCTCCACACGAATGCACGGGACTGGATTCCGAGTAGGAACTAGTGGCACCAGGGCTGCAGAGTCCGCTGCCCATAAGTCCAACCTGCTGCAGTTGGGAATTCGGGGATTGATCGCTGCCCATCATGCTAGGTTGGCCTGGTTCCTGTTTGGAGTTGTTCCTCCGCCACTTTGCACGGGCATTTTGGAACCAAACCTAAAAGTGAACATGGGTTGTGGTTAATGATCTCTCTCTCTCTCTCTCAAGTTAGTTATTAAGATATAAGGTTATTCATTGAAAACAGAGTTGTGGTAAAAAAGAAGTCAACATTAGAGTAGTACAATAGTACCATTACTGGATATGTTTCACTTTCTGCTAGTTTATAAATGATAATCTTACAATTAGGTTATTTCATTTAGGTTACATAGTAGGGTGGATTGCAGTAGAGGCGTAACGGAGAATATTAGAAACCCCCTGAAAAGTCAGGTTTTGGGCCCCAAGCCCAATTACGTACTTGAAGTCAGTCAGGCTTTAGGGCCCCTAGAACCCCTGGGCCCCCACAGTGCGGGGGTGAGCGTTACGCCGCTGGATTGCAGTTATATGGAGAGAAAAATTATTTATCGGTACCTACCTATGCGGAAAAGATGTTCTATGTGGTATAGACATTAGGGAAAAATAACTAAAACATAGTTTCAAAGTTTAATATTGCCACAAAGGGGTTGAATTACAGACTTAATGTTGGTTACATGATTTTAATTAAAATAAATTTACTTTTCTATATCCTAAACATTTAAAAAACGGTTATTATTGAAAAATGTTTCAACAATAGGAGTTTTTTTTTTAAAATTAATACTAGAGAAACTTTTAAATTTACTTGATGTAACTATTTAGTAGGTGTTCTCTCATCGCTACAAACGTTAAAAAGTATTAGAACACTTGTTTTTCTTTAACAAAAATTATTTTTATTTTTTTTACCATTAAAAAAAATCAAATATCGAAATTTCATTCCCTTTGTGGCAGTACTTAAAATTAATTTTTAATTCTATTTTTAACTTCCTCTATATACCAGAGAACATCTTTTCTGCATAGGTAGGTTTTGAAATTTTGAAAAATAAATTTCAATCCGCACTATTATATAGGTTATTTAAGCTATCATTTCAGAAACAGAAAAGTTTTAAAAATAGTTCAATACTTTTAGTTTGTTCGGTATCAAATTAAAATTGAAAACACTCCGAAGTATATTTTTTCCAACTCCTAATAATTCCATAAATCTTCAACGTAACAAACAAAACTCACCCAGTATTACAAAGTAAAAGAATACGACCGTAAATTTGGAACTTTTTACGACGTAAACAAATTTATATCAACACTGATTACCCCGGTATCTCTTCAGAACCATAACGAGATGATAGCATCTAAAGAGAAGATTTCAAAGGATAGAATATCTCATATCAAGATTTCTACGAATAATTTTTATCTCTACAGCCAGGAACATTCATGGCACCTTTTCAACATGGTTGGGGGACAAGCAAAAGGTTACTATCTCTCTGAAGAGACGTAGAGATAAAGATATAATATATGATCAAAAATTCATTCTAACTACCAGAGACTACCACACGTATCTCAAGAGCCGTTTGGATGACTTCCAAGTACCATCTTTTTTTCCCTCCCTCTTTTTTGGCTCATCTTCCACCAAGTGAAATATGGTTCCACGTAACTGTGACCCAGCTGATTAGTTTCAAGAACTGTAAGGGTCGTCGCTTTATTGGTTTTGAAAGATGAAGAAAGATTCTCTTTCCCTTCTGCTTTAAAAAAAAAAATTATTAGGCTTAATTTAAACCGATTCATTTTTCAGAAGTGGGGAGGAGGAGGGGATTCTGCTGAAAATGATCCGAAAATGTTTTAAAATGTGCCGTTAAGAAAACGTGTTACAGAATCATCAAAAACTGCAGTCGCTTTTGGATTTGATAAATTGGGGTTTTTTTTCGTCTTCTGTAAGTCTAATTTTAAAGAATAGGACCCAAAATCGGAACATTTGTCCAGACAGAAAAGGTGTTCCAACGTTAGTGTTATATTCCGACAACATACACCTATAGAGAGTAAGATATTTTACTGTGTTACTTATTTCTATCCGAGTTGATACACTTTTTCTGGTATAAAATGTATTCCATAATTCATTATTTTTATCGTAATGCTAAATGAGTTTTCGCTTTATGTGTGAAAAGGAAAAATTTGCTTAATTTTGGAATATTTTCGTTTTAAAAACGCAGTATTATAAATAGATCTGTGTGAATCCGAACGATGCGAAATTTCAAGACAATTAGCACACTCATTCTGAAAATGTGTTCCACTATTAAACCATCTTCTTTGAAAAAAGTCAAGACAAACTAAAAAATACACTTAGTTAAACTTAAATATGTCACTTTGTTCTTAAATAATTAAATTTAAGAGAGGGGGGATATTAATCATACATACAAAGTTTTATTGCATCAAATTTTCACCCGTTCGCTGATTTTTAGCAGCATTTCGTAAACATATAACTTGAAAAAATAATTGGATACCCATAAAGAGTTGATGGCATGTTGTATGTTAAGAAAAAGATAGTACAAAAGCAAAAGGTACATACTTTATTTACTGAAAATGAACATTCAGCTCAGAAGATTAAAAAAATGAACAGTTTAAAAACAATGATCTGAAGATTCAGTTCATTGTTTTAAAACTAAAACTTCACTCTTGATTAATTTTAACTATTCAAATCTATCGCACGCTTCATTACATTGGATTTCCACAATCCTTTCTTCCGGACATCGATAAAAAGGATTTGTGGTAATTATCCATTCCAAATCGATCAATCCTCGATCATCTATGGTATTTTCATCCAAAAAATATCTACATATTCCTAGTTAAATGCAATATATTGCCACAATCCTTTCTTCCGGACATCGATAAAAAGGATTTGTGGTAATTATCCATTCCAAATCGATCAATCCTCGATCATCTATGGTATTTTCATCCA
>BMAV01022473.1:540293-564929 GCA_019973955.1 Trichonephila inaurata madagascariensis
GGTCAGAATTTCAATGTACCTTGCAGCATTCATCGTCCAGCTATCATACGCACGATTAATTGACGGTCTTTCGTGACTAATTTACTCATTTTCTCAATGTTTTCTTCATTGACGGAGGCCACCGGTCTTTCACAACGGGAGTTGTAAGAAACACTTTCTCGGCCTTCTCGAAAACGAGTGAACTACTCGTACACACACTTCATGGACCATCGTCTGTTGATTAAAAATAACACTTTACACTTTCTGCCCCCTCAGGGGGCTCACCTTCTTTAGGTGGGACGGGTGTACAATCCCGAGGTACCCTAGTGATCTTTTCCTTTTCCCATGGGGTTTACTAGCTTTGGTAAATACGGGTGTCACGACCCCGGGGTACCCCAGTGATCCTTCTCTATTTTCGATCCTCGATTTTGTCATCCAATTTCTCCTTTTCCCGTCCAGGCCACAGACCTATGAATGTTTGGCGCAGTATAGCCAAAACTGGCTCTTGCGCCTAAAACACCAAACTCACTCACTCACTCTTTACACTTTCTGCAAACCTTCTCAATCGTTTGATTCGCGATTTTCTTACATACGACTATTCCAGTAGCTATAAAGGTATAAGAATATCTAACCCATACGATCGTGCGGGTTGGGTGTTAAAGGAATATATTAATTAATTGAATTTGATTTTTTAATTGACTTCTAAAGCAGAATTTTTTCAAAAAGGAATCCCATTCATTTCCAGGATCAGTTAGGAAGCAATATTGTTACGTTGATCGGGGTTCGAGGATTTTATGCAAATCAGTCACAAAGAAAGAGACAGTTCTTTAAGAGCGATGCGAAGTTATTGTCGAAAATCCAATCCTTGAAATACAGGATTCAGCAGCAATATTCACAGAATAAATCTGAGAAGGTTTTCACACCTTCAACAGCACTCAGACACAATTATCAGTGTCTAAAATACACGTATGTAAAAGATTATTCACAAGCATAGCCGAGCTAATCACGGTCAAGGTAAGTTTACGAATCGCTAGTCAAAACAATACTGACTCGTTTCGGCGCGTATCGATCTTTATAGGACTCGCGGAACTTTCGAGAAAGATCCGCTTGCGTCATAGGTCTTGAAATTAGTTTATTTCTCCTCAAATTTCTATATGAATCCAGAGGGTCCCGAACTCTCCAAAATGGTCACTAATGTCGGCAACAGGGTCGCCAAAGTTGATACCAACTTGGCTTTATCGCCAATATTTCGCCAAGTTCCCATTGAATCACCATTATAACGTAAAGAATGGAGTTGCTTGCGAATATTACAATTTTAACTTAAAATAAATATAACATAGAGTAATATAAATACCTTACACATCCAAATTCAAATTATTTACACTATTTTACACAAAATTCGTAACAATATAAATAGCTTATATTTCAAATTGCAATCAAATCTAACCGTTAATTTCAGAGGCTTTCGAATAAGTGGGAGCTCGTGAACGTCGCCCTATAAAGCAACACGAGGGCTGTTGGCGACGGAATTCGTAATTTTGAACTTCGGTCAAGTAGCGAAGACTACCCCTGGGCTAGTTATTTTATCAAACATTGCGAAATTTGGCCCATTTTTCACAAATAATTTGTAAAAAATAAATTTTTGAGTTTCTTACAAAAAAATTATTTCAGTATACATTATTCATCATTATAAATATATCATAAAAAATTTACATACCTGTGAACAGTAGTTTCTCAGTAAAGGTACATCGAACATCAAAATTTACATTTTGAGATAAAATGATTTTAATGTATACAGTGAGACTTCTAATTGGCTAGGAAATAAAAAGAATAAAAGGCTCAATTTACAATAAAAGATACATGTTTTGGTTTCAGACGTTCAACTTTAATGCAAAAACGAAGTACTTTGTTTACATTTTTCGCCATTCAAATGGATTATTTAAAAATTGGTTTTAAGGGCTTTTAATTACCCTAGAGGTTAAAGTAAGGTATTTTTAGAAAGGTTAAAATCTATACAATTTAAAAATGTTAAAATTTCAAATTGTCCAAAAAATAGGATTTTAGCTTCCCAACACCCCTTGAACAACGTTCAGCTGAGGAGGTTAGACACTTAAGCAAGCTCTACATTTTTGAAATCCATGCCAATCCGAAGTGCCAACAATAATAACGTGCTTTATTACATAAATAGTGAATATCATCTGGACCTCAGTTTGAACCTTTTTCTTAGGTGTGATGCAGATAAAAATTTAAACGAAGTCATTGTGCCAAGCGTGAAAATTATTTAACAAAAGAATCAATTTCTTTTTAAAATAATTAAATGATAGTAAAATCTAGAGAAATTGTTGATGTTTTATTTATATATATTTATTTTAACCTCCTAACGTATACTTATTTTTAAAGGAACCGCAGAAACATAAACTTTGTTTTGGGAAAAAATAAATAGTAATAATAATAATAATAATAATAATAATAATACAAAATCAATCAAAATTTTTTATTTTAACTTTGGATTTTAATCCATATTGCAGTTAAGAACCGAATATTCCTGTCCTGCACGTACATCGACTTTTATTACCTTTCTTTTCGAATAGCTGTTTCGAAAAAATATTTTTATCCTTAAAAATATTTATACCTTTTCAACAGAAATAATAATAGTAGTAATTATTTTGAAAAATTTTTCAAAAATTTCTTTTCTCTGATATATTTGGAAGCAAGATGCAGCCCATAGCCCAACATTACAATTATTACACATATAACGATTGTGTGGACATTGGGTCAAACAAATTATTGGGGGACAAATGTTTACAATACCAATGAATTATATCCAGAACAGGTTTATAGCTCGTGTTTGGTAGGATTATTATTATAAAATTAATTTCCTTCCTCTTCTCTCTTTAGATAATTTCAATTTTCTGTTTATATATGTTTTTCCTAAATTTTTGAATTCTTCTTTTAAGTTATGGAATTTTTTAATGGTTTTTTTTCACAAAAGAAACCGCGGATCACGGTCTCACAAACATATTTTGCTCTCTTTCACTATTAACAGTGTTGTTTTAACTCTCCTTTTATTATTTTCATTTTGGTTTTGTACATAAGCTTTAATTTTTTAATTTATATTTATCTTGGGCATTTTAAATTAAATATGTATCTTTCCCAATACCATTTAACCCTCTTGTTGCTAGAGCGTAAGCTGTTAATAAACATGCACATTCACTCACATTCGCTTCAGCATGAGTTGTAAAGCTGAATTCACACCAAGGCGTACAAACTTCGAGTGTCAAGCGTCTAGCCAATCAGAGACTTCATCTCGGGCGAAATGAAGTCTCTGATTGGCTAGACGATTGACACTCGACGTTTGTACGCCTTGGTGTGAATTCAGCTTTAGAGTAAAGTATCTCAATTGAAACGAACGCTCTTCGATGCCACGCTTTGTAAATCTAATCATCGTTGAGGAACTGCTTGGAATATATAGCCCTGTCGGGCTTCAATCCCCTATCGGGTATTTTTCGATGAATATAATGAATGTTTCCAATGCCCAGAATAAATTAAATAAGGGAAATTACAAAAAATATTTCTATTGAAATTTAATTATATATTACCTTTACAGGTATGAGAAATTAAATTAAATAAGAAAAAGCTTTTTTAAGAGCTTAACTTGGGAAAGGAAGTGTTCTGAGTGGCCGACACAAGAGTTCGGCTATTTGGAAATATATATATATATATATATATATATATATATTAGAATTGGGCTTCCAATCAAGAATGAGCACGCAGTTCAACAGACTGCAGATCATGCAAACAATTTGAAAGTTAAGGGAATTATTTAAATAAAAAGAAATGATTTGCGAGAGATAAATTATTTAAAACCAGGATTGACTGAAATATTTTAAATATGAATTATCGTGTTTAGGTACATTTTTAAAGAACTTAATGACTATTTTCAAATAGTTTGTCTGAGAGTCGGAATCTTACACGCTGCTCTGAGATCTGTGTTTATTATGTACCAGTATGCATTTAAAATTTGTCTTGAAGTTATATTTTGGGAGCTTTTTCTATGAAATTAATATTTGACTTTGCTTCACGTCCCCAGATTGGGGAGGTGTAGGTGAGGAGGAGTTTCAGAATCAATGCGTAGATAAGCAATTCATCATGTCTACTTAATTAGACTCTCTATAAATAAGGATATAAATTTTACGCGTGGTATTTTTACATTTATTTCTAATGTATATAATACTCGTATGCAGTAGGAAAGTTAGGTTTTTATCAATAATGACATCAAGATACTTGGCGTGCTAAGACCAGGAAATTCCTTGTTATCGGAGGGTTATTTCTGCGAATGGTTTTCTTGAAGAGAAGAAAACTGCTTCAGTTTTTGAAGTATTAATGGCAGTCTTCCAAATGGAGAACCAAATCTCCAGGTGAACGAGGTGTTCATTTATGTTTTGGGCAAGTGTTTGTGGGTCTTTATAGTGTAAAATCGCTCCTCCTCCAAGCTGGTTCTGATCAATATAGTTGAGAAGTTTGAGAAATATTTTTCATCGTACCGACAATCCTCATCTTGTCGGATTTCCTTGATTTTTGTTTCTGTCTTCTAAATTTTGTTTTTGAAATTTTTGTTTTCAAAATATGTAACTTATTTATGGGCAATTAAAGTAATTTTTAGAGGAGTTTGTAGCAATGTGAGCAATCAAAATTCAATTTGTAGTCCCTAATAGGATTGCTTGTGAGAATAAATGTAGGGACAATGCTGAAAAAAACAACAATAACATATATTTAAATTGAAGCAGCACAGCAAAAACATACGAAACGCTTTTCACCATTATATTTTCAAAACAAAAGTTTCAGTGCTTTCTTCTCGCTTCCTAGCGTTGCTACTCTCGAACAGAGAAACTTACCTCTCATGGAGTTTGATAGTGGGGCAACACAATTTATGGTTAAAATGTAGTATAGGGGCGTACTTGGCACATTCCCCCCTTTTCTTTTTAGCGACTAAAAGTTGTTGCCAAGGTACTTTATTTGGAATTTTTTATTATTTATTTTAGAATGAATTCGTTATCCCATCATGACATTTGGATGTAAATCGCCAAATCCGAAGAAAAAGTGCCAAATCCAAAGTGCCCCCCCCCCCTCAATATTATACTTGAGCTCAATTTATTTATCACTTACCTGACTAAAAAAAGCCCTATTTCTGTCATCGAAAGTTTTTTTCTATGATGTGATTGATATTCTGTGAAATGTTTTTTTAAAATTACTGCTGGATACTTGTAATTTTTTCCTTCAGTAGATCGAATTTCATTGCAGTGACACTTTGTTAACCGTTAATTAAAAACTTTAGTAAGTAGTAGTACAGCTCAACAATATTTTATTTTGGTTTGATTTGTGTGCTTCTGCTGTCAATGGCGGGAATTGAAACGATCAACATCATTTTATATTAAGAAGCAAATGGCAAAATAAGATTTTGACGAATGTGTATTCTGATAAAAACTTAATTTCGTAGGTATAGATGTAAATATTGTTATGCAATGGTTTAAACTTTAAAAACAGAAGGTATAAATAATAAATGCAATTGATAAAGTCAATAAATAATTCGTGTATTTCTGATATAGTATGACTGGATTTCAATTTCAGGCAACATATGATTTGAATTAGTTAGATTTGTTTTGTTTTCTGCATAAATTATACCCAAAAATCTATACTCTCTCTTCTGATCTCCCATGTAAATATTTAATAGAACATTTCTCCAGAAATGCTTTATTGATCAATCTTTTTTACCAGTTTGTTTCTGTTTTGTAATCCAAATATTTTGGTTGAATCCCGAAAACATTTTGGTTTTAAAAAACCTTTTTTTGCTTCAATAAATATTTATAAAATAGATGTTAATTGCATCATTGTTCAATATGTAAGAATACTTACAATTTGTAGAAGAAAATTACTCATTTTCATGTTAAAAGGGTTTTTTTTAGTTAGTAGGAAATTAGAGAAAACTAATCACATGAAAATCTTTAAATTGCTGATATCTCAATGTATAATTCCAATAATTTAAGTTTGAAGAACAATTTTTGGGAAATCTTGGTGTAAATTCTTCAAAATATTGGTAGGTTTACTGGTTAAAAGGCTAATGCATAAGTACTAGGAACTTGTAGCAGTTTTTTTTCCTTCAGTGTGCACTTTATACATTTATTTCAATGTGAAGGGATTAGTTTACATAGAAACTTCATAAATTGTGTATTGGATATAATCTCAAGTAGTATTGAGAGTTTTTATTTAAAAAAAAAAAATAAGCTTTGGTACTTTTCCTTCAGTGCAGTGTCATTTGTCAGTAATTATATGAATTTGAAACAAAGTAAATGCAAATAATGCTTATTAGTAATTTTAACCCTACATATTCATCAGAAACTAAAAAAAAAAAGATAAAATTCAGCCTTAAAAGGTATTGTGAAATAGCAAGTATCTAATAATGTCGTGTAATTGGATACTAAATTTAGTTCTCAGGCATTTTTAAAAATCAAAATATTTATTGAAAGATAAAATATACTCACAATTCATTATTTGTTATATATCTCATAACTACTTTACACAGCTTCTTTCTCTTTTTTTAAGACCATGTCTAGCTGTTGCTATTCTATAGAAATTTTGATTGCAATAAATTGTTAATAACATTATTCCTACCAGCCACAGATAAAAATATTCGGTACTTATGTATTAGCGTCACTGCAACAAAATTTGCACCACGCAAATCATGCCATGATACCAAAACAACTAAAATTTTTTTGGTTGATTTGTCGAATCGGCCGCTTCTCGCGCCAAGTGTTTTCTCGCCAAATCGATAAATGCTCTAAATCTGGTAACCCTTCTGAATTTGTTCTCCAACGAAGGAGAAGTCGTTTTTTGACAAAAACGCGCCAAATATGCGATTTTTCTAAATTTGGCGAAGAAGCGGTCGATTCGACAATTTCACCATTTTTTTGTGTGCTTTATTTGAAAAGATGCAATCTGTCAGATTTTGACGGATATGGCCCGATATGCTGTGGTGATGCTAATATGAAAGTGCCAAATTTATGTATCTTTCAGAATCGCCGAATTTAATTCTTTTGCAAACATCCAATAATTAAAACATACTTTCTTCATGTAGTTCTAATCTGTAATAGTATTGTGGTTGATTTGCATCTGCAAACTTCTATTGAATTCTCAATGACAGAAATTAATGCGTTTTATAAAAGTTGAGAAGTGAAATATGTGATTATTTCAAACCATGTTTTTTAGTTTTTATTTTTTTCTCAGCATAAATATACACAGCAAAACCTTACAAGTTTGATTTGAACTAAAGTTAAACTCCATTTTGTGATTTTGGGAACAAAGTCTATATTTCTGAAAGATTCCTTTGATTTGAAGTAGATTGCTGCTTTTTCATCTTTTGATGATTCTCAAGTTGAAGCAATCTGTTATTCTAGTCAATTTATTCACATAAATGCTATAAAATAATAAAAAGTCAAAGGATCAAAATCATGATATTTGGCACAATTGGCAGTCTTCTTTGTGGCATGATTGTATTTATTTTTAATTGGCACTACACTAATGGAAAAGTCCATTTTTTCTCACTCTTATTTATAATTGTTTTAATATTTTTTCAGTGTATTCTGTTATCCATCATGTATGGTACAAGAAACTCTAAAAGACGGCCTGAAGTGCAGAGTAATGCTGAATTTCCAACCTCAACTACAGATACTGTGTCTAAGATAAAAATTAAATGTAAAAAACCTATTCAAGACAAGAAGGTATCTAAGACTGGGAGAAATTTAGACAGAATCTGCAAGAAAGTGGAAGATAAAAGTAGTGACAAAGAAAACCCAAATAAATCTAAGAGAGTATCTCCACAAGCATCTATAAAAAATAATCTGCAACCTTTAAAACCAAGTAATGTTCAGATTATTTTGACACAGATGCAGTTATCCGAAAAAGATAAAAAGTTGAATTCAAAAAAGATAACTCATAAAGAAAATCCAGAAATTTTGAAGAAGACTGAAAGAATTTTAAGCAGAAAATGCAATAAAATAACTGATAAGAAAATGGACCAAGAAAATCAAAATAAAACCAGTGTAGACAAAAAAACCCTTATGAAAGTCAAGCATCCACCAATGGAACCAAATAATGCACACAAATTCTCGACTCGGGCACAATCATTAAAACCTAAAAAAGTAAAAGAATTGAAAGCAGATAAGTCAAATAATGATGGAAATCTGAATAAATTGATTAAAATCAAAAAAGCTACTTCTACTAAAGTAAAACAATTAAAAGACAACTATATTACAGAGGCAGAAAAAGATTCAGAACTGCCTCTTGGATACAATTCTGAAAAGCTGGTTCGTCGTGTACCAGTATGGGCTGTATCGCAGCCACTTACGAAACAAACAAAGAAGAGGTCTTGTTTATCTGATATTTATGACATTAATCAAGATGAAAATATAATGAATGACACCCCTGTTGAAAAGAAAAAGAAAATATGTTCTAAAAAACTGAAGGTTATTAAACCCAAAGTGAGCAAGAAGAAAATTGGCTTACCTCATGTAAATAAAACAATAAAAACTTGTCTCCAGGAAGTTAATAAACCTATTGAAAAGTTTGCAAAAATAGTTAATATTGTTGAAAATAACAAAGTTATGCAAACAATACACCAACCAGGGAAAAAGTGTGAAAATTTAAATTCTGTCCAAAGTGACAATGATCTGAACTCTGAGGCTTTTGATCCAAAGCCTGTTGATAATAATATTGAAAAGTTTGTAGAAGTTTATGAAAATGTATTACAGACTATTCAACCCTTTAAAGTTAAAAGTGATGTTGAAGATAGTATTAAAGAGTGCATTTCTAGTTTTTACAATTTTGATACATCTCTCTCTATTTCTTCAGTTTTTAAAAACAAGGATAAATTGTGTGAAGTAAATAAGACACCTGTAAAGGAAAATTCTCATAATGCCGTAGCCAACTTTGAACTTAATGTGGATGCAGATAATTTAAGTGAAAAGCACCTTTTTTTAGTACCTCAGATGACATCAACTCCAGAAAGTGCTGTCCACCCCTTTGATCCTGTGAGGTGTCCAAAATTCTCAAGTAAGCAAATACCAGATGTATCTTCCATACCAGGTTCTGCTTTTCGTAATATATCTAAGGATTTATCAGATAGTGAATTTTTGTCTCCTGTGAAATCCACTACAGATGGTCCTGAAATAATGCCTTTTCAGTCATCTTTTGACAAAGTTCAAGGGAAAGAAATATTCAAGGTAATTGCATTTTTCCTTACCAATAAAAAAAAAAATTACTATATATGTTATTATTATTATCATATTATGAAAGCATGTTTATCTTAGGAGGGCACACTTCTTGGCGACAAAATTTTGGCGATAAAGTTTACAATATGGAAGTAGTAACCCTACTCGGACCAGATTTCTTTTAGTTTTTCAGGATTTGAACAGCGGGCATTTTTTTCCCGACTGTCATGTTGAAAGGTTTAAGCCATTTTCTGGTAATCACGTTTTTCTTTTTTGAAGCTCGACCAATTGTTTTTTATTCTTTTGAATGAAAGAGACAAGAAAGAAATGATTGCTTAATGAATGAGTGAGCGAGATTGAAAATATTTTGATATGGATGTCCGAAATATGAAAATTTGCATTTGAGAGAAATTGTAGATTGTTAATTCATCAGCCTAAAGCATTCATTAGCTTCGTTCTTCAGCTGCGTTTTAGAAGCAACGATTTTTCAGTTTTTCTAATAGAATCCGTTTTAGAAACTGCGTTTTCTTCGTAAAAATATGACAAATGGATTTTCTTAATAAAAGGTAAGAAAGTAATGATTGATTTTTATATGAAGAAGGATTGATAGAATCTTGGTATGGATGTCCGAAATTTGGAAAGAATTGGTATTTAATTTCTTATTTTTCATTTGATGTTCCCAATGTTGTCCATTTTAGAAACCCTTGTTTTTCCCTCTTGTTTTCGACTCTGACGCCATTTTGAAAAACGCGAGTTTATTCTTGGTGCCACTTGGCGAAAAACTTTTGTCGCCAAATACAGCAGTGTGTTGTTCTAGGATTTTCTTTTATCTTTTTATTAAGATTTTTTTGAAATAATTAAAAATAAGCTAGAACTTGATTATTAGTATGACTTTTACCAAATTTTTTTATAAGAATTAATTTTTAGTGCTTTATTTTTTTTCAGGAAAAAACACATTTTTCTATAAAAAGTAAGGGAAAAGATACTCTGAAACAAAATCAGACTGTTAAAAAGAAAATCCAGTTAAAGGACATGAAGAATATTGGAAAACTAGATGATCACTCATCATCAAAAGAAAATGGAATAATTCCTCAAAAGAATCAGAAAAGGGGAAGAAAACATATTGTAACTCAAGATGTAAACTGTGTAAATAAGGAAGTACATGGTATTGATGAAGATGCAGCTGCATTAAAATATGTTGAATCTTCTAATGAAGCAGAAAAGGCAAAGAAAAAACTCAAAGAAAAAACTCATTCTGAACAAGCTGCTTTAAAAGGTTCTTCAAATAAGGATAATTTATTGGAGCCAGTCACAACTATAGGAAATAGTTTAAATACTTATGAAATCAAACTATTTGAATCACCAATAAAGGAAGAACTGGTGAGAAAAAAATATCGACCTCCAGTGAAAAAAGCAAAATTTGAGTGGGATGATGACGAGGAATTCTTTTCATCACCAGAGAAATTTAGCCCTTCTTCATATCCATTGAAATCAGATTTCAAAGAACAAGTTTTACCATCGAAAAAATCTTATTCTTCACCTAACCTGATAAAACGTTGGGAGGTTAAGAGAAAACTTGAACAGAAAAAGACACGTCCTGTGGTAATAATTTTAGCATATTTTTTTAAAATTTGAAACTATAAAGTAGCTACATCTTATTCTTTTTTCGTTTCTCAAAATATGTGTTAGAATGCATTCTTTTAGATTTTATTTTCTTTTGTGTTCTTTTCTGCTCTCACATTTTTATCCCCTTTTTGTATATGTACATGTATAAAAGGCTTGATATAATCTCTTTTGAATTCTCAACTTTCTTCATGGGTACAGTAAAAGCAACAAAAAAAGAAATGTAATGTATTTTTCTTTCATCAATTTAAAAGAGCCCGATTGCTTTTTATTACAATGATTTTGCATTGTAATTTTAGTACTGCTGGTAATTTAGTTACTATAAATTCAGACTTTTTGTAATGATATTACTGCAGCTGTTGTGAAGAGAAATCAGATCCATTAAAATAGATTTTTGAATTTTTATCTGGATGTATTATAACTATCATGTACACTATCAGTGTTGTTGTTACCAATGCCATCTGATAGGCAAAAGCCAGATCAAGGCCCACGAAATTCATCATGACTAAGGGCTAAGTGACACCTGTTGTTAGCTATAGCTTTGAGAACCATACAACACTATTAATGTTTATTAAGGCTATTAACTTTATCAACTTCTTTTTTCACAAATGCAAGAGAGGAAGCATTTTTATTTTGCCTCTGCTGTGGCATGTTGTGATATTCGACTGTTTCACCATAAAAATTTTTTTACAATGATACAAAAAATTAAAAAAAAATCAGTTAATTTATTTTTTATTTTAAAACATTTGAATACAGATTTTAATTTTGGCAAGCATGTTTCTTTTATTAAATAGAGATTTGCTATGGACGAGTTTTGCAAAAATCGACTTCCAAGGTAGAGCGAGGAGGTTATAGGGGCGTTAGAGATAAGAATTCTCATTTTTAAACTATAAGACCTAAACTAAACTCAGTGGTGCTACAGCTCACGAGGATAAAGACCTACTGTGCCCATCTCAGTTTTTATGACTGTGGGCCCTGAGGTGCATGAGCAGGTGTTCCAGTCAAACTATAAGACCTACACTTGTTAAATTTGGCAAGGATGCTTGTTTTACTGAGTAGAGATCCATTAATAAAAAGATTCTGCTTTTTGCAGAAATTGACTCTCACAGCAGAGATATACAGAGGCATGAAAGAAAAATATACTGCCCTATTAGAAAATCAATTCCTATCTTTTTTAAATCAATAGGCAAAGACTAAAAGAATGTTTGTAAATACAATTAATGCTCATTGCTAAGGCTTAAAAACAATATATAGTGATACAATATTACGCAATGCCAACTAAAACAAGCAGGTAACAGTTAGATATTTATTGTTATTTAAATGTTTTATTTTAAAGTTCCTCTTTTTATTTATTTTGAAGTTTCCCTTCCCATTAATTGTAATGATGTTCAATTCTAATTTCATTGAATAAATTTGTTATAATTGTTTTAATGTACTGAAAATAAAATGTTTTTGTTAATTTAAATTGTAAACATGAAATTTAATAGAACCTAAGGTATATAACATCAAAATTTTATCTAAATAATGAAGAATTGAATACTTAAGAAGAGAAAAAAATTAAAGTAGCATCCATTTTATTCTTTACTATTATAATTATATTGCAATTCTTTAATACATATTTTCCCCTTTTTTTAAACTGCAGACTAATTAATTTCATGAAAATTCAGATGTTTTGTGCTTGGATTAACAGTTTTAAGATATTAATTTACAATCATGCATGTTTAGAATTTAATGCGAGGGAATAACTTTTGTTTAAATTTCATTTATATTATTTTTCTTTTGGTCTGAAAACATGTCTAAACCATTTAGTACATCAATAAATGGTTGATTTGTCGAATGGGCCGCTTTTAACGCCAAGTGTTTTCTCGCCACATCGATAAATGCGCTAAATCTGGTAACCCTTCTGAATTTGTTCTCCAGTGAAGGAGAAGTCGTTTTTGACAAAAACGCGCCCAATACGTGATTTTTCTAAATTTGGCGGAGAAGCGGCCGATTCGACAATTTTACCCAATAAATTACTGAAATTTTAGTCAAATTTTACACATACAATTATGTAAAATTATTTAAACTCCTAAAAATTTACTTTTTGTATTTTAAAGAGTATTAGTTAGTTTAATTCTTACTTAATGAAAGATTTCCTGTAACTTGTAATTTTGTAACATGAGCTCTTGTATGATTAGTAAAAAAAATCTTAATGTGTTTTTTATAAATGAAAACTAATTATTCATAATTTTTTAAAAAAAAAACACATATTTTATACATTATCATTACTGTACAGTTAGATATTTAATGTTTCATATTTATTCGAATTTAAGCTGCACTTTTTTCCAATGTTAATGCTATTGAAAATCGGGTGTGTCTTAGAATTGAAGGCAGGAAAATTTGTTGGATGAGGAAAATTGAACATGCTACTGGCAGTTAGAGCAATTACAGGTTCATGTATTTATTTAAAAACTTTTAATACTAGTAAAATAAATTAATTATTCTCTTCTTATTAGTTCTTATTTAAATTTTTTAAAATTTCGTAATTATTGGGTATTGATAAACTATTGTACACTTTATTTTTTCAAAAAACTTGTTAAGAATTAGGGATGTGGCTTAGAATTGATGGCAATCTAGATTCCAATAAATACAGTAATTATTTATGTATTTGTATTTGTTTGTTTATTTTTTACTTTTTTAAAAATGTGTTGGATATAAGTTTTTTTTCTGTATCTTAAAATTATTTTTTTCTTTTTCAGACAAAAGTAGATAAGTTTATCGAAGAAATGAATAAGCATTTTTCTGATTTAGAAGATACTGAACTTATCATTGATTAGTCTCAAAGTCAAGATTTGGAATTATCTAAATATTCCAAAATATGGAAGAAATAATTTTTGATGAGGAATGATGTATAATTCTTGCAAGTGTGTATCAATTTTTTTCCAATGTTTGAATTCTTATGCACATATATTTTATATATCTGTATATTTACAATTTTTTTTTTATCTTGATATATTAAGTGATAATTAGTGTTGTAGATATGTTGCACAATAGTAGATATGTTTTGAATAACATTTGAAAACATAAGGTAGTTAAAGAATATAACTTTCATTAGAATTTTTTTATTTGATATTTGTCACATTTTTTTTTTATCTTTCAAATTGAAAATATTTGATCAAAAGAAATGCTTTCTTTTATGTTATCTTATGAGGATAAAAAGTTTTTGTTGTACACACACATTCATTTTTTTGTAGGTGGACATGCATTTGCACATGCAATTTTGTAGATAAACATAAAGTGAATTTTTTTAGTTATGTTTGAAGACATGCTAATTTTGCATGTAAGAAAAGTTTTTTAATTTTTTAAAATTGATTATGTTTTGAGGTTATATTGATTAATTGTTTATGTACCTTCACACACAATCTTAAAAAGAGGATGATACTATTTCTTTCTTTGAAATCTGGACTAACTCCCCCCCCCCCCCCAGGGAAATAGATAAAACATGTTAGTGAAGAAGATAAAAAAAATCCTTTCTATTATGTGAAATTGTTTTCTTGATGTTGTTGATAACATAAGCTGAAACAATATTTCTTTTTCAAACATAGTGATTTATAATTTAGTTATCTAAACTATGTAAGGCTTTGTATTTTGTAGTCATAACATGATATTTGCATTCACATATTAATTAAATTTCTATTAATTTAAAATCTTATTGCTCTTAAAATAATTGTAGAAAAACAGTAGTCAATTATGTTGCAAATCAAATTTTAATTCATTGATAAATATTATGACTTCTAAAACATTTTAGCAGGGTGAAATCCACAGTATTTTTAATTTATTTTTTATAGAATTATTGAGGTGCATCAGTGATTATTTTTTAAAATCTAATTTATAGTAATTTTTATTAAAGTAAAATGATATAATGCTCTAGATTTAAAACGAACTGTGAATAAATAATTTGAATTATAGTATTTATACTGTGCATCTTAAGTTCTTTAATGTTATGTGGCTAATGTGTTACATTTGTGTGCTGTTGTGATTTTTCACTACGAGGTATAAAATCAGTGTTGGTTTTTCAATTGATTATTTGATTTGTATATCACAATATTTGTCTCGGACATTTATTTTATCACCCAGATTTCATTTAGTTTACCTTGTCTTAGCAATTAGTTCTTTTTTACATTTTTATTGTGATACTAATTTTCTCACCATTATTTTATAAAAGAAGGCTTTTTTGAAAACTAAACAAGTGTTTCTACTAATAATGAAAATATCAAGAACTTGCTTCAAACATTTATTAATTTCTTTTTAATTTTTTCTATTTTAATGTAAATTTCCTTCTCAGTATTAAAAAATTTAAAGGGGAGAATAAGTGTTTCTTTAAATACAATGTTATTAAATTAAATTTGAAAAAATATGTTGAATGATGTTTCCACTTTCCCCCTTGGAGTTTTAAAAATATATGTAAAATATTTTTTAATGTTTTGAAATTTAGTGTAAAGAGAAATTTAACACCATATATCTGATAATATGCTTATATTTTAGATTTTTATAGGAGGAAATTCACACATAAATTTTCACAAAATATAATTTGTATTTTATGCAAAATCGTAATCTATTTTTTATTTCAGAAGAATAATGAAAATTGTTTCAAGCGCTTTAATTTGTATATGTGTTTTCCACAAAAATAGTTTTCACGTTTCTTTTGTGCTGTAGAAAATTTTATATTATTAATTATGTGCTATCTGAATTGTTTGCATCACGATCTATTACCATTTTTACCTTTCTTTTTTTTCTTTCTTTACCTATATAGTATATTATATAAATAAAATATTTTAATGATAATTTTTTTTTTGATTACATAATTTTTTTGTTTTTGTTTTTGAAACATTTTTAACACTGAAGGCAGGAGACATGAATTCTTGTCTTTTATTTTTCAACTTTATTTGTTTATTTTATTTTACAAAAAATATCTGGAGGAATTCAGCATATATACAGTCTTCAATGTGTTTAGAACGCAACAGCCATAATGTGTTCATTTGGGCTATTGTGTTGTATATGTTAATATAAAAAATTTTCTGAAATTATTTTCATGCCTTTTTAAATATTCATGCATATTGCAAATAAAGGAGAAATCATTGCATTTTTCTCTATATGTATGGTTATTCTGTTCATATATTTTTGTACATCACTCTTCTGTAATTGAAAAAGGCTTATATAACCTATATTAATCTACTGTATTATACTTGCAACTTATATTAGTTTATTCTGTAATACTTTTAATAAAGTTTGATTTTGTTAAAGAATTATTTTTCTCTTCATTACTGATTATTCCATAATTTTATTTTTTATATAAAAACTAGTGGTCCCGACTGATGTTGTCCTGTACACACGTCTTAAATCCAAAAATTACGAAACTTTTTTGAATAAGTTGTAAGAATCTGGACCGTTTTGATGAAATTTTTTATAAAGAAAGTTATTAACATACCTGACATCATCACATGTATAGTTACCACAATTCAACCCATCAATTGTGTGTGAGTAAGTTTTTGCTATGAACTAAGTTGGATATAGAAGCTATTCTGAATAGAAACTTGAACATAACAGGTATATTTTTTTAATGCATAAAAAATAAATTTATCTTAATGCTATTGAATGTACAATGTTTTTGGTTAATCCTTGAGGGATATAAACAAATGTGATGGTTTGCCAAACCTTGGACATGCAACATATTATTGGCCGTGCGAAAAGCAAGGGTTTTCTAAATCTAAGCCACAAATTGTCATTGTTTGACCTTGTGGCTCATTAATGGTCATAGCAAATACCAAGCGAATTGGAAATTGCAAACATTTGTATGGGTAGGTGAGTCTGAAAGAATCATTGCGATCTGTGGTAGAAGTACAACTTCACCTTGATGTTTGCCCCTCAAAATGGTGGCCTCAAGAATATTGTCCATGATTTTTTTATGAACAATCACATGCCTTTACATAATTTTGGTGCATTTTTAACTAATTGCGATATCGGACTGGATTGTGAACTCCACTTGGACCCACACAAAAAATATCATCCAAATCGGTCCAGCCGTTTAGGAGTTCAGTCACATACACACGCACAGAAGAATTATATGTATAAAGATATCTGTAGTATCATGGTGAAATGAATAATCTTTCCGATTTTGTAATTATTTTTTGTCCGATTTTGATAGAAAAATTAGATTGCAATTTTAAAAACGGCGAAAATATTGGAAAATTCTCCCCTCTTTCACAGCACACAGGGGTAAAACAATTATGCGTTTTAAGGTTTTGAATTAATATCTTTTTAACTAATTGCGATATTGGACCGAATTGTGAATCTAAACCATTCTCGAATCCACTTGAACCCACACAAAAAATTTCATCAAAATCGGTCCAGCCGTTTAGGAGGAGTTTAGTCACATACACACGCACAGAAGATTTTTATATATAAAGATTATTTGAAAAGATATTAATTAAAAATGCTAAAAAGCATGCTTCGTCTGCATTTTTGTAACAATAAAGACCCAGTCGATTTTCGACGCCAACTTACGTCTTTTTTATAACAATAATGTTGTTACAACAATGCAGGTGAATGTTGAGTTGTATATTTTGAATGTTTTTAATTAATATCGTTTTAACTAATTGCGATATCGGACCGAATTGCGATTCTAAACCATTCTCGAATCCACTTGAACCCACACAAAAAATTTCATCGAAATCGGTCCAGCCGTTTAAGACGAGTTTAGTCATACACGCAGAAGATTTTTATATATAAAGATTTGTATAATTATTTATTATAAATAAATATTGTTACTCTTATGTCTTTTAGCAACCGCATTGGTGACATTATATGAAAGGAAGCATATGGTTGTTAATTCAGCATGTACAGCACATGAAATCAGGGTTGCCAACTTGGAAAATTATCTTGAAAGTGGCATTGTTGTGATAGTACATAAATATTTTATTTATAACTAAATATTGCTTTATATTTCAGAAATAATCACGTAAAACATATAATTAAAAAATGTTTAATACTAAAAGAAAATATAATTATTCCTGTTCGCCATTGCTGTCGTGTAGCAGGTTCTTGTTGCGTTTTCTTACTATCTCAAGGGAAATCTATTTTATGGATTGTTTGATTGAAATGAGAACCGTGCCTTGTGAAGGTACTGTGATACATGCAAATTTGTGTTTCTATTTAAAGTATTATGGCATGAGATAAATAAGGATGTTGAGATTATAATTGTAATGTCTTTGAATATTTGCTATTCAATTTAGTGAGTTAGATTAAAATTTGCGAATTTTCACATAACTTCTGCTTGGGTTTATACTAGATTCTGTAAGCCAGATCAAGGCTTCCAGTATCAGTTAAGTGAATCTTTTATTATTATTAGTTAGAGTTCGAGATTCCTTGTGCTTAGGAGTTTGCTCCTATTCAATGCTTGCCATTAAGATATTAGATTGAATAGAATTGGTTGAGTTTTACAATGACTTGAGTATTCATCCCCAAACACTAATAAAAACTATGGTTTGTTTCAATCACAATGGTCTTACAGACATAACAACAAAGTTGAAGAAAGGCAAGTTATATTTCGAGTTTTAAAATTGAATGAAGCTGTGAAATAATGTAAACGCAACTTTACTGAAAAAAAAAAAAAATGGATTCCAGCTGATTTTTAGAACATCCAGTTTAGATTTCAAGCATTTCTTTTTTTCCGTTTGATTTGAATGAAAAAGAATAAAATCTTTGAAACTGTTCCTTGCCAGTACTACAGTCACAAAGTTTAGAAGTCCACATAAATATTGTAATTCTGTGATATAACTTTCTTTTAAAAGTGAATGTTGAAAAATTTATTTAAACTTGAGTTGCATGGGTAAATTCCCTATTTCATTTTATGTTAATATCTAATAAATGATGCTCCATTTAGTTAAACTTATTCAAAATTGGCATGATATATGAATATCATGTGCTTTTGAACTATTTTATTTATGCATTACATTATTTGTTTGAAAATAATTAAAATAATATTTCAGCTTATAATGCTAAGAGCAAACACTTTTCTGAAGTTTTATTCCATAGTTTAAAGAAATCCTTTTTGCTAAAAAGGCATTCCCCCCCCCCCCCCTTTTTATTCCAATTGGCCAATTATTATTATTTTCATCTATAATGAATTTTATTTCCTATATATAATGATTTTATGCTATCAAATGATTCTGATTTTAAATAAATGTCATGCAGTAAAAAGTTAGTTTGTTACTGTAGAGTGAAATTAATGCAAGCAAATGGCAAATCTGAGCTCTAAAGCATCATACATTTTCCAATAGTTGTATATAAAATAGAAAATAAAGACACTGTCTAGAGCAGGGATAGCAAACCAATGGCACACGTGCCACTGATGGTATGTGACACAATATTTTGGGCACTCCACCGTTCAAAATAACAAAGTTCAGTATAAAGTATTACGAACAAGCGTGAGTGACAGGTCGTGGAGTGGTGGGGATTTTATCCCAGACACATACATTATCTATTTGAAGAAGCTCACTAATGCCATTTTAACCATATTTTCATCTACCTACGCTTTTGAGTCATTTTTTTCAGAGATGAATAACATTAAAGACTCCCTTAGAAACCATTTGGCATATGATTCCAACTCAGCATGCATTCTGCTAAAGGTAACATCTTACAATCTTAATATAGTTATTTGCCATCTATAATCTGCAACAACAGAAGTCACACTAATGCTAGTTTAATTTGAATTACATGTTTTACCAAAACATTTACTACTATACACAAAGTTACCAGTACGACTGATCAACACTACAAATGAACGCAAACTAGTTCAAGGACACAGGGCATGAGACAACTCCGCTGAGGGTGAAAGAGAATATCAAAAATGTTTCTAGTGAATGGGACAATGGAGGGTGAAAAGTTGCTCATCTTGGATGAAATGCCCAGAATTCTATTGCCCTCGACGAGTTAGGCACTTAATAAAACCAGTTCAAAACTCATGACCACCATAAAATGTGTTAAAAGAGAATAACTTGAAATGCCCAGAAATACTTTAAAAATAGGGAGAAAATTGAATTACAAGAAAAAAGTTCATTATATAGAAAAAGCACTTCGCTATTGGGAGGTTATATTACGAAGAAAATCATGAAATGTTCTTGGTTCCAAGAAAAAGTTCGCAACATAGAGGTTTGTAATATGGAGCTTTTACTGTATATGTAAATATGCATATCTCTGCAACTTGACCAGGGAAATCTAAATAGGACTGTTTAAAATGAATGACTTGATACAAAAACAACTAATGTAAATTTTGTTTGAAAATAAGATATGTTACGTAATTGTCTAATACCTTGAAACTTTTGTATGCAAGAACAGATAAAAAGTCAGTGTTAATTAGTAGTGAAAACAAAAAATTCCAGGATAAAATACTTTCAGAATTGTTGGTAAAAAAATTTCTTCTCACAAGCTTGATATATTTTAATTCTCAGCATGAAGTATTTTGACATGGGTTCTTGCACTGAGTCCACAGAAATAAAAATAACTGTGTTGGAGCTTAATTTTTGAAGCAATGGAAAATATTGTTGTGTGTAAACTTTTACTTAATATAAAAATATTAATTGTTTATTGAGAAATAACTTTACATTAAATGGCTCAATATTACAGTTGAATATTACGTTTGGTAACTCAGTCCAACTTTGCAATACTAGGAATGAGCATTATTAAATAAAAAGAAAAGTATTATCTCTTTGCATTTCGATTGGTTAGTTTAAAGTTGAAAAAAAGTAGATCTGCAATATTTTGATGTAAACTTTCTGTTTTCTGTTACTTAACAAATTATTATTATTTAATAAATATAGAGATGTTCAAAGAAGTTGAAGTTCATAGAAAAATTAAATAACTTAGATGAAGAATGTTCGAATATTAGTGAAGAGATATATTCTGAAACTATAAAAATGAAATGAAAAAGGTTACTATTCGGGACTTCGAAGAATACTCGTAGCACAAATAATGATGAGAGAATATATTGAACAAAAGTAGAAAACTAAAAGAATTTTATAAAGAACAAAGAGAACATACAAAATCACATTTAGTAACTATATATAATTTTTGCTTTTAACTTTTCGGTACTTACGTACTATCGCAACCATGCCAACGTTCAAGATAACTTGGCATGTGTCGTTCTCGCTGAATTGGCAGCCATGTGCGTTTCATATAATATCGCCAATATGGTTGCGATAATACGTAAGCACCAACTTATCTTTGTTCGCTGGTTTCATTGTGTGGTTCATAAGTCTCCTAATTTAAATATTGTTTCAATTCTAATGAATTAGGAAGTTATACTTTTCACCAAAAATATATGCACGACTAGCACTCGATTAATTAATTTAAGGGGAGTAAAATATATTGTGATTTTCAGATGAGAGGAGTTAAAAAAACTGTTGAAGACCCCAGGATGGAAAAATTTCTCAATTTCCTGCTAATAGAAGTTAGATCAGGGGTGGCAAACCCGTGGCACGGAGTTTTAACAATGACACGCGGGGACTCGGAACAATTTTTTGAAAAGATAATAAATAACCGTTTCGTACAATTTTATTGAACTGGGGTTTCCTCAGACAATTATGTTTGTGAATAAATGTTTTCTGCTGTGAACATAATAAAATAAATATCAATCAAAACTAGCTAATGTACACCTACAATAACCTAATTTTGTTAGCATCTGTGAGAACAAATCCTAATATGGATGACTTGGTCAAAAAAAAAGTAGTAATTCAAAAGCCACATTAAGTAGATAGCGTTTAATAATTATTTTGAATTAAATGATTTTCAAGTTACTCATTTTTATTTTATACCTAACCTAGTTGCTTTAATTTGAAAAAAGTTAATTAACAAGAAAACCTAAGTTTGTACTTTCGTCTTATTTATTATATTATTTTTAAAATTCGACTATACATAGACTTGCATTAAAAAATGTGCTTATTTGCCCATAATAAGCTTGTAAGTCCTCCATAAACTTATAAATGCCATCAGTGCCGGATTACTCATTAGGCGGAGTAGGTGGCCTATGGGCCCCATGCTTTTTTGGTGCCTGCAAAAATTAAGAAAACCAAATATTTAGCTATTTTTTATTACAAGTGTTAGTTTTTTGTTACAGATTCTAATAAATAATTATTATTTAGTTATATATATATTTTTTAATTTGTTGATAATTTGTTATTTTATTTGTGGAGTGAAATATATTCCTAAAATACGGTGTAATAAAATTATTAGGCTACAGGACCCCGAGAATTCGACTGCCTAGGGTCTCTATGTCGTTTAATCCAACACTGGATCCCATAAAAAGCTTATAAGTAATATTTTTTCACTTTTCCTTTGTTTGTTTGTTGGAAAAATTGAAGTGCGTGTGTGACTTGTTTAATTATTATTTTTTTTATCAAACAACTGGAACGCGAAGCGTTCCTCCGTCCCATACTGAATGTATTGGACTCTTGATGTTGTGAGGCCTTAATTGAATCCGTGCATCCTGATTGGTGGACTTGGAATGAGAAAGTGGGAGTGGCTAAGCTGGCTGGTATCAGCGGTATCGAAAAATCAAAGTCCAAATTCGTGCAAGCAGACGAGAAGCTCGTCTGCTATTGGTGGTCAGGGATCAGTGAGCAAGCACTCTATTCGCTGTCCTGGCGTATGGAGATTGCCGTGAAGGAGGATCTGAGTTCAGCCGGAGTTGTGTGCGCTTCTATTACTTCGTGCTCATTATGACAACTATTGGTCATCCACGTTCGTAGCGCGTGCCGGCTGTCCTTGGCTAAACCTCTTGGATGTCGAATCCGTGGCTAGAAATTGTTGCCAAAGTCTATGAATCACATCACAGACGGGCTCACTTTTAGTCATCTAGTCGCCTCTGTCCTGGCTCTAGTCTCCCAATAGCTCGCAATTGCAATTCTTCAGTCAGATAATACCTGGAGGCCATTGTTACTGTTTCTCTATACCAGATTTCAATATCAGACACGCAGCGACTGATTGATTGATTGATTGAATATTAACGTCGCACTGTTCAGCTACACGAGGGCTTTTGGCGACGGACCACGTAATTTTGAACCATGGTCAAGTGACGTGGACGACACCTGAGCTGGCACCCCTCTCCAACTACCACACCCACCAACGGGAGGACGTTTGAGCCTCGACAGATTTAACGTGCATCGCTGCCCACACGGCGGATCTTTAGTGGTACTGGGCTCGAACTCGTGACAAGGCAAGCCACGATCCGATACCTATACCACTCGGCTACCGCGGCCACGACACGCAGCGACAATTGCCTCCTTTCTCTGAGACTTTCATTTTGATGCTCCTCGCAAATGACATTTTGCATAATGTAATATCGTTCAGAGAGATCCTTTTACTTTACCAACATGTTCAAATTTCATTGAGATTAACTTATTTTCGAGCGAATTATCGCTATTTTTGTTATTTTTCCTTAATTTATGATAACCAGTGTAATGTGCGTAGTCAAATACATGTCTAAACGGTAACGTAACAAATGACTGTGCGTGACTCACTATTTCACAGACCTAGGCACAAACCAGCTCGACTGACTACCGCCTTTCGATTAACAATAATGTGTATTGATGGTGTCCGGTAGTAGATCTAGACCTAAACATGGGATAACAATAATGCAGTCTTGCCACTGTTGCCAATTGGCATATAGTTCGAAGTAGCCAAGTTTTTCGGAAAATATGCCCAGGAATAACATTTGATGATTAAAGTTATTCAGATCATAATCTTATTGAGGCCGAGTCAAGAACGACACTAGCTTCCTTCCGAGTCCAGTTAACCCATGCCTTAAAACGTCCCTACACACACACACACACACAATAATATATATATATATATTTAACTTGAATTTGATCGAATGAAATCCGAATTAAATTGTTATGATGTGTTATGTCGTTAGAAGTGAGTAATTGTTTGTACTTTTAAATGTGTTTGTTTTCCCCTCCTTACGATTTTATGTCACGATTCTATTTACGAATCTACTTATCTTACGATTTTTTTAATCGCACTAGTCACGAAGAAAGCAAATAGTTTGTATCAGCTGTTGACGTATGAAATTGGTAATACTGCTTTACAGTAACGCACATAAGAAGGGGGATCCGTAACCCCCATACTCCTTGATTTTTATTGATTGAATACAATTTATTGATTGATTACAACACACACTATTAGCTCACACACTTTCTATATATTTATTTATCTTGGTGGAATTTTCAATCGTTAATAAAATACATTTTAAAGCGCTTATTTGAGCTGAAATTTTATATACATGATTATTTTGGATGACAATACAGTAATTTAATTATAATATTAAAATTAATTGATTAAAACTAATTATTTAAAGAATTCTAAATACAGCCAAGTTGGCATTCATTTTATGACTTTGTCAAAACTTGAAAAGGTTTTTTCTCACATTTTTAAAGCGCTCATTTGAGCTGAAATTTTCTATACACTATTGTTTTGCTTAAAAATACGAAAATTTAATTATAATTAATTAAAATTAATTGATTGAAACTAATTACTTAAAGAATTACAGATACAGCCACGTTGGTTTCATTTTAGCGACTTGGGTCAAAACTTTAAAAAGATTTTTTCTCACGTTTTAAAGCATTCAGTTGAACTGAAATTTTATGTACACGATTGTTTTGGATGACAATACGATAGATACTTTAATGATAATTATAAAAATTTATTACCATTTGATGTTGTGATTCTGTCA
>BMAV01022474.1:0-46643 GCA_019973955.1 Trichonephila inaurata madagascariensis
CCCCAAAGGTCCGAGGTTTTAACCCTGGTATTGACAAGGTTGACTCAATCTTTCACTATCAGTCGGTCTATAAAATGAGTACCAAGCTTCCTCTGGAACTTAACACTGGAGAGTTTCGTATCAGTTTGACCACCAGACCGGAACATCATTTTAGGTCCCATGGCCGCGGATACTGAGTTGGGCACAGTAGGTGTTGGTCATCATGAGCTGTCGCGCCACTGAGTTAATTTAAATAGGATGTAGCGTCGTTCTAACATGTACATTTCTTTTTTTTTTAGTTTTTCTGCTTTGTATTTTAAAATTATACTCTTTGAAGTTCCAAGAATTCAACTTCCCTGTCCCTATCTCAAAGGTGATAAACAGTCAGGGTATATATAATTCTTGGTTTGACTTATAATTATCATTTACATGAGTAGTCTTTAATTTTCTTTGACTGATTCCGGGAAACACCATCCAAGTTCCCTTTCCCTTAGAAAAAAAATTATATAATATATTAAAGTTTCATGATGCAGACAATCGATAGCGGCTAAATCGTATGGTTAGACGGCAAGTAAAAAATTCCTAGAGTGTCTGATTGAGAAAAGGGTGCTTTCGGCAACATTAAATCCTAGTATAGAGTTCGCATCTTCAGAGCTTAGGTACCTCCCACTTCAAGTGTTAAAATTACCTGCGGCGATTGGTATTCTGCTTTATGGTGCCATACTAAAAAGAGATAGCAGCTTGCGGGAACGTACTAGGTCTGCAATGGTAAGAAACCACACAAACTGTAACCCATTACAAATTAAAAAAGAAAATATTTTTAAGTAGTTCTATTTGTTACAGCTACTTCGCACGAAGACGATTTAAGAATAATGTCCTGTGTTTATTATAATATTTTATCATACAATTAATGTATTGTAATTTACTTATTTATAGCAGTAATTTGAGTTTCAAGTGTCACCAGTCGTTTCGTTATATATAAAAGAGTGTTTTTTACGTAAGGTTCATTTGTATTTAAAAAAATAACGACAAAATTTTGTTTAAAAACATTTATTTTAGGATTGTACATATTTTGCCTATTTTTCTACATAGTTGCCGATTTTATTACTCCACTTGTCATGCCTTAGAACTAAGTTTTGAACATCCTCTTCAAAAAGTCAGCCACCTGTTCGGACAGATAAGAGTGCACGGCCGCTTTCACTTCTTTATTGCGACTGAATTACTTCCAACTGACCTTATTTAAAAAATAGCCCTCGTAGCAAATAGGGTATACATGAGATTTTCATTTTTCTCACAAATACTTTGGAAGTCTAGATCTATTGAAATTCTAGTTTATTCCATTGCGTATTCTGCATTAATATGTTCTTATACTTTGTTTTTGTTCCCACATAACTTTGAGATTCATATTTGACTTAAATATATAGTTCAGAATAGCATTAACATGTTTATAACTGTGTGGCAATATTATGCGAGTATGCTGTAAAGATGTTCCATCGCCTACATGGAAAAGCCTTTTAATTTATCCATTTTTAAGCTAAGTTTCATGTCTGTTTGGTGGATTTTTTTTCGAGAATATTTTATTATATGCTTTTTTTCCACCGTCTAAATAAAATTCGAACAATTTCTCTCAGTTTTACAAAGCTGTGCACTTTCGACTGTGAAATTATTTTATGAAACCCAGAATCACAAACAGTAGAATATTTCCAATTTATGTAATGCTTATTTAGAAAGACGTATTAATATTATTTTATTATATTATAATAGAAACAACTTGAAACTATTTTAAAAAGAGGCTGTCCAGAACCAAATTACTTAAAGTTTCCCCTATCGCTAGGTTGGAATAGACGATTTTTGATATAATTGTGGTCACAAAGACTCTTTAGAGAACGAGAATCTCAGTTTTGCATGCATACTAATAATTTTATTTTGACTCTTGGATTCTTGAGGTCAGTGGAATACAGTTTAAAGATCACTGATCTGGGTGATCTAGTGTATAAATAGTTGTGTAGTTTTAGTAAAACTAAGATTGACACCCTATTTATGTTTACTATATCAAGGCATTTAACCATTGCTCGTGGCCTCAGGTATTATTTGATATCATCCACTGAGTCAACAGTCTGAAGTCCTTAATCATCATTGGCCAAAGCAACACCGGATTCGAACTCAAATCCCTTTGCGGTAACAGCTGGCTTTTTAACCTCTCAGCCACCCAGCTACACAAACGCAATACTTATACTAATATTATTTTATAGCTTCTTCGCTAGGAAATCATGCTCTATTGTAGCGTCATGTAAATGTCTAAATTTTCAACTCTCTGGATATTGGATTTAGCCACATTTTTCATTTTTTTAAATTTGTTTATTTTTCAAGTTTAAAAGCCCTACCCGGTAATTGCACATCTTGGCAAATGATTTTATATTAAACATTTATTTGCATATTAACTATGTATTTCATATATTTACTGAAGTGTTGCTCTCAAACTCGTAGACTTACTACTAGTGATTTAAACAATCTATAAAAAATGGTTAGAACTATTGTATCAGTGTATGTAAAAATTTGTATTATCTAGTTCATATGTATTTAAAGTCCCTTTACAAATACATATTCCTTCCCTTTTTCAGTATATGTTTTTTTTGTTCCATTATCAGTTAGAAGACGGATGAAATAAATGAGGTATGAATTACTTCACGGATTACAAGAATGGGTTGTAACTGTAAGAAGAAAGTCGCATGGGAATTTAAAAAAAAAATTTAAATATTAAAATATTTTTAAAAATGCTAAAAAAATGCTTTAAAAAATGCTAAAATTATTTTAAAAGGTTTATATACTACAAATATTTTGTAATACATTTAAATTATTGTATATGAAATTATAACTCTCAACAATGAATTTTTAAAAACACAATTGAATTCCAATTTCAAATTCAAAGTTGATTCATGGCGCCTAAACTAGAAAAATAATTAAATAACATAGAACGAAAAATGTGGCTAAATTTTATATCCAGTAGGTCCAAAACTTATCCAATTATATGAGACTATAATTGTACATGATTTCATTGTGATGAAGTTACGAATTAGTTGAGTGTAACTGATGCGACAGTGTAGCTTGGTGGCAGAGAGGTTAAAAAATCAGCTGCCCATGCGAAGAGCTTTGAGTTCGAATCCTGTAATGCTTTAACCAATGATGAGTTATTCTGTCAACAATTTGACTGATAGGATGACGTAAAATAATATCTGACGCCACGAGTAATGCTTAAACTACATGTATTTTTAAAATTATACAAATTGTTTGAGAATATTAACATTAGTTTTAAATCCCAGGGAAAAGATTAAATCTTTGAAAAAATAAGATGTTATTTGTGTAAAGAGGAAAAGTAAAGCTCGTGTGTGATGACATTCTTTGATTAAAAATATCGTAAAAAAGATTTTACAACCAGAAAAACCCCGATTTTTGAATTTTTTTTTAAATTTATAAAACATATTAGAAAATCAAAGGTCAAACATTAATTACAACAAATTGTAATTTTTAGAGATTATATTTCATATTTTGTTTAATTACAAAATAGGGTGGTTGAAATGTGAAAAATTTCGAATTTAATACCATTAAAATATGATTTAATTGTGGTATTTTATATTAACTTCTATACCGTTTGATATTAAAAAATATTACAGGAATATCTTTCAGATAAATAGTTGTTTTTTACCTTCTAAGAAATATATACCGACATGTTTTTCAATCGTATATAATTGCCTGTTGAATATTGATTTAATTTTTCACAACAGCTAATGCAGAGCATCTAAGAACACAAATGCAAAAATTGTGTTCCTAAGAGGTTGGTGATCTTATGTGATAGTATTAGAAACGTAAATGATTTTTGAAGGAAAAAATATTTTCGATTTCTAATTCACGGATGGAATACATCGAAACACTAAATTAACAAAAAAGACAACAGAATTCTTGTTACTTAAGTAGAAAAAATATCATATCCATGAAGACCAGTTGATGAAATTTTTTTGGTACCGTGAAGAAAATTATATATGATACTCAGCGATTTGTTACCCAAATTGAAATCCGGATCAGTGTTCTTCAAACTAAATTCCACCAACCCTGCCGTTTCCCAAGTCAAAAAAAAAAAATACAATACAAGGAATAAAATAATATTGCAGTTTCAAGGTCATCGCACAAATTCAATTAAATCAAGGACCATTTTTTCCCAAAAATTTTTTTTGCGAAAAAAGGAAAAGGGAAGGTATTATATTGAACGCAAGGGTTTTTCCTTTTTCTAAATTGGTCAAAATTTTCCCTCAGGTAAATGACTTTTTTAACACTTTGAATTTTTATTTGCCCTTTTTTACATAATTAGAATGTACGTTGGAAATGGCTTGGCATTAGGCAATGAATTTTAAAAGTTTCCACATTAAAAGAGAAGCAAATATCATATCACATGAGGAACTCATTGGAATAGTAATTAACGGAGATATACAATTTAAGTTTAGAAAAGGATGGCAGCAATTTTGGCTTTGTTATGTCATACCTGTCTTTTATACTAAGTTCTGGAGAATTGTGTGGAAGTTTTTAATCGCCTTTTGTAGTCAGATAGAGTCTCAGTGCAGTTGTAATTTTCCAAAATAAAACGGAAAGATTTAAACCAATTTGGCACTATACTAAATGAGGAAAATTTGTGTTAAACCTAAAAGGATTGATGCCAAATTTTAAAAAATTGGTTCTTGAAGCACCAGCTTCACCTCTCGCTTTATAAACATTTGTTTGATAATCAGTAACTTTATGGATTTAAATAAATTTTAATTTTATTAAAAAGGTTTCTCCAATGAAAAAGATATTCACTACAGCGTAAAAATTTAACTCTATTTATATTAGAAGCTCTACACAAAAAGCTGTCTAAAACACATAAAAAATGATACATTTGTAAAAAAATTAAGCATTAGCTTTTAGCTGAGCGCGATTCTACCTAAACTGAAAAAACATGTCATAGTGTCTATCAGACAAAATAAAGTTTAAATCTCCGGATAAACTTATAAACTTAATATAGGTAAAAATGAAAAGACACGACGGATTCACGTTTTTGGGGATTGGGTTTTTAAATTGGTTTGGGAATACTAAGGGGTTTCGTGATACCCTAGTACGTGAATGTGGTTAAAAATACATATTCAATAAAAAAGCTGAAAAAGATCGTTTTCCAAAAGGATTCCCTTCCCAATCTGTGATGAATATTTCAGATGTTTGACATTGTGAATGACAGGACCAGTTTTGAGGCTGAGGAATAATAAGTTTCGTCAAAGGGAAATATATTTTCTTACTAATCTTTTTAAAAAAGAAATTTCCCAATGGAAAAATGTAAATACTGCTCTAATCAAAATATTATTCACGATATAAAAAATTTTTTAAATTTGTTATTCAAGTTTAAATTTCTGTCTTTTTTTCAAAACATATCAGTTCGATTCTCTTCCAAGATAATTTTAAAACTATATTATAACTCTGCTTTAAACCAGATTTATCATGTCCAGTATTGCATTGTATTTAAGCATAAAATTAACATCAAAACCCCAAAATTAAGCTTGTTTCAAGTTTTTTTCCCAAGAAAATTTTTGACTCTTTCAGGCCTAAACCCCTTTTAACGGATGGCCCAAAATCTTTTTTATTATACGCCACGGGTTTTTACTTTAAAGGCATTTTTGGGTTTCCCCTTTCCCTGTTTTTAGAAAGTTTATTTTCAATTCTTTTGGCATCATATTTTCTTAATCAAAAGCAAAGTTATATTTTAGATGAAAAAAATATAAATATGGAGCCCAGTGGCTGAGTGCTTAAAGAATTAGGTTTCCACAATATAGGTCCAAAGTTTTAACCCTGGGATGGGCAAGGTTGAATCAATCTTTCATCTCTTCAGTCGGTCTATAAAATGAGTACCAAGCTTCCTCTGGAGCTTAACACTGGAGAGTTTCGTATCAGTTTGACAACCAGACCGGAACATCATTTCAGGTCCCATGGCCGCGTAAACTGAGTTTTGCACAGTAGATGTTGGTCATGATGACTGTCCGCCACCGGGGGTTAATTTTAATGGGGTTGTGGCGCCCTTTCCCTAACATGACATTTTTTTTTTTTTTTTTTTTTTTTTTTAGTTTTTCTGCTTTGTATTTTAAAATTATGTACATTTCTGTACATAATTTTCTGTACATTCTGTATGTAACACATTTCTGTACATTCTGTATGTAAACATGTACATTTTTTTTTTTTTTTTTTATTTTTTCTGCTTTGTATTTTAAAATTATACTCTTTGAAGTTCCAAGAACTCAATTTTCCCCCTGCCCCCCATCTAAAAAGGTGATAAACAGTCGGGGGTATATATAATTCTGGGTTTTTGACTTATAATTATCTTTTTACATGAGTAGTCTTTTAATTTTTTTTGACTGATTCCGGAAACACCACCCAAAGTTTTTTTTCCCCTTAAAAAAAAAATATAAAATATTTTTAAAGTTTCATGATCGGCAATCATTAGCACCTAAATCTAGGGTTGGGGGCAAGAAAAAAAATTTCCCTAGAGTGTTAATTGAAAAAAAGGGTGCTTTCGGCCTTTTTAAATTTAAGTATAGATTTGCATCTTCAGGGTTTAAAGGTACCTCCCACTTCAAGTGTTAAAATTACCTGCGGCGTTTTGTTTTCCCTACTTTTTTGCCATCTAAAAGAAGGCAGCTTGCGGGAACGTCTAGGTCTGCAATGGGTGAAACCACACAAATTTGTAACCCTTAAAAATTTAAAAAAAGAAAATATTTTAAGTATTTCGGGTTTTTACAGCTACTTCATTTTGAAGACGTTTTAAAGAATAATGTCCTGTGTTTATTATAATATTTTATCATACAATTAATGTATTGTAATTTACTTATTTATAGCAGTGATTTGAGTTTCAAGTGTCACCAGTCGTTGCGTTATATATAAAAAGGCTGTTATTTACGTAAGGTTCATTTGTATTTAAAAAATAACGACATTTTGTTTAAAAAAACATTTATTTTAGGATTGTACATATTTTCTCTATTTTTCTACACAGTTGCCGATTTTATTACTCCACTTTTCATGCCTTAGAACTAAGTTTTGAACATCCTCTTAAAAAAAGTCAGCCACCTGTTCGGACAGATAAGAGTGCACGGCCGTTTTTCACTTCTTTTTTTTGCGACTGAATTACTTCCAACTGACCTTACTTAAAAAATAACCCTCTGAAAATAGGGTATACATGAGATTTTCATTTTTCTCAAAAAATATTTTTAAAAGTCTAAAATCTTTTTAAATTCTAGTTTATTCCATTGCGTATTTTGCATTAATATGTTCTTATACTTTGTTTTTGTTCCCACATAACTTTGAGATTCATATTTGACTTAAATAAAAAGTTCAAAAAACATTAACTTGTTTATAACTGTGTGGCAATATTTTTTGCGGTATGCTGTAAAAATGTTCCATCGCCTACAGGGAAAAAACCTTTTAATTTATCCTTTTTTAAAGCTAAGTTTCGTTTTCTGTTTGGTGGTTTTTTTTTTTTCCCGAAATTTTTTTATTATATTTTTTTTTCCACCATCTAAATAAAAATTCGAACAATTTCTCTCAGTTTTAAAAGCTTTTACTTTCGACTGAAAATTATTTTTAAAAACCCCAGAACCCAAAACAGTAGAATTTTTTCCAATTTATGTAATGCTTATTTAAAAAAGACGTATATTGATATTTTTTTTATTATATCATAAAAAAACCAACGAAACCATTTTAAAAAAGGCTGCCCAGAAACCAAATTATTTAAAGGGTTTTCCCCCATCGCTAGTTTGGAATGGGTGTTTTTTTGATAATTCTGGTCAAAAAAACTTTTTAAAGAGAAGGGAAAGAATCCATTTTTGCATGCATATTTGGGAATTTTTTTTTTTGACTCTTGAGGTCAGTGGAATACAGTTTAATGATCACAGTTCTGGGTGATCTAGTGTATAAATAGTTGTGTAGTTTTAGTAAAACTAAGATTGACACCCTATTTATGTTTACTATATCAAGGCAATTAACCCTTGCTCGTGTGTGTGGCCTCAGATATTATTTTATATCATCCACTGAGTCAACATTATGAAGATTTAAAAAATAATTTGGCCAAAGCAACACCGGTTCGAACTAAAACCCTTTTTGCAGTGGTTTTTTAACCTCCCCAGCCCCCCCAACTACACAAACTAAATTACTTATACTAAGTATTATTTCAAAAACTTCTTCGCTAGGAAATCATGCTCTAAACTACGTCATATAAATGCATAAATTTTAACTCTCTGGATAGGGATTTGGCGACTTTTTATCATTTTTTTTAAATTTGTTTTTTTTTCCAAGGTTTAAAAACCCCTCCCGGTTTCCCACATCTTGGCACAAATGTTTTTTATATTAAACATTTATTTGCATATTAACTATTTTTTCATATATTTACAAGGGGTTGCTCCCCAAACTCGTAACATACTACTAGGGGTTTTTGAACAATCTATAAAAATGGTTAAAACTAGGAAATTATCAGTTTTGGGGAAAAATTTGTATTATCTAGTTCAAATTTTTTAAAAGGCCCTTTTTACAAATACTTTTTTCCCTTTCCCCACTTTTCAGTATTTTGTTTTTGTTTTTCCCCATTATCAGTTAGAAGACGGATGAAATAAATGAGGTATGAATTACTTCACGGATTACAAGAATTGGTTGTAACTGTAAGAAGAAAAAGTCGCATGGGATTTTTAAAAAAAAACAAAATTTAAAATAAACTTTTTTTTAAAAATTTTTAAAAAAAATGTTTTTTAAAAAATTTTTAAAATTTTTTTTTAAAAGGTTTATATACTACAAATTTTTTTGTAATACTTTTTAAATTTTTATGAAATTATAATTAACAATAATTTTTTTAAAAACACAATTGAATTCCAATTTCAAATTAAAAAGTTGATTCATGGCCCTTAAACTAGAAAAAAAAATTAAAATAACGAAAAAAAAAAATGTGGCTAAATTTTTTTATCCAGTAGGCCCCAAATCTTACCCAATTATATGAGACTAAAATTTGGGGCCTGATTTCATTGTGATGAAGTTACAAGGGGGTTGGGCTGATGCGTCAGTGTGCGGTGGCAGAGAGGTTAAAAAAAAAGCTGCTCAGGCGAAGAACTTTGAGTTCGAATCCTGTAATGCTTTAACCAATGATTAGTCATTCTGTCAACAATTTGACTGATAGGATGACGTAAAATAATATCTGATGCCACGAGTAATGCTTAAACTACATGTTTTTTTTTAAAATTATACAAATTGTTTGAGAATATTAACGGTAGTTTTAAATCGGGGAAAAGATTAAATCTTTGAAAAAATAAGATGTTATTTTTGAAAGAGGGAAAAGAAAAAAGCTCGTTTTGATGACATTTTTTTGATTAAAAAAAAATGTAAAAAATTTTTTTACAACCAAAAAAACCCCAAATTTTTGGAATTTTTTTTATAAAATTTAAAAAAAACATATTAGAAAATCAAGGGTTAAAACATTTTTTTAAAACAAATTGTAATTTTTAGGTTTATTTTTTCATTTTTTTGTTTAATTAAAAAAATAAGATTTTTTGAAAAAAAGGAAAAATTTCGAAAATTTAATACCATTAAAATATGATTTAATTATGGTTTTTTTATATTAAACTTCTATACCGTTTGATTTTAAAAAAAATATTAAAAGGAATATTTTTTCAGATAAATAGTTTTTTTTTACCTTCTAAAAAAATATATAAAAAACATTTTTTTCAATCGTATAAAATTTTGCCTGTTGAATATTGATTTAAATTTTTCAAAAAACTTGCAAGGGATCAAAAAAATTTTCCAAAAATTGGGTTTAAGGGGTTGGTGATTTATGTGATAGTATTAAAAACGTAAATGTTTTTTTAAAGGGGAAAAAATTTTTTCCGGTTTCAAATTTTTCCCACGGATGGAATACATAAACACTAAATTAAAAAAAAGAAAACCCAAATTCTTGTTATTTAAAATTAAAAAAAATATCATATCCATGAAGACCAGTTGATAATTTTTTTTTGGTACCGTGAAGAAAATTATATATGATACTCAGCGATTTGTTACCCAAATTGAAATCCGGATCAGTGTTCTTCAAACTAAATTCCACCAACCCTGCCGTTTCCCAAGTCCAAAAAAAAAAAAAATACAATACAAGGAATAAAATAATATTGCAGTTTCAAGGTCATCGCACAAATTCGATTAAACCGGAATTATTTCCAAAAATTTTTTTTTGCGAAAAAAGCAAAAGGGAAAGTATTATATTAAAACGCAATAAATTTTTTCCTTTTTTTCAGTGGTCACAAATATTCTAACAGGTAAATGACGTTTTAACTTATTTTGGGAATTTTTAATTGTCCTTTTTACATAATTAGAAAGTACATTGGAAACGGCTTGCCATTAGGCAATGAATTCAATTTTCCCACATTAAAAAAAAAAAATATCATATCACATGGGAACTCTTTGGGAAATGTAATTCGGAAAATATACAATTTAAGTTCAGAAAAGGTTGGAGGCAATTTGGCTTTTTATGTCATACCCTGTTTTTTAATTCAAATTTGGGGGGTTTGTGGGGAAGTTTTTAATCGCCTTTTGTAGTCAGAAAAGGGGCCCGGGGTGCATTTTGTAATTTTTAAAAAATAAAACGGAAAAAGATTTAAACCAATTTGGCACAAACTAAATGGGGAAAATTTGGGGTTAAACCAAAAAGGGTTGGGATAAATTTTTAAAAAATGGTTCTTGAAGCACCAGATTCACCTCTCGCATTATAAACATTTGTTTGATAATCAGTAACTTTATGGTTTAAAAAAAATTTTTTAATTTTTTTAAAAAAGGTTTCCCCAATAAAAAAAGATATTCACTACGGCGAAAAAATTTAACTCTATTTATATTAAAGCTCTCAAAAAGCTGTCAAAAAACACAAAAAAAATGATACTTTTTGTAAAAAATTAAGCATTAGTTTTTTGGCTGGGGCCGATTCTACCTAAACTGAACAAACATGTCAAGGTGTCTATCAGAAAAAAATAAAGTTTAAATCCCGGAAAACTTATAAACTTAATATGGGTAAAATGTAAAAAACGACTATTTTCACTTTTTCTGTGTGATTGGGTTATTAGTTATTTTTGGAATAAAAAAGCGCTTTTCCCGTGATATCTAGTACGTGAATTGGTTAAAATAAATTTTATTTTTTCAATAAAAAAGCTGAAAAAGATCGTTTCCCAAGGGATGTTTTAATCTGTGATGAATATTTAGATGTTTGACATTGTGAATGACAGGACCAGTTTTGAGGCTGAGGAATAATAAGTTTCGTCGAAGGAAATATATTTCTTACTAATCTGTTTCAAAGAATTTCAATGGAAAAATGTAAATACTGCTCTAATCAAAATATTATTCACGATATAAAATTTTTAAATTTGTTATTCAAGTTTAAATTTCTGTCTTTTTTCAAAACATATCAGTTCGATTCTCTTCCAAGATAATTTTAAAACTATATTATAACTCTGCTTTAAACCAGATTTATCATGTCCAGTATTGCATTGTATTTAAGCATAAAATTAACATCAAAACTCAGAAATTAAGCTTGTTTCTTTAAGTATTTTACAAGATAATTTGACTCTTTCGAGGCACTAAACACTTTTAACGGATGGTCCATGAATCTTTTTTATTATACGCCACAGACTTTACGTTAAGTACATATTTGTGTTCACCTTCCTGTTTAGAAAGTTTATTTTCAATTCTTTTAGCATCATATTTTCTTAATCAAAAGCAAAGTTATATTTTAGATGAAAAAAATATAAATAGGGGCCCCAGGGGTGGGAAGGTGGTTTTTCCACAATATAGGTCCAAAGTTTTAAACCCCTGGGTTTGGGAAAGGTTTTGAATAAAATTTTTTCATCTTTTCCCAGTCGGTCTATAAAATGGTCCCAAAACTTCCTCTGGGCTTAACACTGGAGGGGTTTTCGTATCAGTTTGAAAACCCAGACCGGAACATCATTTCAGGTCCCATGGCCGCGTAAACTGAGTTTTGCACAGTAGGTGTTGGTCATGATGAGCTGTCGCCCCACTGAGTTAATTTTAATAGGGTGTAGCGTCGTTCTAACATGTACATTTTTTTTTTTTTTTTTTTTAGTTTTTCTGCTTTGTATTTTAAAATTATACTCTTTGAAGTTCCAAGAACTCAATTTTCCCCCAACCCCCCATCTAAAAAGGTGATAAACAGGGGGGTTTATATATAATTCTGGGTTTTTGACTTAAAATTATCATTTACATGGGGTAGTTTTTTTTCTTTGATTTATTCCCGGGAAACACCATCAATTTCCCCTTTTCCCCTTAAAAAAAATTTATATAATATTTTAAAAAGTTTCATGATGCAGACAATCGATGGCGCCTAAATCGTATGGTTGGGCAGAAAGAAAAAATTCCCTAGAGTGTCTGATTGAAAAAAGGGTTGTTTTTCCGGAAACATTAAACCCAAAGGTATGGGTTTCCCAAACTTCAGATTTAAAGGTACCTCCCCTTCAAGTGTTAAAATTACCTGCGGCGATTGGTATTTTTTATGGTGCCATACAAAAAAGGGATAGCAGCTTGGGGGGAAAAATTCTGGGTCTGCAATAGTAAGGAACAAACTGTAACCCATTAAAAATTTAAAAAAAAATTTTTAAAAAGTAGTTCTATTTTTTAAAACCCCTACTTCGCACGAAGACGATTTAAAATTTGTCCTGTGTTTATTATAATATTTTATCATAAAAAATTAATGTATTGTAATTTACTTATTTAAAACAGTGATTTGAGTTTAAAATTGTCACCAGTCTTTTGCGTTATATATAAAAAGGCTGTTTTTTTTAAGGGTTCATTTGTTTTTAAAAAAATAACGAAAATTTTTTTTTAAAAACATTTATTTTAGGATTGTACATTTTTTTCTCTATTTTTTCTACACAGTTGCCGATTTTATTACTCCATTTTTTCATGCCGGGGGCAATTTTTGAACATCCTTTTAAAAAGGGTCAAACCTTTTTTCGGACAGATAAGAGTGCACGGCCGCTTTCCCTTTCTTTGTTGCGACTGAATTACTTCCAACTGACCTTATTTAAAAAATAGCCCTCGTAGCAAATAGGGTATACATAAATTTTTTCATTTTTCCCCAAAATATTTTTTGGAAAGCCCTAGATCTATTGAAATTCTAGTTTATTCCATTGCGTATTTTGAAATTAATATTTTTCTTATACTTTTGTTTTTTTTCCCCACATAATTTTGAGATTCATATTTGACAAAATATATAGTTCAGAATAGCATTCTTGTTTATAACTGTGGGGAATATTATGCGAGTATGCTGTAAAGATGTTCCATCGCCTACAGGGAAAAAACCCTTTTTTAATTTACCCAATTTTAAGCTAAGTTTCGTTTTCTGTTTGGTGGTTTTTTTTCGAAATATTTTTATTATATGTTTTTTTCCACCATCAAAAATAAAATTCGAACAATTTCTCCCCAGTTTTACAAAGCTGTGTACTTTGGGACGAAAAATTATTTTATAAAACCCCAGAATCAAAACTTGGGAATTTTTCCCAAATTTTATGTAATGCTTATTTAAAAAAGGAGTATATTGTTTATTTTTTTAAATATTATAATAGAAAAATTTGAAAATTTTAAAAAACTGTCAGAACCAAATTATTTAAAAATTTTCCCCCTACCCTTTTAGTTTGGAATAGATGATTTTTTTGATAATTCTGGTCATAAAAACTCTTTAGAGAACGCATACTTATAATTTTATTTTGACTCTTGAGGTCAGTGGAATACAGTTTAATGATCACAGTTCTGGGTGATCTAGTGTATAAATAGTTGTGTAGTTTTAGTAAAACTAAGATTGACACCCTTTTTTGTTTACTATATAAAAAGAAATTTAAACCCCTTGTTTTCGTGTGGGGGCCTCAGATATTGTTTTATATCATCCACTGAGTCAACATTATGAAGACTTTAATCATCATTGGCCAAAGCAACACCGGATTCGAACTCAAATCCCTTTGCAGTAACAGCTCGTTTTTTAACCTCTCAGCCACCCAGCTACACAAACGCAATACTTATACTACTATTATTTCGTAGCTTCTTCGCTAGGAAATCATGCTCTATTGTAGCGTCATATAAATGCATAAATTTTCAACTCTCTGGATATTGGATTTAGCGACATTTTTCATGTTTTTTAAATTTGTTTATTTTTCCAGTTTAAAAGCCCTACCCGGTAATTGCACATCTTGGCACAAATGATTTTATATTAAACATTTATTTGCATATTAACTATGTTTTCATATATTTACTGAAGTGGTGCTCTCAAACTCGTAGACATACTACTAGTGATTTGAACAATCTATAAAAAATGGTTAAAACTATTGTGTATCAGTGTATGTAAAATTTGTTTTTCTATTTCCCTTTTTTTAAAAAAGTCCTTTACAAATACTTTTTCCCTTTCCCCATTTTTTCGGTATATGTTTTATTGTTCCATTATCAGTTAGAAGACGGAGGGGAAATAAATGAGGTATGAATTATTTCCCGGTTTTAAAAAAATTGGTTGTAACTGTAAGAAGAAAAAGTCGCATGGGATTTTTAAAAAAAAACAAAATTTAAAATATTAAACTATTTTTATATATAAAAATGCTAAAATTATTTTAAAAGGTTTATATACTACAAATATTTTGTAATACATTTAAATTATTGTATATGAAATTTAAAATTTTCTCAACAATGAATTTTTAAAAACAAAATTAAATTCCAATTTCAAATTAAAAAGTTGATTCAGGGCCCGCCTAAACTAAAAAAATTTTTTTAAAAATAACATAGAACGAAAAATGTGGCTAAATTTTATATCCAGTAGGTCCAAAACTTATCCAATTATATGAGACTATAATTGTACATGATTTCATTGTGATGAAGTTACGAATTAGTTGAGTATAACTGATGCGTCAGTGTAGCTTGGTGGCAGAGAGGTTAAAAAATCAGCTGCTCAGGCGAAGAACTTTGAGTTCGAATCCTGTAATGCTTTAACCAATGATTAGTCATTCTGTCAACAATTTTGGGCTGATAGGGATGACGTAAAATAATATCGATGCCACAGTAATGCTTAAACTAAAATGTTTTTTTAAAATTATACAAATTGTTTGAGAATATTAACATTGGTTTTAAATCCCGGGGGAAAAAGATTAAATCTTTGAAAAAATAAGATGTTATTTGTGTAAAGAGAGAGAAAAAAAGTAAAACTCGTGTGGGGATGACATTTTTTTGTTTAAAAAATATCGAAAAAAAGTTTTTACAACCAAAAAAAAACCCGATTTTTAAATTTTTTTTATAAAATTTAAAAAACATTTTAAAGAAAATCAATGGTCAAACTTTAAAATTACAAAAAATTTGAAATTTTTGAGATTATATTTCATATTTTTTTTTAATTACAAAAAAAGGGTGGTTTGAAATGTGAAAATTTCGAAATTTAATACCTTTAAAAAATATGTTTTTAATTATGGTATTTTATTTTAAACTTCTATACCGTTTGATTTTAAAAAAAAATTACAGGAATATCTTTCAATAAATAGTTGTTTTACCTTCAAAAAAAATATATACCGACATTTTTTTCTCGTATATAAATTGCCTGTTGAATATTGTTTTAAATTTTTTCACAACAGCTAATGCAAAGCCTCTAAAAACACAAATGCAAAATTGTGTTCCTAAGGGGGAAGTGATCTTATGTGATAGTATTAGAAACGTAAATGATTTTTGAAGGAAAAAATATTTTCGATTTCTAATTCACGGATGGAATACATCGAAACACTAAATTAACAAAAAAGACAACAGAATTCTTGTTACTTAAGTAGAAAAAATATCATATCCATGAAGACCAGTTGATGAATTTTTTTTGGTACCGTGAAGAAAATTATATATGATACTCAGCGATTTGTTACCCAAATTGAAATCCGGATCAGTGTTCTTCAAACTAAATTCCACCAACCCTGCCGTTTCCCAAGTCAAAAGAAAAAAAATACAATACAAGGAATAAAATAATATTGCAGTTTCAAGGTCATCGCACAAATTCAATTAAACCAAGGACCATTATTTCAGAAATTTTTTGCGAAAAAAAGCTAAAGGAGTATTATATTGAACGCAATGAATTTTTTCCTTTTTTTAAATTGGTCAAAATTTTCCCAAACCCGGGTAAATGATTTTTTTAACTTATTTTGGGTTTTTGTCCTTTTACATAATTAGAATGTACGTTGGAAACGGTTTTTCCATTAGGCAATAATTCAAAATTGCCACATTAAAAGAGAAGCAAATATCATATCACATGAGGAACTCATTGGAATAGTAATTAACGGAGATATACAATTTAAGTTCAGAAAAGGTTGGAGGCAATTTGGCTTTGTTATGTCATACCCTGTCTTTTATACTAAGATCTGGAGAATCGTGTGGAAGTTTTTAATCGCCTTTTGTAGTCAGATAGAGTCTGAGTGCAGTTGTAATTTTCCAAAATAAAACGGAAAGATTTAAACCAATTTGGCACTATACTAAATGAGGAAAATTTGTGTTAAACCTAAAAGGATTGATGCCAAATATTAAAAAATTGGTTCTTGAAGCACCAGCTTCATCTCTCGCTTTATAAACATTTGTTTGATAATCAGTAACTTTATGGATTTAAATAAATTTTAATTTTATTAACAAGAGTTTCTCCAATGAAAAAGATATTCACTACAGCGTAAAAATTTAACTCTATTTATATTAGAAGCTCTACACACACACAGCTGTCTAAAACACATAAAAAAAAATTTTTGTAAAAAAAAGAAATTAGCTTTTAGCTGGGGCGCGATTCTCCCCTAAACTGAAAAAACATGTCATAGTGTCTATCAGACAAAATAAAGTTTAAATCTCCGGATAAACTTATAAACTTAATATAGGTAAAAATGTAAGACACGACTAGTACACGTTTTCTGTGTGATTAGGTTATTAGTTAGTTTGAATATTAAGCGCGTTTCGTGATATCTAGTACGTGAATGTGGTTAAAATATACATATTCAATAAGAAAGCTGTAAAGATCGCTTCTGAGATGTACTTCAATCTGTGATGAATATTTCAGATGTTTGACATTGTGAATGACAGGACGTGTTCTGAGGCTGAGGAATAATAAGTTTCGTCGAAGGAAATATATTTCTTACTAATCTGTTTCAAAGAATTTCAATGGAAAAATGTAAATACTGCTCTAATCAAAATATTATTCACGATATAAAAATTTTTAAATTTGTTATTCAAGTTTAAATTTCTGTCTTTTTTTCAAAACATATCAGTTCGATTCTACTCCAGGATAATTGTAAAACTATATTATAACTCTGCAGTAAACCAGATTTATTATGTCTAGTATTGCATTGTATTTAAGCATAAAATTAACATCAAAACTCAGAAATTAAACTTGTGTCTCTAAGTATTTTACAAGATAATTTGACTCTTTCGAGGCACTAAACACTTTTAACGGATGGTCCATGAATCTTTTTTATTATACGCCACAAACTTTATGTTAAGTACATATTTGTGTTCACCTCCCGTTTAGAAAGTTTATTTTTAATTCTTTTGCATCATATTTTCTTAAACAAAAGCAAAGTTATATTTTAGATGAAGTAAATTTAAATATGAAACCCAGTAGCTGATAGCTTGTTGAATTAGGTTTAAACAAGATAGGTCCGAGGTTTTAACCACGGGCTGGGCAAGGTTGACTCAATCTTTCATCTATTCAGTCGGTCTATAAGATGAGTACCAAGCTTGCTATTGAACTTAACACTGGAGAGTTTCGCATCAGTTTGACCACCAGACAGGAACATCAATTTAGGGCCCATGGTCGCGTATACAGAATTGCGCACAGTAGGTATTGGTTATCATGAACTGTCGAGCCAATTAGTTAAGTTAAATAGAATGTAGCGTCGTTCTAACATGTACATTTCTTTTTTTTTTTTTAGTTTTTCTGCTTTGTATTTTAAAATCAAACTTTCTGGAAGTTCCAAGAACTTAATTTCCCTGTCCCTATCTTAGAGGTGATGAACAGTCAGAGTATATATAATTCTTGGTTTGACTTAATTATCATTTACATGAGTAGTCTTTAATTTTTTTTGACTGATTCCGGGATACTCCATCCAAGTTCTCTTTCCCTTAGAAAAAAATTATATTATATATTTAAATTTCATGATGCAGACAATCGATAGCGGCTAAACCTTATGTTTAGATGGCAAGTAAAAACTCCCTAGAGTATCTGATTGAGAAAAGGGTGCTTTCGGCAACATTAAATCCTAGTATAGGGTCGCATCTTCAGAGCTTAGGTACCTATCACTTCAGGTGTTAAAATTACCTGCGGCGATTGGTATTCTGCTTTATGGTGTAATACTAAAAAGAGATAGCAGCTTGAGGGAACGTACTAGGTCTGCAATGGTAACCAAACTGTAGCCCATTACAAATTAAAAAAGAAAAATATTTTTTAAGTAGTTCTGTAAAAGCTACTTTGCGCGAAGACGATTTAAGAATAATGTCCTGAGTTTATTAAAATATTTTATCATAATATTAACTTAATGTATTGTAATTTGCTTATTCATATCAGTAATTTGAGTTTCAAGTGTCACCAGTTGTTGCGTTATATATAAAAAGGCTGTTTTTTACGTAAGGTACATTTGTATTTAAAACAAATAACGAAAACATTTTATTTAAAAAAACCTTTATTTTAGGATTTTAAAATTTTGCTTTTTTTTAAAAGGTTTCCAAAATTTTATTACTCCACTTTTCATGCCTTAGAACTAAGTTTTGAAAATCATTTTAAAAAAAGTCAGCCACCTCTTCCGACAGATAAGAGTGCACAGCTGCTTTCACCTCTTTATTGCGACTGTATTACTTCCAACTGACTTTACTTAAAAATTTGCCCTCTGAAATGGGTTTTTACATGACATTTTTATTTTTTTTCCAAAAAACTTTTTGGGAAATCTAAAATCTATTGAAAAATTTTACTTTATTCCATTGGGATTCTGCATTAATATGTTCTTATACCCTTTTGGTTTTTTTCCCCCCTTTAAATTTTTAGATTCATATTTAACTTCAATATATAGTTCAGAATAGCTTAAACATGTTTATAACTTTTTTGGCAAAATTGTGCAGGGATTTCTGTAAAAAATGTTACATCCCACATGGATATAAGCCTTTTAATTTATCTATTTTTAAGCTAAGTTTTGTGTCTGGTGGATTTTTTTTTCGAGAATATTTTATTATATGCTTTATTTCCAGCGTGTAAATATAAAATTCGAACAATTTCTCTCAGTTTTACAAAACATTTTCACTTTCGAAAGTGGGGGGGATTTAATGAAACCCAGAATCACAAACAATAGAATATTTCCAATTTATATAATGCTTATTTATAAAGACGTATTAATATTATTTTATTATATTATAATAGAAACAACTTGAAACTTTTTTATGAAGAGGCTGTCCAGCACCAAATTACTTATAAAGAGGTTCCCCTATCGCTAGGTTAGAGAATAGACGATTTTTTAGATACTTCTGGTTATATAAAAACTCCATGTTGACCGAGAAATTCAGTTTTGAATGCATAATTATAATTTTACTTTGACTCGTTGAACCCTGGGTTTAAAGGGATACAGTTCAAAGAACACTGATCTGGGTGATCTATTTTATAAATAGTTGTTTAGTATTAGTAAATTTTCGGTTGGGGCACCCTATTTATGTTAACGAAATCAAGACATTTATTCCTTGCTCGTGGCCTCAGATATATAATTTTATATCATCCACTAATTCAACTGAGAAATGATATTAATCATCATTGGCCAAAGCAACTCCGGATTCGAACTAAAAGTCCTTCGCAGTAACGGCTGGCATTTTAAACCTCTCAGCCACCAAGCTACACCAACGTAAAATTTATACTAATATTAATTCGTAGCTTCTTCGCAAGGAAATCATGCTCTATTGTAGTGTCATGTATAAATGCCTAAATTCTTAACTCTCTGGATATTAGATTTAGCCACATTTTTCATTATTTCGCATTTTTTTTTATTTTTCTAGTTTAAAAGTCCTACCCGGTAAATGCACATTTTTGCAAATGATTTTATATTAAACATTTATTTCGTATATTTGCATATTAACTATTTTTTCATTCATTTACTCATGTGGTGCTCTCAAACTCCCAAACTTATCCACTCTAGTGATTTAAACAATCTAGAAATAAAGGTTAAAACAAGTTAATCACTGTATGTAAACAAATGGTAGTATCTAGTTCGTAGGTATGTAGAGTATCTTTATTCTTTTAAGTATGTCTTAAAGTCTTATATATTCTTTGACACTTTTTAGTATATGTTTTTAAATGTTCCATTGTCATCTAGAGGACGGAAAAAATATATGAGGTATGTTACACATCATAAATTACTAGAAAAAATGTTGTTCATATAAAATAAATTCTCTGTATAAAAAGAAAATCGCGTGGTATTTTGAAATTTTGAAAAAAAAAATATAAATATTTAAAAATGCCTTAAAAGTTTTAAAAAATGTTATCAAAAATTTTAAAGATTTATATTTTACGAACATTTTCAATAAATTTGAATTTTTTTTTATGAAAGTTTAGCTCATAGTGAACTTTAAAAAAAACAATTAATACCAAATTTCAAACACTAAAAATAAGATAAAAAATGTTAAGTTGATACATGTCGCCTTAAACTAGAAATGTAAATAAATGCCATAAAACGAAAGAACGCGTGGCTAAATCTAATATTCAGAGATCTCAAAACTTAGGGAAGTATATGAGATTATAATTGTACATGATTTCATTGAGATGAACCTATGAATTAATTTGAGTATTAAGTGACACGGCGGTGTAGCTTGGTGGCTGAGACATTAAAAAATCAGTTGCTCATTTGAAGATCTTTGAGTTTGAATCCCGTGTTACTTTGGACAATGATGAGTTATTCGATCATGAATTTGATTCAGGGAATGACTAAAAAAAATATCTGAGACAACGAAAAATTTTACAACTGATTTCAATATTAATGTTTGTTTTAAATCTCGAAGAAAAGATTTAATCTTTGAAAATATAATATGTTCATTGGAAAGGGGAAACGTTTAGTGTGTGTTTTATAAAATTCCTTTATTAAAAAGTCTTAAAAGATCCAACAGTGAAGGAACGAGAAACGTTTTTTGAATATCTTTTAATTTTATAAAAACCTTATAAGAAAAACAAATGATCCAATATAAATAATTGCAAATTGTAATTTTTAGAGAATTTAATTCGTATTTTGTTTAATTACAAAAAATTGATGGTGGAATTGTGAAAAATTTCGTATTTAATACAATAAAAATATGATTTATTTGGGGTACTTTATATTGTTTTGTAACAAATGGTTATATTTATTATTTATTTATTACAATGACTGCTAGATGGCACCACCAGAGAGGGTTTTTAGAGGTTTTCCCCCTGGTGGGAAACTGGTAGTTAATTCGGTAAAAAGGAGGATCTGCTGGTGTACGCATCTTGCGGGAAATCCTTTCTCAAGTGTTCCTGTAATTTTATATATGTATATCCTAGAACTGTATAGATGTACCTTTGTAAAGTAAATGAAATATATTTAGCCCTGATGAATTAATATCATCTAATGATCTATCCATTCATCCCAACGGAGTTTAAACTGGCGCCCAGATCCATGGCTTACGCCTTACGACTCAGTAGAAGCAGAAACAATGGCTCTGAGGAAATGCCGCAGGAAATTTAACCGGCTCTGTAAACCATACAGTCCCGGAAGAAAGTCTTGCGCCTCAAGCCATCTAAAACAAGAGATGAACCCCGAATACTTTTTAATTTTGTATATAATCACCCATCTACGTTCCTGCAAAAGTCGCTACAAATCGAAAGAGATAAATTGAATGATCTTCTATTTCCTGTGGAAAGTTTTAAAAATTCGCGATAGCAATCCTGCAATAGTGTTTTGTACATTTTTCATATACAAGTGGTAGCAACCCTGCTACAGTATTGAGTGTGTGTATGTTTTGCAAAAAATGAGTTGTAGCAATCCTGCTGCTACATTGTGGTGAGTGTTTTTTCAAAAATAAACAAGTGATTGTAATTCTGCTACTGTGTGGCGAATGTTTTTTTCACAAAAAAAAGTAATAACAACCCTACTACAGTGTTATTGACTGTGTCAGAACACCTGATATATACTAAATTTATCATTACATTTGAATATTGATTTCAATAATCATTTTGCTTGTTATTTTATAGAAGAATTTTATATTGAATTTTTGTAGCATTGCACAATTTTGTGTGTGTGTGTTTCAATATTTTATTTCATTGATTTTTTTATTCTTATGCAATTGATAATTCTTAATTTTGCTTAATATTTATTTCTTGATATAACGTTTCCTGTTTAATATTTTGAATTGCACATTGATAATTACTATTTTGCTTAATATTTTAATGATTTCATTTTGAATTTAGATAGCATACATGCCTGTTATTTTAGTTGTGTTTAGTATTTTCATTGCATTGAATTTTTGTATCATTACAACTAATGATTTCTAATTTTTCTTTATATTATTTTTTATTTGAATTCATGTGTGTTCCTTGTTGGTATTTTGAATATGTTATTAATTTATTTACCCATTTAAATTGTTTTCTGAAGTGCATAATAATTTATAAGATTTAATTTCTAGCCATATTTTAAATTGTATTCCCATATCTGTAAGAGCTTTTGTGGACAATCAGCCCTGACCTTAAATATTTATTTAATTTGAAAATTTTAAATTTTTTCAATCATGTCTATTCTGGGAAAAGGGAAAAATCTGATCTCATTAAGCCTTTATTGAGTTAGGTGAATTTGAGTCTGATGGGGAAAAGATAAATATAATTGAATTAAGGGCTAAAATTGTAGCAAGTTATGCTTACAAGCAAGATCCAGAATTTGTGAAATGTATCTTTGAGGTCATCGTATCAAATGGGATAGACGAGGAAAAAGAAAAAAAGAGCAAGCACTGCATGAATTTAAGCTGCAGAAAATACGACTAAAAAATGAGACTCTAAGAGTCGTAGGCCCACAACCCCTTTCCCCAAACAAAAATTGAATTAAAAAAAGTTGTTACAAACATTCAATCCTGAAGTTGATAACATGGACTTGTTCCTCACCTTTTTCGAAAGTCAAATGAAGCTTTTGGATCTTGGTGAAAATCTGTGGGTCCTATCTCATTGGTGCCCTTCCTGGTGATGTAACCTTCCTCATTCCTCGTGAGCCCCAGGATAAAAATGCAGGATTACTCCCACATTCGAGGAATGCTTCTGCAACGGTTCTAGTTAACCGCAGAAAAATTCCGGGAGCTGTTTTCACGTCACAGAAAAGCCAAATGGGTGGTGGAAAGATTATTATTTTTTAAAACCGAGCATATTTTGGAAAGTTGGTTCAATGAGCTAAAAATTGATTCATTTGACGGCTTGAAGAATTTGATGATTGCCGATCAAATGAAAAAGAGATGCTCTCCAGAGCGTAAGGAACATTACCTGAATATCTGGGAAGAACTTATCTCCCAAGAAATGTTAGCAGATTAACATAAAACTTTCGACAGTATCCGGCGTTCCTTACCCAGTGGACCTAGGAGACATGTGAAGACAAATAAAACCATAAATGATGGAAGATAGGTATCATCCAGGAAGCCTGAACGTCGTCCCAAAAGAGAATATTCCCATCCAGTACCAAATGAGAGATCCGCTCTCAGATGCTATGGCTGTGGGAGACAAAGGGTGATAAAATCAAGGTGCCCTATCTGCAACCCCAACTCCTCACAAAGAACATACTAGCAAACAATCACATAAATGCTTACCCAGCTCAGACCCGAAGCCCTTGATTGACCCTTATGGGCATAAATTTCTGTGGAATAAAGGGATCTGTATGGTCAGACACAGGATCTTCACATTCAATTTCTGGGGAACGGATGTAAGAGGTATTTAAGGACAAAGGACTCCTCTTCCAGGAAACCACATTAGCAATGAGCTTAGCAGATGGTCAACAGACCACAGGTGAGGCCTTCACAACCCAAGTGATAGTAGAAATTGATGGGAAATCAGTCTTGACCAAATTCATAATTATCCCAAAGACAAAGGGAAATCGAACTCTTCTAGGAACAGATTTGTGTAGTTCTGATGGTTTGATTCTAGATGTGATGAATGCTTGTTGGTTCTTCTGGGAAACAATAATACCCACAAGTACCCATTTGGTGAAGAATTGGACACCGTCCAAATCCGAGAAGATGTCCTGTAATACCTGCCAATTAAGAGAGGGGGAAGTTACAAGTTTAACTCTGCCCAGAAGGAGAAACTTAACCTCACGTTGGAATCATTTTAAAATGTCTGGGAACAAGGGGGGAAGCAACAAACATGTTAGAGCACCACATCAAAACGGGAATAGTCCTCCTATCTCTGTATCAATTATTCCTCTTCGTAAACGTGGCCGTCCAACAAAGGTCCAACAGACTCCTGGTTCCTCATCAGGACGCCGTCGGAACCAGAGGAGGAGGATGTAACAAATGGTTATATTTATTATTTATTTATTTTAATGACTGTTAGATGGCGCCACCAGACAGATTATTTAGAGGTTTTCCCCCGGTGGAAAACCGGTAGTTAATTCAGTAAAACGGAGGATCTGCTGGTGTAAGCATCGCGCGGGAAATCCTTTCCCTCGTGTTCCTGTAATTTTATATATGTACCTTTGTACAGTAAATAAACTGTATTTAGCCCTGAAGTGAATTCATATCATCTAATGATCTTGTCCATTCATCTCAGTGGGGCTGAAGCTTTCATTTATTATTTGAGATTAAAGAAATTACAGGTACATTTTTAACATATTTAGTTGTTTATTACCTTATAAGGAATATATACCGACATATTTTTCAATTGTATATAATTGCCTTTTGCAATGTTCGTAAAGTTTTGTTACAACAGCTAAATGCAAAGATTGTGTTCCTAAGAGGTGGATGATCTTAAGTTATATATTAGAAAACTAAATTGTTTTTGAAGGAAAAAATAATTTCAATTTCTACTTCACGGGTGGGAAAAATATAATCACAAACTTAACAGAAAAACTAAAAGAAGTGTTGATAATAGTAAAAAATCATATCGTTGAAAAGTAGTGGATGAATTTATTTTGGAAATGTGAAGAAAATTATAAATGATACACAGCGATTTCATACCCAAATGAAAATCCGGATCAGTGTTCTTCAAACGGAATTCCACTACACCCTTCAAAATAAAAAAATACAATAAAACAAATAAAGTAATATTGCAGTTACCAGGTCATAGCACAAATTCAATTAAGTCAAAACCATCATTTCAGAAACGTTTTGCCAGAATAAACTAAAACGTATAATATTGGATGTCATGAATTTTACCAGTTTCTCATATGGTCGCAAACAATTTGCCAGGAAAACGACGTTTTAACTTACATTCAATTTTTAAATACCCCTTTTTCATAACATGAAAGTTCGTTGGAAATGGCATTGCTTTGGTAATTACGATTGCAGGCAATGAATTCATATGTGGTCACAATGGAAATAAAAGCAAATTTCATATCACAAAAGGAACTCATCGGAATGGTCAGTAACAGAAATATTAAAGTTAAGTTTAGAAAGGAATGACAGCAATTTTGCCTTTCTTAAGGGGTCTCAGGGGAGTTAAAAATGTTTCGAGAGCACAAAATATAAACAACTTTCGACTAGAAATAATTCTTTGAGGTTAAAATGAAATAATTGATTCTCTTACACTTTTTTTATAAAGGAATAAAGTTTAAAAAAAGTATAAAATATCAAAAAATATAATCAAAATTTTAAAAAATAATAACACATAAAAAATAAGAAAATTTTTGTAAGAAACAAATTGTAAGTTTTACGACCGCATGATATTTTCTGCAAAAATTATTCTAATTACTAGCAATAAGTTGATTTAAAAAAGTCAAATATATCTTTATTACATTGTGGCTTATTTTATATAAATAGAAAAAAAAATTTAAAATTTTTTAAAAAAATAAAAGTACATTTTTAAATTTTTAAAAATTCTTTTTTTGAAATTGTTCAAAAATTAAAATTTATACTATAAATAGCTGGATTTAAAGATTATGATAGAGTTTATAATTTGTAAAGTTTTATACATCAAAGTATGATAGTTTTTGAAACGAATGCGCCTAAGTGAAAAAACACAAATTGAAAAAAAGGCTTTAAAGTTTTAAATTTTAATTTAAGAAAATAAATTTAAAACTTACATTCTAAAATGCTCCAGGATCAAAAGGATATGTTTTCCCTGTTGCTCAAACAGCTCAATTTCTTTAGTCTTTTTAATTTTTTGCTCTGCGAGTTTCCCAAAAGTTGATGCTAAGCTCCTCTTTTTTGACGTAAAGATTCGACGATTGTCACGTTCAGCCAGGGACACACAAACATTTTTTTTAAATTTTTTTAAATCAAATTTCTCTAAAATAGAAATAAGTTTTTTATTTCCATCATTAAAAATGCTGGTTGCTAGATTTGCAGCAATCTTTGCAATATGAAGACTAGAACCAATCGTCTTAGGACAAAACTTCCAGATTAATGAATTTAAACTTTCATTAGGATTCTTGTCTTACCCCCTTTAAACATTTTTTTCAGGGTGCGGATGAAATAAGTCTGCAAATACAGGTTTAAATACATCTCGAACAGTTTTTAGAAACTGAGGGTTTTGTGTTTATACTTTTTTAAATTATATTAATTGCAGAAATTTTACTTACACCATGTATTTGGATTTGTAGGAAAAACCAGTGCATCGGTTCATCATCAGTGCTGCAAGAATGACCCAAACAGCCCAAAGGTTTCCGCATTTCCTTTACACTAGTAGAATTTCATCGAATAGCATTACCATATTAGTGCGCAACATCAATTAAACTATCAGTTAACCTACCTTTACCGCCTATAGTTTTACCATCAGAAAATTTTTTTACCAATATACTAATTTTAAGCTTCCTAAGTCTTGTACCCATTCTCTTTTTTCACATGGCCTACACATTCTATTTTCTGAATAAAATGGTCATCGCCGATGGCTTGTTTTCGAAAGGGCATTGAAATGTTTTTGTGTCGCCATCTCCTAGTAGTTCAAATATTTCAGGTTGTGAAGCTTTTCTGATCGATTAAAAAACATCAACATCCCGTCAACCTCATTACCCGAGAGCCAGAATAATTTTTCTACATGAAATCTTATGCGCTCTTTGCCATTTATTGTACTTGGTACCAAATTTTACCCTTTTTTAACTGTCACATCCTTTGCAAATAGACAACACTTCCCTACCTGTTTCGGCCCCTATTACGAGTACATACCCAATCAACGATGAATGTCCTCTCGTTTTCCAGGTCCCATCAGCTTACCGTTAAAAAGGTTATCAGATAACGAAGAAATTTCTTCGAAAGCTTCCCTTTCATGCTTTCTTCGGCGACTACCTTCTTAACAAGGGGAAAGTTTATTTTAATAACATCATATGATTTTGTTCAACAGGATTAGGAAGACTCATTTTCAGCACAAAAAATTTTTTAAAGACTCCAAGCCCTTTGGGCCCATGCATCTCATTGCTAAAATAGATCTTCTGTTAATTTCTGGACATTATTTTTATTCCAGTGTTTTCACAGCTTGAAAAAGTACAAACATTCCACAGTTTTTTCCATGTATTTCAAAATTCGAAATAAACCAGGAGTGGACTTTTAAATTTAAATTTTTAATTGTTTTTTGACATTTTTAAACAGGGATGATACCCGACAAAAAAAGAGGGTAAAGGTTGAAATAAAATCAAAAAATACGATATCCTTTTGAAGTTTTCACTTACCTTAACAAGATTTGACTTTAATGAAGTCTGAATTCCTGAGATTTTATTACTGGAAGCACACTTACTTGTATCTCTCCTTTCTGCAACATTTGTGTATGAGGACATACCTTCATGAATTGGTTCCCTCTAAATCTTTTTTTCTTAGGGAGTTTACCTGAAGGTCTGCGATGTATATTTTCCATTTCAAATTTAGAGATAAATAATGCTTTAAATTTTGAAAAACGATTTCAAACAACGTGCTAGCATTACCAAAACAGAATGAAAACACATTAGAAAGAATGTGTTGAGTTGAAAGCTTCCTTCTCATTCACCCAAGTGTTTAAAATATTTCATGAGGCTTCTTAACAACAGAAAAATGAAACGTATGCGGAAATTAAGAATATGTGGGCGTGACATGTGTACATTTAAATACTGTTATTAAATTGCTGTTTGGAATTTTTTGAATAACTCTCTAAGTTTTTGTAGTACTATCACGTGTTTGGTATCAAAATGTTCAAAAGAAAATGAGGAACAACATATATATTTTTGAAAACTTCGAAAAAATCCGAGATTAACACCCCTGAGACACCTTAAGTCATACCTGTCTTTTATACTGAATTCTGGAGCATTGTATAGAAGCCTTTAATCGTAATTCGTTGTCAGAAAGAGTTTCAATGCGGTTGCCAATCTCTAAAATATAAAATGAAGGTAGGAAACAGATTGGACACCACTAACTGATGAGAAATTGCTTCAAACCTGACAAGATTAATGTCAAACATTTAAAATTGGTAATCAAAGCATCAGATTCTTCTTTCCCATTATAAATATTTGTTTGATGACGGGTTCCTTAATGCATTTAAATAAATTTAAATTTTATTAACAAGTGTTTCTCATGTTTGAAAGATAAAAAAAATTATTTTAATACAATATAGCGTCAAGAAATTAACCTAGAATAACCTTTATTCAAAATCTCCTTTTGTCAAAAATGATTCTATTATAATAATATTTTGCCTCTATATAGCTCAGATGTCTTTACAGAGGCTCTCAACTATGATTTTTGAAACATTCACATTATTTTTAGAGTTACAGCCAATTGAAATAATTTAATGCGTTTCTTTCTTAAAATTTATTCCCTCTGTTGTCGTAAAACATGGATATACAGACAAAACATTATTATATAATTGAAGCATTTTTCACAAAAGGAGAATATTTTGAAAACGGGTCATTCTATGTTCATTTTTTGTCAAAATATTATACTCAAATAATTTTTCATTGTAATACTATTCTTAAAACACTTTTATATACATTTTCTAATCTAAGTGACACTAAATATCAAATGGATATCCATTTATACGCTTTTGCAAAATCACGGTTCCGAAAGTAGTCGGATACTTTAATAGCAGAAGTTTAACGTAAGCGTATGACCTATTGGGAAGAGATTGTGCTAGTCTGGTTTAAGCACGTGAACAGAAGGAAGAGACTAAAGCCGTCGTTGATTGTGAAGCTATCCGTGACAGAACGATCGAGGCAAGGTGGATCTAATTCCACCCGAGTTATTCTAAGAGGATCCGCGAGGATTACGATTAAACAAGAAACTAAGGTAGGATAATTCTAGTATCCATTAGTAACTGTGATATAAACAGATATTAGGAATAGAAGAGAAAGTGAAATATAGTGATTAAGATCGCGCTTATTTGGTAATACGTATTGTGTGCTTTCTCACCTCTGATCCACTAAGTAATAATATAAATATAATCAATGTTAGTGTTTAAGTTAACATCTTAATAAATACATTGTAAGATCATGACAACGACTGGTTCTTCATTCAATTCCACACCTCTAGATAACGAAGTTAACTTACGAGTAAGGTATCACCCACGGGGAAAACTTCACAAGTGTTAATTTTCTTTACTAACAAATAATGAAAAGCGCAACAACAGCGCATAAAAAAACTAATTTTCAAATATTTTTGTAAATATATAAATCAAATAACATTAAATTAATTTTTTAATATTAACTAAAGCAACTTGTATTTTTCATTCATTATTATTCATTTTTAATTTGAATAAAATCAAACGACGAGGGAGGGAATCATAAAATATTTTTATTTTAATAAGAAAAAAAAAAAACGTATAATTTATTTGTGTAGTTTTATATTGCTTTCATGTTTTTTTTCAATTTAGAGATAAAAGAAATTCTTAAAGTAAGCGCATATTCATTTGTACATAATACATACCGACGTATATTTGTCAATGCAAATATTTATCCCTTGCAATTTTTGCTAAGTGTTCGATCATAAGTGAATGAAAAAGTTGTGTCCCTAAGAAGATGAAAATTCCGCTTTAATCTTAAGTGATTATATTAAACGATTAAATTTCTATTTTAGGAAGAATATTTTCGATTTTTACTTCACAGATGGAATAAATAGTATTACAAACATTAAAAAAACAAGTTTTGTTACTAAATTATTGAATTATCTGTATCCTTGAAATTAGCTGACGAGCTTTGTGTTGTTAACGTGTAGAAAATTACAAATAATTCACAACGATTTGATACCTGAGATTATCGAAATCGGTGGTGTCCAAATTGTGCTAAAAGAGTCAAAATAAAAATTTTAAAATTAACTTATAAATATGTAATCAAATCATGTTACCGTTCTCGATGTATTCTGTAAGACCACAAATATCTAAATCTGTGTTTCCTAACGCAGGTCCTACGTCCGATGGGGAAAGGAGGACTTAAAACAGAAATTTATCGCCGGAAGCCTCTTTTTAATAATTTCATCTATTTTTATTTTAATATAATTAAGAAATATTTAAATGACTTTTCTATATATGCAATACCTAGATTGGGAATATTCAATTGTTTGTGATCCTGCGTTTCGTAAAAAAAAGTTTTACACTTGTAAAAGTACAATGCTTTGTAAAACTAAGAGGAATGAATCGAATTGAATTTAAATGGTAGAAAAAAGGGGTATAAGAGAAGATGCTTGAAAAATTTACCAAACACTCGTAAAAATAATACCTCCCAGAGCAGGAAACCTAACTTGATAATGGGTATATCAAAAGGCTTGCTCGTGAAGGAGATGGGACATTTTTACAGCATACGCGTAGTAGTTTCTCACACAGTCATAAAAAATTTAATGCTATTCTAAACTATATATTTTTGTTCAAAATGATTCTTAACGTTATGTGGAACAAAACATAGTATATAAACATATTGCCACCGGATATGAAATGCAAATGACTTAGAATTTTCAGAAGACCCTGACTTCCACAGTTTGCTTAAGAAAAAAGAAGGTTTATGTATATCCTTGATACTAAGTGTAACGCAACAGTAGATTTCACCTTAAGCTCAAGTTACTACTATTAGTGAGTAAATTGAAATAATATTATGTTAAAAAATATGATAAACAGGACTGTATACTTAAATGGTCTTTGCACAAAGTAGCGATAAAGTGTACCAATACTTTAATTATAATTTTAAAATATATATAAACATATAGAAAAATAAACAGATGCCATAAAATGAAATATTTGGCTATAAATCTAATATTCAGACAGCTAAGATTTAAATCAGGGAATTACATGAGATTTCAATAGCACATGATTTCATTGCGCGATTTAGCTACGAATTAATTTGAGTATAAGTTATGCGTCGGTGTAGCTTGGTGGCTGAGAGGTTAAAAAAACAGCTGTGTGTGCGAAGGGTTCTAGTTTCGAATCTGTTTATGCTTTGGTCAATGACTTCAGCAGGTTGACTTTTTGGATGAGCTAAAATGATATCTGAGGCCACAAGCAGTATTCAAATGCCCTTTTTCAGAATATAAATAAGGTAAAAATATTAATATTTTATTTTTTATTTTTTAATCCCAAAGGAAAGATATAAACTTTAAAATATGATAAGTTCATTGTAAAAAGGATAAGTAAAAAAAGAGAAATAGTGTTAATTTTCCTTTACTAACAAATCATGAAAAGGCAACATCAACGCATAAAAATCTAATTTTAAAATATTTTTGTAAATTAATGAAATCATATTTAATACATTTTTAATATTAATTTTAACAAATTGTATTCTTCTATAATTTTTATTCATCTACAATTGAAATAAAATCAAACGATGAAGGATTAATAAAATTTTTACTTAAATAAAAAAAAAAAAAACATGATTTATTTTTGGAATTTTACATTTGCATTCATGTTTTTTCAAATTAAAGAGGTAACAGAAATTTTTAAAGTAAGCTTTTATTGACTTCCAAATAATATATACCGACTTATTTTCCTATGTAAATATTTGTCCCTTGTATAATTTCTGCTAAGTTTTCAATGCTTAACAAATGCAAAAGTTGAGTCCCTAGGATTATGAAAAATCTGCTTTCATCTTAAGATTATATTATACGATTAAATTTCTATTTTAGGAAGAATATTTTCGATTTCTACTTCACAGATGGAATAAATAGTATCACAAACATTAAAAAAACAAGTATTGTTACTAAATTATTCAATTGTCTTTATCGTTGAAAATAGTTGATGAACTTTGTGTTGTTAACGTGTAGAAAATTACAAATGATTCACAACGATTTGATACCTGAGATTAACGAAATCGGTGGTGTCCAAATTGTGCTAAGTGAGACAAAATAAAAATTTCAAAATAAACATAAATATGTAATCGAAACATATTATCGTTCTCGATGGATTTTGTAAGACCACAAATATCTAAATTTGTGTTTCCTAACACAGGTCCCACGTTCCATGGGGTGGGGAAATTAAAACAAAAATTTGGCACTGGCAGCCTGTTTTTAATAATGTCATGCTATTTTAATTATAATAGAATAAAAATTTATTTTTGTTCTATATATGCATTACCTTTATTGGGAATATTCTGTTGTTTGTGATCCTCGGTTTCATAAAATAATTTTACTCTTGTAAAAGAGCAATGCATTTGTAAAACCCACATCAATTCCTACAAATTCCATTGCACTCTTCGCATTCAAAGGTTAGGTGCGGTTTTACTGCAATTTTCATTGTGGGTCCGTTTTTCATCGGAAACAACAGCGCAGCTGGGCATATCACCTGTCCACGATACGCTTTATTATTAGAGAAATCCATTATTCCAGCTTTTAAGGCAAGGCAATGTGAAAAAACCAGTGTCTTTATTCAAAATTGTGCTCTTCAACACATACCTTGTTGTGTGAAACAAGTGTTCCGCCGCCATTTCAAAGACGACAGAATCATCAGCCAGCATTTTCCTACAGCTTCGTCTCCTAGACCTCCTGACTTAAATCCTTGTAACGTTTGGCTGTGGGGGTACCTCCAATCCATGGATTACTTTGATCCCTTCACATATCATTGCAACCTTAAAGATAGCTTAGAACGCGAAGGGCCTAGCATTCTGCAGTTCATACTGCTTTCAACAGTCGAGCATGAGATTTTACACTTCCAGATGGTAGGTACATTGGTGGACAGCATATCGAGCAAGTTTTGTAAGCTTTTGTAGATTATATATATGTTCTTAATAAAGCTCTGATATGCTATCTAGGGGTGGGTTTTGATACTCATTGTTTTTTTCACTGGATAAAATTCCCATCATTTCATTCTCTCTGCCATTAACCCATTTTTATACAATTCCGCTGTAAAGGTTTGCTACAGATTGCTTTTCAACTTTAATTATGGACACTTGGAATATTCAGTCTCTATATTTCAGCTTATAAACACATTTTTATGCATGACATATAATATTTTTTTTCAAATAAAAATGTTTAATTATTTTAACACTTTTTTCTAACTGAGTCAGTTGTTATAATTTCAAACATATATACTTTAAAAATATATATCTCTTTTAACCACGTCAAAGTACTTTCATTATTCATTTCTTTAAATAATTTTTTAAAAGTATAATATAAAATTTATTGTACATAATAGACGTGCTATACAAAATTTCTATAGTTAAAAAGGGGGGTGCCAGCTCAGGTGTCGTTCACGTCATGACCATGGTTCAAATTCGTGGTCCGCCCCCAAAAGCCCCGTGTTGCTGAAAGTGCAGTTAAACCTCAATCAATCTATAGTTAATAACTTATGTTATAACAGTAAGTATTTTTTCTTAAAGCAAAGCAAAGATTTAACTGACAAAAAATTTTTAGTTAAAAAAAACAAAAAAACATAGCTTGGCAAAACCATTTAAGTAAAAACATAACGCATCCTTTTCTTAAGAAAAACATAAAAAATATTACAGAAATCTTCCAACTATAAACAGAAATGACTCGGAAAATATATAAGAGGAAAATTTTTAAAATTTAAAATTAAAATTATAAATATATATATATATATATATATATATATATATATATATATATATATATATATATATATAAAATTCCCCAGTATCCTTTTTATTAACTTTTGTACTAATATTTAAACAAACTTTTTTTCTTTGGTTTTAAAAAAACACTTTTTTAATCGTAATCATCTAGACCGAAATCCCTGTCCCCCCATTCCATCAATTAAAACTACTATTAAGTAATAACCGCGCTCCCTGTTGGTATAAAAAACAAAAAATTGTGTAACCCCCCCTTTTTCTGTTGCCTTAACGTAAAAATGTAAATAACTTTTTGACGTCTCTCGCGTCCTTCTGCTAACATAACTCCTATGTTCTTTGACGGGCCCGATTAATGGGAAAACCCCCAAACCCCAAAACCAAGAAAGAAACGGACAAATATGAAATGAGATATACTTTAAAAAAGGGTAGAACTTTTTATATAAAATATAAGGGGCAAGTTTTGAATAGCTTAGTGTGGAATCTTTTAGATCAAGGTTACAGTCCATACTTTGGGAAAGGGAAAAAAGAATATAAAAAGTTGGGAAACTCGTATATAAAGTGAATTATAAATATTTTTCTATAGGGGAAGGAAGGAGATCTGCAAAAAAGGGAAAATTTACAAGGAGTTGATGAACGGGTTATTTATTATAATTAAGATAAAGGATCTAGTTGGTGATCTGACTTAAATACAAGGTTTAATTGGGGGTTAACCTCCCTTTTAAATTTAAAATTGTCAAATTATAATTTAGTAATATAAGTAATTTTAATAAAAATTCTATTTAAAAACTACTATTCTCATCATTTTGATAATCCCAACCCTTAGCTTGGGAACCGGAACGCATAGTCATCACAGGATGGGTATGTCGCAAACCCGAAGTATATAACTGGGTTTTGGTAATGTAGGTAAGACTGTTCTACCAAATGTACTTTCGGGGTCAGAAACATTGCAGAGTTTATCAGTGTTTGGGAATAACATACAGTTCGAAACCCCAAAGTAATTGCTTTCATTTAAAAAAAGTCACCCAGGAAGGGGGCTCAAGATTTATTCGATATTTGGCGTTGTTTGCAAAATCAGCCACGGATTTTGCGGCTCAACAATTAGAAAAGGTTTTTCCCCGGGTAAAAAATAAAAAAGAACTACATTCGCAATTCTACGCGTCTAAGCGGGGAAAAAAACAGGATCCTACTGTTTTTTTATAATTACAAAATAAAAGAAGTTTAGAATTAGGGAAATTCCCAAAACAGGTTAGTGGATCATATTTTTTGTTCGACTCGAACCAAGATCCCAAAAATTGGAAGTGGGAAAACCACAAAAAACGATACAACTTTTAGAAGTCTTAGCTAAATTCGAAAAGAGATTTCTTGCAAATTAAAAGGGGGTTTTCAGAACGATAATATAGAAAACGAGGTCAAAATGCATAGGTGCCTTTTTAGTAATGGTAGAAATGGGGGGAATTTGAAATAAGCGTAGACCAAATAACAGTAAAAAGATTTTTACAGAATAGCCGTCAAAGTAATAGAGGGTTCGAGAGGAATAGGTTTTGAAAAATGATCCAAATTAAATAAAGGGTATCTCATTTCGAAATGAGCGAAATATAATTTTAATAGAAGGGACCGTAGAAATGGGGGTTGAGTAAAAAAATTTCAATCGAGGCGATGGCCCAAAGGGGGCGATTAAATATTGAAAAGGTTAATGATCAACCTCAAGGGGTGTCAAAAAAGAGAGAAAATTGGCTTTCTCCGATATGTATATCACCCTAGAACATCCCCACGTTCCTATTTTATTAAATAACACATTTTTGAAAGCGCTATGGGACCGGGGAGCAGATAAATCATTTATATCGGAAGAATATATAGAAAATATTTTTCTATAAAAAATTTAAAAAAATCGCGACCCCAGGTAATAACAGCACAGGGTGCGAAATCCCAAAACATGGGGATTGTGGGGTGAATGTTCGCATCAGACAATTCGAAAGAAATTGGTCATTTCATGTGTTAAAAGATTTAGAATACCCATGTATTCTAGGTATCTTTTATAAGTGCGCCCAAAGGTATTAGATTTTGAAAAAAAATCGTTAAAAATTCAGATTTCAAATAAAAAAGGGTGGTTAACCCAATTAAAGAGGAAAAGGTTGGATAGATTTATCAAAGAAAAAGTTGGGGAGGTAAAAAAACAAAAACAAAAATTTGTTTAGTAGTTTTAAGGGTTTTTTCAGACAAACCGGGTCTTACTCATGTTTTTACCATAAAAATTGACACGGGAGATAACCCACCAGAAACTTCAAGGCCATATAGGTATGACCGCAAAACCAAGCAATAATAGATTTTCACATAAAAAAAAATGTTACAAGGGGGAAAACGATTGTTCCAATTCAATCCCCATACGCATCACCTTTTGGGTTTTATGCAAGAAAATTAATGGGTTACCACCGGATAATCCGGGGCATATAGATTTGCAGTAGACTATAGAAAATTAAACGACCCAAAAGTATCCGCGATACCCTTTCCCGTTAGCAGATGATTTATTAACGAACATCCCCCAACAATAATGTCATCTTTTTGATCAAAGTGGGACTTTCAAATGGCGTAAACCCCGTATATTTTAAGACCGCATTTGTAGTAAAAGTGGCATTTATGCTTTCAAGGGGATCCCTTGGGGTTATCAGGAGCAGCCCCCAAATTTTAAAAAAGGCAATTGACAAATCCTAAAACCGGTGAAAAGGAAATTTGGAGTGTGTATATGGATGATGGATTTCCCCCATCTCCATCATTCACCCCACCAGTTAAATTTTTTAAGAATTTTTTCTTTTTAAAAGGATGCAGGATTGACATTAAAAAAGGAAAAGTGCAAATTTGGCTGCGATGTTGAAATATTTAGGATTAATTTTGTAAAGAATTAAAACGGATGAGAAAACGGTTAGAGCTATACAAGAGATGAAACCGCCCGTAACTAAAAAAAGAGGTGTCCAATTTTTTGGGTATGTCCATGGTACTGAAATTTAGAAAAAATTATGCGGATATTTGTGACCCACTTTATAATCAAACAAAAATTTTAAAAAATTTGTCTGGTCCAATAAGCACAAAAGGCATTCGAAGAGGTAAAAGGAGGCTAAAAAGCGCCATTTTAAAAAAATTCCAAATTTTCAGGAGCCATTAGTTTTTACAGATGCCATTTCGATTGGATTGGGAGCGTACTTAACAAAACAGACCTGTGGTATTTGGTCACGTACACTGAAAAGCAAGAGGTATACAGTAACCGAAAGAATGTCTAGCAGTAGTATGGGCGTTAACAAATTTAGAACATTTTTTGGGAATTTTTCCCTTTAAAAGGTTATAACGGATCACGCCCCTTAACCCTAACACAGGCAAAAAAATTTTATAGGATGATTAGATGGGCACTCAATTGCAAATTCAAAATAAAGGGGAAAATAGACCGGGAACTCAAAATGCAGTGGCGACATTCTTTAAGGAATCCCGTGAAAAAAATAATTTGGGGATAAAATTTTTGCCATAATCAGGGATTTAGTACTTACTTCGGGGAAAAATTAATAACAGAACAGAAAAAAGCCCAAATTTGGTCTATCTATAGATATTTAGAAAACCCCGGGAAAATAACTCGGGTTTAAAGCAACATATGTGAGAATTGGTCCCACGATTTGTTTTTAAATTTAAGGATTGTTATTTTATGCGAAACACGCAACGTCATTGGGTGAAATGCGTGTATACATTCCAAAATCCAAAGGGAAAGAAATAAAGAGGAATTTCATGACAAACCCAATTGCTAAAACTTAGGCAGATTTAAAACTATCATAAAATTCCCGGGGAAATTTTTATTTCCCTACATGAGAAAATTCATTGATCAATATGCTCACATATTAAAAATCAAGTTAATAACTATAAAAAAGCGTTCCCGCGGTGTTAAATCAAATATGAATTATCCGAATGAGATAGTGACGTTAGATTTAAGGCCCCTATCCCATATCGAGAATAAGACGTAACCCCTATATTTTGTAATAACCGATCATTTAGCAAATGGGCTGAAATTTTACCTCTTAAAAGGGCCCCATCTCTATAAAGGGGTATTTTTTGATAACTTTTTATCGCGTCATGGGCCCAAAAAAATTAATAAGTGATAATGGTCCCCAATTTATATCCAGTTTTTTAGCACTAATGAAAAATTTGGCATAAGGCATGTGAAGACTTTGTTGCATATCGACCACAAGCAAATCGGACTGAAAGAGTTTAAACGAGATATAGTGCAAATGATTGCAAATTATGTTAATGTCAACACGATACTTGGGGGAATTCTTTCGTGGTTTGCTTCGCTATTCGTACGGCGGTAGATGAAACAACGGAAAAACACCTGCTGAATTATTTTTTGGGCGAAAAAGATTAAACCCTTTCAAAAAATAGAGATGTCGGAAAGTTCAAAATTAAAATTCAAAATAAGAAAAGCTTTAAGGAAGCGACTAAGTAGAAAAATTTAAAAAGGAAGGTGGGAAAAAAATTATAATAGACGTAGAAAAAAACATAAAAATAAGGTAAATGATTGGGTCTTATTAGAAACACACCCTGTAAATTCACGGCCCAACAAAAAATTGGTAAATTTAAACAAAAAGGGGACCTTAAAGTAATAGAAGTTAAAAAAAACAATAAAATTTGAATATGGAAATCGGAAAAAAATTAACAGTTAATGTAGATCAAATAAGAATATATCGTCATAGGAAATGTGACGAGGTCAATGGAACAGGTATCCCAAATAGTATAAGATCAAGTCAAAAATCGTACTTCGGAAAAATACATCAAAGATTAAATGAATACAATATGGGAAAAAAAAATCTGCGGGGGAAACGTAAGTTAGGGCAAAAAGGGGTTGGGTTTAAACCCAAACAAATCAATATAAAAATACAGGGGACCCATAAAAAAAAATCCGGTCCGATCACTTCCTGTTCATTTGGGGTGAAAATAAAAGCAAAAAAGGGTAAGGAATAAAAGGGGGATTAAAAGATCCCGGTGTCAGGGGGGGGACCACAAAAAAAGTGGCAAAGAAAGGGACACAATAATAATAATAAAAGAATTTTTTCATCCCGTACTATTTCTAGAGATGAAAAAAAAAAGGGGAAAGAATCAACTGAAGTTCCATATGAAAAAAATATAATCTGGCCACGAAGGAGAACAGAAAAGAACCGCGACCAGCCAAAGAGGCAAAGGGTCAAGGAAAGGACGACAAGGAGTTACAACCCCACAACAAGCAAAACAAGAAATTCCTTTCAACCGAGGAAGAAAAGTGGTAGCACCCCATCGTTGGATGTTATGGTTGGAGAACCCATATAAAATGGTTGTATTGTTTCATTTTTATATCTTAACAAGTGGTCGGAAGAATTTTGCAAAGAAGGGAAATCTCGGGCGGTGCTTAAAAATTATAAGCCAAGTCAAACACTTGAGTGTTTATTTAATTTTGGAATTTTTGACTTTTTAAAAATTTTTTTTTCTGGAAAACATTTGTAATCAAAATTTGTTTGCTTCGATGTATGACTTCGTGGTGAAAATTCCCTTTTTGGTTATTTTTATAATAGTTTATTGAAAAATGTTTGAAATTGTATAATATTTTATATATATATTTTTGTTGTATTTACGTATTATAGGCATCTGGTTGGGGAAACCGGCGTGTCAGGGCAAACAATATTAAAAGGGGTGCGCGGCTCTTTGGGGGGTTTTTTGGAACCAGATGTGGGGATGGAGATAAAAATTTTTTGGAATACAAATAATATATAATGAATAATTGTGAAATTGATTGATATTATGGAAATAGAGACCAAAAAATTTTCATTTCAGGGGCTGACCCCGAAAAACCTAAAAATGAAAATTAGAACTTCAACAAGAAAAGGGAAGTTCCAGCTCCATATGCGTGTTAGATGCAAAGATTGGGTCTGCACCCAGAATATTTTTTTTGAAAAATTTGTTTTATAGTTATTTTAAGTAATTGGGTGTTAAAAGTGAGAGTGGGCAAATTTAACAGTAATTTTTAATGTTGGCCTTTTTTTGGGAGTAAATTTATTGTCACTTGAATATTAAATTTAATTCTAAGATGAGTAATGAAAATTAAAATCAAGATAAATATTGGAAATTATAAAAATTAAAAAGAGGTTTTGATTAAAATTTTAAAATAAAACTCAGAAAGCGAAAAATTTAGAAATAGAGTTTTAGACACGTAATTTATTAAGGGCATTGAAAACCCCTTTAAGTAAATCACGTTTTCTTCTTGGGGGGGTTGACTTTCTCTCGCGTCCTTCTGCTTTTATAACTCCTTTTGTTCTTTGACGGCCACGATTAATGGCAAAACCTTTCCAACCCAATACCAAGAAGAGAAAACGGATCAAATATGTAAATGAGATATATTTTAAAAAAGGATAGAAGCTTTGATGATAAGATATAGCGCGGCAAGTTTTGAGATAGCTTAGTGTGGAATCTTTCGATCAAGAGTTAGCAGTCCGATAGTTTTGGAAGGAACAGAAGCCCAATATAAAGAAGTTGGAATCGTCGTATATAAAGTGAATTATAAATATCTCTTATAGGTGAAGGAAGGAGATCTGCAAAAGGTAATATTTGACATAGGTAGTTAGATGAATCGGGTTATTTATTATAATTAAGAATAAAGGATCTAGTTGCGTGATCTGACTTAAATACAAAGGTTTAATTGGGTTAACTCCCCACTTTAATTAAAGTTGTTAATTAGAAATAAGTAATATAAGTTATTCTTAATAAAAGTTGTATTAAGAACTATTATGTCTCATCATTTTGATAATCCCACACCTCTAGCTTACGCGGAACCGGATCGACATAGTCATCACAGGATGGCTATGTCGCAAACTGCTGATATTTGTCTTTGTGTCCTCCAACATGCCGCTGCTGCTTATCGTTGTCTGCTAATCTTGGTAATTGTCGAAAGTTCATGTGTAATTTATTACTGTACTATAATTTATTTACTGCTATATATATATATATATATATATATATATATATATATATATATATATATATATATATATATATATATATATAATTATCCTGGAAACTAAATAAATATTAAAGGAAATTTCTCTTTTCAAAGAATTAAAAAATTTTTAACCCATTTTTTTCTCATCCCTTAACGTGGAGATGCCAGCCTAGTGGTTATGGTCACGAGCGTGTTGTCAGCATGTCATAAGTTCAAGCTTAGTTCCACTAAAGACACACAGTGTAGAAGATATCGATGCACATTAAATCTGTAGGAGCTCAATGTCCTCAAGTCAGTGAGGTAGTTAGATGAGGGAGTTACCATCTTTGGTGTTTTTCTGTTCTCTGAAATTACGAAATCCCAAAAAGCCCTCGAATTGCTTTATAGTGTGACGTTAATATAACTCTCAAAGTGAAATGACAGGAAATGTAAAATTACTAAATTTATTAAGCAAAAATACAATGAAAATGAGGTTTTTAAAACAATATTCTTTATACAGGACAGCTTTGTAATATAAGCCCATTTCTTTATATTTTTTGTAAACTCTCCGGTATTTAAGAGCTTAATGAAATTTTTAATAATATTTTTTCGCTCAGAGCCAATATGATGTAAAAAAGAAAGTAGTTTAAGTATTCAGTAGATGATGCTAAAAACACAGCTTTATGAAAACGGGAATAAATGCCAAAACGAGAGATTCAATCGAATAAGTTATGTTTATTTCAATCCGACACAGCAGTGCAGTTGGGGACAAAGTCAGGTCCTTAAATTGAAGATCTAAAGTGAGAGGTGAAGCGCTCAGTAACACAGTCTTTTCCTGCGCTTTTGTATCTTTTCATAATTTTTTAGTAAAATAATATTACCAATTCCCTTTTCACTTTTCTAATGAACTTTTTTTTTCGAAGTAAGTAACTTTCCTTTGGGATTTAAAAAAATGTTAATATTGACACCCTATTTATATCCTCAAAAAACAGAAAGATTAACCATTTCTCATGGCTTCAGATGTCATTTAACGTCATCCACTGAGTCAGCTTGTCGATCCAATAACTCATCATTGGCCAAAATTACATCGGATTCGAACTCAAAGCCCTTTGCATTAACAACTGAATATATAACCTCGCAGCCACCAATGTGCAACAACGCATGACTTAATTGATATTAATTCGTAGCTTCATCACAATAAAATGATGTACACAGTTATAGTCTCATGTAATTGACTAAGTATAATTTTAAGTTCTCTGGATATTAGATGCCAGATTTTACATTTTATGTGGTTTATATTTCAAGTTTAAGCCGACATATAGTACCAACTTTATAATTTTTTTTATTTGTAATATTTTTAATTTAGTTTTAAGTGTATTTTATTAAGGTTCTTATTAAGTAATAAAACCATATAAAAAATGTCAAATTTATTGCAAAATGCTTGTAATTTTTCCCCTCTTTGCTTTTGTTTCCTGTTCTTTCTTTTTTTTTTTAAATATCTATATTTTAATTCAAAATTTTTATATTCTAGACACTTTTCTTCTTAAACAGAGACATTCTTTTAATGGACCAAACTTTTCTTGTAATTTATTAAGTTTAACATACCTCGACCATTTCTTCCGTTATCTACAGGATAAAGGAACAATAAAAACAGATACTGAAACTTTTCAAGTAATATGTATTTGTAAAAACAGTTTAGAAATATACAGGAACAAGATAATCCGATTTGTCAGATATATTGATTCGCTAGTATTAATCATTATTTCCAGATTATATTTGAATTAATATTTATGAGCCTGTGAGTTTGAGAGCACTACATGTGCCTTTACCGGGTATTAATTTGTAACACGAAACATAAAAAATTTCCATGAGAACATAAAATGGGGCTATATAAATCTAATATCCAGAGAGCTCAAAATATATAGGCGATTACATGATTTCTTTGGTACATGATTTCACTGGTAAGAAGCTGCGAATTAATTTGAGTATAAGCGAAGCGTTGAAATAGCTTGGTGGCTGAGACGTTAGAAAGTCAGCTACTTATAAGAAAGGCTTTGAGTTCTAATCCGGTGCTGCGTTGGCCACTGTTGAGTTAATGGTTCTTCAATTTGACTTAGTGGATGACGTAAAATGATATCTGAGGCCACGAGTAATGCTTAAATGCCCTGTTTTTTCAGAATATAAATTGAGTGTCAATATTAACCATGTTTACAAAAACTCTCTCAGGAACAAGAGAAAACTATAAACTTTGAACAAAGCTTGTATGTGCTCACATAAAATAACATTTATTTGTGAAATATACAATTGTAGGAATGGATGTGCACGTTATCCACTGGTGTGCAAAACTTAAGCAACAGGTGGGTTTATTGCCATAACTTCACGAAAAATCATCTGAGAGACATGAAATTCTGAAATGAGGGAGAGTATTATGTACGTAAAGGATGACGAAAGCATCGGAGCTGAAAAAGGAATACAACGCATACGGTATGGAATCAAACAAAAACAAGCTTTATTGAACGCATAGTATCGTGACTCATGATTGTCTATCCAACAGGAAGAACAACAAGTAGATGTTCCTTAATATAGTATATGCCCTCCCCTAACTACAATGGTTGCTTCGCAACGTCTCCGCATACTCAGAACCAGCTGGTGCAACATTTCTTGAGGTAGGAGTGCCCATTCCTCAATCAACATCTGTTTGATTTGTTGGTTGTTCTCCAGATGATGTAATCGTGTGGCAATACGTCTCCCCAAAGCATCCCACACATGTTCGGTGGGATTTAAATCTGGGGAGCACTCTGGCTAATCCATTCGAGTGATATCTTCACTTTCCAGCAGCTCTTCAACAGCAAGAGTGCGATGTGCCAGTGCATTGTCATCCATAAAATGAAGTCTGGGCCAATGGCACCTAGGAAAAGACGCACATGGGGAAGAAGTACCTCCTCACAATAGAGATCCCTGGTTACAGACCCTCTGTCGAAAATGTGAAGCTCAGTTCATCCGTTCAGCATAATGCCTCCCCAGACAAGAGCTCCAGGACCACCCTAACAGTGTTTTTCCTTGATGTTACTGGGATAAAACCGGGTCCCGATCTCTCCCCAAATCAAAACGCGTTGAGAATCGCTCGGTACTGAACCGACTCTGATCAGTAAAAAGGACACGACTCCGTTGATCAGTTGTCCAGTTTTTGTGCTCTCTGGCCCACTGTAAACGGTGGCTTCGGTGGCCAACTTTCAACGGGAGGCAGCGTTCAGGACGGCTGGCGAACAGGCCCCCTTTGTGAAGGTGTCTGGCTACAGTAAACCGCTACACTTGTCGACCCGTTGCTGTACAGAGTTTCTGAGCAATGGCGTTTGCTGACTTCTGTCGACCTTTTTCGTCTGCAGGATGATATATCGGCCATCCCCTTCAGTTGTCGTCCTCGGGTGGCCACCACCAACCTTTCTGACAGCTGTACCTGTGATTTGGAACGCTTTCCAAGCGCGTGAAATGAAACTTTTGTTGATTCCGAACTCTGCAGCTACAATGGTGACAGTACTCCCCTCCTCCAGCTTTCCGACCATTCTTCCACGTGTGAAGTCGTCCAGGTGATTTCTTCTAGCCATATTTCACGAACTAACTCACTGGCACTTGCAGCGAATATGTTGAATTGCGTCTCCGTCCTTCATTTTATTCTACTGTTGAGCAGCGAGCGTCGACATCACGCGTTTTGTGTACGCTCACATCGCTTCTGACATTTTGTTCCTGATGTTTGCATACGCATGGCGTTTCTACTGACTTACGTGTTCACTGTACTGATCTCCACACCTTCTTTTCCACAATTTCATGGCTATCTGCTAAATTTTTACATTGTTGCTTAAGTTTTGCACACCAGTGTCATAGCCTTCCTATATTCCCTTAATGTCGTAAGGCCAAGAGAGCGCCACCTAGCTGACAAGGCGGTTCAAGAATAAAGAGACGACAGACGAATAGGACGATTACGCGGGAAGACAGAGAGAGACGACGCAGAGACGGGACGAGCCAGAAGGGACGAAGGCGCAGTGACGAGACGCCTGGTAGGATCCAACCACCCGATAAATTTTTTACTAAATTTTATCCCTCCCTTGTAGATAATTCCCCTAAATAAATGCATACTTAATTCAATGTGGTCGTTGTCACTCTCTATATGGGGGCTCGGCCTTTCCCTTAATTTAAAATCCCCTAGAAAACCGAAGCAAGAAAAAAGAGAGAAAAAAGAGGACGATGAAGATTTTCTTCAATTTAATGTGCGTTCCAACGTATTTTATGTGATTTGACGCTTTCCTTCCATTTCAAGTGTTGTGTGAAATTTCAAGAGGAAAATTCATGACTGTGAAGAAATTTATTCGATAATTCTGCCGGCATCGAGATTTTCTTCAACACTATTATACATTTATGAAAGTAATATTGCTACTAGCAAGACGTTGTGTGCAAAGGCTTACCGTGAGTTTTTATTTCCATTATTCTTTTTTACAAACTCTCAGTGATTGTGAAAATATAGTTTGAAACTGCTATGACTGTGATACGATAATTTTTTTAAACTTGTACAGCTGCTACTAGTGACATTTTATCCTAGACTGTTATCCTTTTATAGAGTATTAATTTGTTTTTCTATGTTGAATTATTCTACTCATATATCATTTTAAGCGATCAGCAAATATTTGTATATTTTACTTATTTTGGTTTTATTTGAGTGATTTATTATGTCTTATTTAACACACTGAATGATATCCCAGTTATTGCGCAAGCATTGAAATTTGGCAATACTCAAAATGTAAAATTATTGTATTCTGTTATATTTAACGATCGCCCATTCAGTAGGACCTCTAGAGAACAATTGCGAAATTTTACGGGTTTCGCACCAGATTTTGATATTGAGGACTACTCCGCAATTATTTTAATAAAAATTAAACCTACCTGATTTAATCTGCTTAGCTAATTTTTTACAACTCGAAACAAGTGGAACTGCCGAAGAACCTTGTAATAATATTTTGCTTTCACTAGCTGATTTATCCACTTTTCATACTAAACTAAATACACGAGGTGTAGAAGCATGCGCCCCGCCGGTTGCAGAAAATTCCTTTGCTTTCCCCCTACTTTCTACAGACAGGAAATCGGCTGACGGCTCTATTTCGAAAAACGATCTATCGTGGCTTTTTGTTAAAGACTTACTTGAAACTCTTCGTTCTTTCAGTGCAGATGACTCATACACAATTGAACATTTTTTTTTCTGATGTGGAAGAAAATTTAACGTTTTGCCCAATAACCGAACAACAAAAAATTATTTTTGTAAAACGACTTTTGACAGGAACTGCAAAATTATTTGTTCAATCTCAGCGCGGTATAAACTCTTTCAGTTTTATAAAACACTACTTATTCAGGAATTTAAAAAAATCAAGTTCAATTCGCATAGGAATTACAAAATAGAAAAAAGGGGTAAGAACTACCAATAATTTTTTCGGGGT
>BMAV01022476.1:0-14995 GCA_019973955.1 Trichonephila inaurata madagascariensis
TTTTATTTTCCGTTTTTTCTTTCATTTTTTGGGGAATACAGGAAGTTGGTGGAAAATAAAATTTTTTTTCCTTATTTTTGTTTTAAATGCGGGTGAACCACCCGAGGACGTATTTGGGTTTTGGGCGGGCCCTTTTTAAGCCTAAGGTTGCGGGTTTGGCCACGGCCGAAGTCGGTGGATTTTCATGATGCAGAAAATTGACAGCGCTCATGTCGTATGATTATGCGGCATGTTAAAGATCTCTAGAGTGCCTATTTAGCTTGGAAATCAGCTGCCAAACTTTACTAGTATTTTCGCATTGTAAAGGGGCTCAGGTCCTTTGGGAAAAAACGGGACGTTAAAATTAATTGGGGGTGATTGTTTTTCACCTGTATGGTGCTGCACTAAAAAGTGATAAGAGCTCCCAGGAAATGTTCTAGGTCAGAAATGGTAAATATCAACACGCAGCGCCATTGGAAACAATTTATTTTATAGTGTATATACCTATTCTAGCTATATAAACTTAAAATCCTATTAAGAATACGGTCCTTTAATTCTATTTGCTTAAGTATTTTAATTGAAATGCTTTTGAATGTTTTTTTTTTATAAAAGAACTTTTAATATTGCTTCAGCAATAAAATATAAAACTTGATTTCATTTCCGATTAATCCATTTTTTAGTTTTAGTATTTTTCCAGTACATTATATTTTCAAATAACATTTTTTTCTTTGTGGCAGTATTTCTCAGACTTTCAATGTTTGCGACCCAATTATGAATCATAATTTTCATCGCGCTCGCCTTCGTACAATAACAATGTATTGAATATAATAATAACGTAGCATGATGCTCGTCACAATACGATCTTAATTGTAAACCGTATAAATTATCAAGATAAATATTAATTTTGGTATATAATTTTGTGTATAACAAGCCCATATGGAAGTCACTTGTAATTATTAAAATTGTTCCTATCCTGGTATTGATAAAATAATTATCAAATACCTTGAGCGGTACTGATACATTTATAAGTATATTATATCAGTGTAAATGAGTTAGAAGGTATTTTGTGTTGCTTCTTTTCAGTAAATTAATAATTTTTTAAATAATCTTTTGTATTCAATTTTTCGATATGCTTGCGCTCCCCTCGTAAGGTTGTCATTCTTCCCTAGGGGGCGAGCCCCAAAGTTTAAGAAACGCTGTTGTAAGACGAAAGACTATGGTACAAATATTTCACTAAATTACAGCGTACATGTTCGTTACTCTATTGGATGTGAATGTGTGTGACTAGGATTTTAGCTTTTATATGAGAGAATTTTAAAAACCAATAAGGGTTCAACAAGAATATTGGGATGATAGTCTTTTATTATTTAGAGAAAATCTGTATCATGCGCTTGAGAAATTAACAGTTTTTCCAAATAAAAATATACATTTTTAAACATCAGAAATTTAAAATGTATTGACAAAAAAGTTTTTTCGAAAGTAAGGAATTTGTGCAATTTTAATGCAATCTTTAGTTCTTTCAGAAATATTGGAGTGAAAATTAAATAGGTCTGCCGAAAGATGCAACCTATATTATGTATATATAATATATCTAATAAAACATTTATTTATATCTTAAATATATCTATTTTAATAGTATATCTCTTTCTCATAATTTTTTTCTTATACCAAGATATACAATAAATTCTGAAACAAAAATTTGTGATCGTTTGCTGTAAATCATACGTAACCTTTGCAATCAATTAAAAATTTCGTCGTTGCAGATCATCTGCAATAGATTTATAACTGTGAACTGAAGTATGATGTACATTTTTATCTGCATTAAAAAAGAATAACTTGTCGGAGATTTTTAAGGCTTTTAACATTTAGGCATCAAAACGTTATTCATTTATAAAACAAGAGATTTTCTGAGTCCGAGAGCTTTCCAGACTGTACCATGCTTTGTAAGGGCATTAGCTCTCATCAACTCAGGCAGGGTGATAATTCCTTGAAGCCCTTCTCGAAAGGAGACAATTCTTCTTAAACAGATGAACATGTCAAAAAGAAAAAAATGTCTCATAGTAGTGAAAGACCTCAGATCAGGAAATTATTGAAGAATTGATGGTCCTTTTCTTACAAAATAATCACAGCTTATGTCAGGGCTTTATGCGACTTTTAACTACTAATCCTCTTGGGGGATCTTTGGACAGCAATCTCGTTTATTTCACAGACATCCCTCTCAAGAAGAAACCATAAGATGCAAATTAGTTATTGTACATAAAGTTAGAGTTTAATAATCGTAGATCAGAAGGAGTGGAGCCGCTGAAAGCTGTGTTACTAGGGTAAGAATCAAAATCACGAATCTCGTGACTAAAGGACGGATTTTAACTACTAGAATAAATTAGTTAATTTAGAATTATTAAGATAGGATTGATTAAAGTTAGTCTATTTGGATTTCGTGCGCTTATTCACATAAGGTTGTTGCTCTCTTTATATCACTCCAAGGATTCCCTTCATAGATTGCTTGTTCTGGAATATTATCTTTGATAAAATAATAAATTAGATTTATCCTGGATAGAATCTTGGTCATTCATCGTTCCCTCCTACAGCTTCAGGTCGACAAGATGGGGTCGGAAGCAACCCCAGGGGTAAGATCATTACAAGCTCCAGAGGTACCTTAAAGAAAAGTCACTGTTGCTACTGTAAGCTAATAATTGCGAAAGACAAATTCTGCTTATCGACTAGAAAAATTTTGACCTTTAGGAATATTTCATGCGCCAGGATGGAATCAACCTGCAAGAAATGCCTTAAACAGTGGCTCTAAAATTGTTGGGGACGCTCCCCTACGGGGATGAGATAACATTACGTGAGGGGCACGAGCATATCGAAAAGTTGAAAATAAAAGAGATTATTTAAAAATTATTAATTTACTGAAAGAAATTAAACAAAATATACATTCTGACATAATAAAAAATAAAACATGTATTTACAGTGATATAATTTACTAATAAACATATTTGTAATGCACAATGTACTTGATAATTATCAATACTAAATTGAAAACAAGTTTAATAATTACTTGTGACTTTTTCCTATAAGCTTTTAAAATGAAGGTTTAATATTAGAAAATGACACTTCTAATTTCGTTTTCTATATTTAATTCTAATTTCTTCAAAGAAGCAACTACAGAAATTCAGGATGGATTTGGAATAGAGGAAAAATGGATGAGTGAGGAAATAAATATTTAATTTAATTAAAAATTATATTGCAATCTGTTCCAATTTATAATTTAGAATTAATCATAAAACTTATCCTATTTAAAAACAACTTACTTACAATTTCTTGCATAAAAGTAACATATACAAAACATAATACTTATCTTTAATAATTTTTATGGTTTAAAATTAAGGTCGTATTGTAGCTTTAGCGAGTCAAAGAACAATATTATTGCATTCAATACATTTTTATTGTGCGGAGGAGAGTGTAATGAAAATTATGATAAAAATATTGAAAGTTTGAGAAGCACTGAACCAAGAAGCTAAGGAAAATAAAAGAAAAATACACGCAGAGAGGCGTGCAGAGAATTCAATCCGTAACGGCTTGTTGCGATGTTGGCTATAAAGACGTATCACAGATTCATTTTTGCGAAAGAGAAATTTAAACCACAGTAAAGTTTACCAAGAAACTATTTTAGAACCAATGGTAAAGCCCATGAAGTCAAACCTATTCAATGAAAGTTATAAGAGTATTCAAGAGTGAATAGTTTGTTGAAGACCCAGCGCTCTGAGAGCACTTTTTCTTCGTCAGGACTCTGTTCCTACTCATAAGAAGGTGAACCAGAGGTGTTTGAAAGAAAATGTGCAGGACTTCACAGAATACAAAAACTAGCCTTTCAACCGTTGGTATTTCAATCCATTTGGCCATAAGTTGTGGCCTGGCTAAGGTGTACCAAAAATGGTATCTCAATTAGAACACCTTTTTCTTAAACCTTTACGGAAATCAGTGATAAAAAATCGTATGTAGGTAGTGTTTGCCTCGATAGATGAGTAGCCAAAGAGACTTTATGACTGCCTGGAATCATAAGGGGACCAATTTGAACAAAAGGTACATAGTGTTTAATATAAAAGTAATTTAAAAGTTTAAAAATATTTAATATTTTATAAATTTAATTGCGAATTTTCTTATTTTAAATCCTTTAACATGTGCATCAGAACTTAGCATGACAATTTAATATGTTGAGTATTTTTATCTCTTGAAATGATCAATGGACTAAATTCATGTGACGTCATAATCACATGATAACTGAGCCCCATGTTTTCGGCCAATCAGTTTATAAATTAATGCGACGTCAGAATTATATCATTTATATAATCGCGCGTTTCCAGCCAATTAGTTCATTGCTTCACTGTTGCCAACTTTTGCTTTTTGCAGGAACTTTCTTCAAGAAAGAACATATTTGTCAACGATATAATAATGCACAGAGTTAAACAAAATGCACTTAATTTAAAAGTATTCGTATAATGTAAGTAATTTTTTTTCAATTTTGAAAACTGTTTGAAGAATTTTAGCACGTGAACTCTTTACCCAATCATCAAATTTTAAATGTTATCTAAATTTTACAAGTCGAACAACTTAGTATATCAATTTTTAATCAATGGGAAGCACGTGATTGCCGTTATCATGTGACCATCATGAATTTAGTCCATTGCGCAAGTTAAATTTTGTATATATTTATGAAGTTTACAGTTTAATAACTTGTTATAGTACAAAAAATTAAAGCTAATCTCTAATTGCAAATTCTTGTAGTATTCTATTATGTATATATGTACATAGTTATTTCGTATGAGTTATTTCTACTAATTAAATATTTTATGCACAAAAAGACCGTACAAAATTAATGAATTTAAGTAATTATCTCGTTGAATTCTTCTGTACCTGGAATAAAATGTGATTTAATTTAGCGCTATGTAGAAGAAAATTCAAGTGAATAACATTCGAAACAAAATTCTGGAAAATATTTGCATTGATGTAATTAATTATAAAAATTTAATTATATTTTATCCAATAGCATTAATTGGCACTTTGTTTTTTTGAGGGCTTTTGAGTTTGTAAGAGAGATTGGCTCAGACCCAACTCATATGTTTGGATGTATTTAAAGGATTGTTAATTGAAGCTTTTCTGTTCAGTGTGCAAAACTTTATTTAATGTACTTTTTAAAAATATAAGACATAAAATTAATTTTTAAAATTTGTATTACTTTTTGAAAGAATATGCATATCTTTAAAACGTATACAATATACGGTGAAAAACAGCATATATTTAATAATAAATACTCAAAAGCGGAAATTACAGAAAAAATACATTTTTTCGTAATGAATAATAATAATTATAAGGTATTTTATTATAATTTTCCCTAAGATAGCCAAAAATCGTATTTTAAGAAAAATTTGTGTGCTTAAACCAGTGCTTCTCAAAGTTTCAATATTCGCGACCCAATATTCAATCATGATTTTCATCGCGCCCCCATACAATAACAATGTATTGAATTCAATAATACTATAATTCGACGCTAAAACTACGATACTACCTTAACCTTTTAAGTGCCACCGGCGTATATAAACGTCTAGCTCACTCAAAGCGTTAATTTCCCCGGACGTATATATACGTCTTTCCGAAGTACGATCTTTTCTCTGCGCTGCCATCCATAAAATTATTCCGAAGGCTTTGGAATGCAATAAAAGGATCTTGACAATGTTTAAGAAGAATTTACTTATTTCAGAATATTTGTGCTTCTTTATTCCTCCCCACCCTTCAATACATCACATAAATGCGCCTACGAGGTAAATGGTTGGCATTGGGAAGTGAATGACGTTACTTTTAATCGGCAGTTAAGGGATCAATTATAAACCTTACAAATTATAAAGATAAGTGTTAATTTGTGTATATAATTTTTTATGTATGACAATCCTATGGAGCCACTGGTATTTAACTTAGTATTGTTAAATTAATTATAAAATACATTATGTAGCACTGATACATTTATAAGTATAATATATCAGTGTAAAAATGTATTTTAACTTTTATAATGTCGGAATGTATTTTGTTTGTCTACTTTCAGTAAATTAATAATTTTTTTAAAATAAAATTTTGATTTTGACTTTTCAATATGCTCGCCCCCCCCCAAGGGAGGCGCACCCGATAGTTTAAGAAACACTGGCTTAAACCTTACAGATCCATAAGGTTTATAAAAATAAATATTAGTATGTGTAAAAATGCATATTGAAGTGTTCGTTTAGACATAAACTAAACAAAAATCATAAGAAAAGTTATAACAATGTTTATTTTTTTGTTTTTTTTAAATTATGGTAAGAGAATAGAGTATTCCAATAGAATTATTTGTCATTATAAAACATTTGTTTTCATTTGTTCTATTATACTATATAATTGCACGAAATTATGTTTAAAGAATAACAGAAACATATAACGAAACACTGTTACATATTATCACTCAACACAAGAAACTGAGATAAATAATAAGAATAAAAATTGATCCCGTGAATGTGTTATCATTGGCACCAATTGATTTGACAGTTTTTTTTCAGCGTTCGGTTTTACGTAATTGCGTTCGGCATACGTTCTATTTCTCAATCTGTGCAAAAAATTCAGATAAGCTTATTATTAAATGTGACAATTCCAGTTTTAAAATGGGTGAAAATGTTTTCTTTAGACATGAAAGGTATAAAAACAACATGCTTTTTAAAAACATGTCTTGGATTAATTAAACATGTCATCAAATTTTATTTATTTAAAAATCTTTCAAAAAATATAATTAATTATACCGTGAATTTGTGTTTTATTTAAAAGTCTATTACAAGGAATTATCAAGGATTATTTTTTCAGCTGAAATATATTAATAATAAAAAAAATATATCAACCAACGATATAAATTTTTAATGCTAAATTTTAATTTTACGAAACATTTTAATGGTTTTATGATTACCTTCTGTCGTAATTTTGTAAATAGTAACTGACAATTTAATCAAAAAGCAAAGAGTGTTTTTAGAGCATTTAAATCCAATACATTACCATTCAGGGACATTTTACATATTTCTTTTTTACTTTATTAGACGTAATTAGCATCAGCATTTGTTCTATTCAGGGAGCTAGCTTCTGGTGCATAAAAAATTCTTTTTAAAAATAATTCATAAATAAATATGAAGTTTCATTCTAGTGTTAAATCATTTACGTATATATTTGAGTGCAGTAAATGAATTTAAAAAATTTCTTTTGAAACGTAATGATGATAATTTAATAACATGTAAACTTTGGAAAGGAAACAAATACTGATTCTATAAAACTTTATAAGTAATATAATTTTAAAGCTTAATGTTTATTAATTACGCGTGTTTGATGGCAAAGTACGTTAATAACGTGTGTGTTAGCGCTTTTAAAAAAAATTCACTATTTTTTATTAGATCAGTCTAAGATTTGTAATTAACGAGTAAAAACTTCAGATCGCATCGAAGTCAGTTATGTTTTGGAATTCTCTTAATTTTTAAGAAATTTGATTATGATTTAAACAGGTTGTCTTTGTAAAATTAATTATACTTAAATCACAATTGACATTTTCTGGGTGATTTTTCTAGCTTAGAAAATTTTGCTTTTTTGAATAGTGTAAGTATATAGATATTACTTGTATGCATGTATATATATATATATGATGTAAATACATAGGGAGATATGTATATATGCATGATACATATATAAATGATGTATATATATAGAGAGAGACGCATATATATAAATACACATATATATATACCAGGTGGTCATAAGAAAACATTGTTGATATATGGCCTTCCAGTGGCCGTTTAATTCAACCAATCGACATGAAATTTGGAGTATCAAGAACTATGTGCATGAGGATTGGACAGGTGCAGTAAAAAAAAAAGGATTTATAGCCAGTAAAACTTCTAATACTCTGAAAGCATCTTAGAGAAATATTACATAGCTCATATCTTTAAAATGCATCTTAAAATAATATTTAGTAGATGTATGCATTCTTTACTTCAGTCTTTAACAAATTTTCTCTAAGTTAATGAAGGAGGTTTAATCCTCGCATAGAATAGTTTATTGCAGTTTCTTTTTCTAATTCCACCATCCCTAGAAATAAAAAGCATTAATTCTCTTTTTAATTAGAAGTACATTATCTAACAATGATAAAATGTTATGTGCGTTTCTTTGATAGCAATGATCTTAGACCAAGGAGTGGAAAGTTTGAAAGAAAAAAAAGAGTCCGTTGAATATTGCCCATCATTGTTTAAACACTTTGCTGATTTGTTCCCGTTTTTTCGCAATGCTATTTCCGAATTCCATCTAATTATCAAACGTTGAATACCTTAGCAAATTCTTAGTTAAGAACTAAAAGAATGTTCTCAGAATGCTTTTCGGAATATATTAGATCTGTGATAATGAAGCAGTAGTGGAGTTTAGTTGTTTTATATAAAAATAAGGTTTTATAGTTTATTTTTGGAGAACTGAAAATAGGATATATATTTACCTTAGTGCAAGAATTGTGAGACAAAAACAAATGCCACAGAAATTCGACAAATAAAATATATTTTTGTAAAAGAAAATGGCTGTAGCAAATGTACAAAAAGTATCAGCTCTACTTGTATTGTTAAATAAGTACTTATTTTTGTTTTTTGTTTCTATTTTCATATTATCTTACAAAATTGTTCTTATTTTGATGATATATCGCTTTTTGCGTTAATCATATGTATTTCCAGGAAGAATATTAAAATTAGCATTTTATTCGAATTTTTTGCTTATTTGTTTATTGTTTATTCTTTTTTATTTATTTATTTATTATTATTATTATTATTATTATTATTATTTTGACAATTTCGAAATTACTTCTGTCCCATGTTCTAAAAAAATAGCAAGATTCTTGCATTCTAGTATTAATATCATATTTGATAATTTATTTATCTGTTACGTTACATTCTTTGAAATTCAAAGATGACAGATTTAAAGAAGGGCGTCAGTCTTGTCTCATGCACTAAATAAACTTTAAATATTATAATTCACCCAAAATTCGGGGGTTCCAAAAAACATATTTAAAATTTTTGTACATTCGATGACGCAGAAAACCCTTTAATATGGGTATTGTGTATAGCATCAAAGGAAAAGATTTTTGATATCTAAACCCCATTTTTTTAAATTAGGAATCATAACATTGGAATTAAAAATTTCATACACGCTTTTTGGGATATACCTAAATTATATAAAAAGCTTTAAACCCATTTCATTTTCATTTTCCCTTTTTTTCTAAATTTAAATGATTTATTATGATGATTAAAGATTAAAAACTTTGCGATGACAACCCCCTAATCTTTTTTCCCAAAAGCTAAAAAACTTTAAACATGGAATAGGGGGAAATTTCGTTAATAGTTTCGAATTGTAGAAATTAATTAACTCCCTTTTTTCCCTTAAAGTTGACCCACACTTTTATAACACTTGATGAAGGAAAATTTCGTAAAATAAGACTATTACAACCATGAACAAAATTCAAATATTTGCAACGTAAGAAAAGTTATGCTGCAATAACTGTCAATATACATTAGATGACAACTTAGTGATTTTGATATATTTCTTATTACAACTTCAGATCGATGTTTCATTGAGTTGAAAACAGTTTTAAGCTCTTCCTTCATTGTTACAAGATGCCAGGAAACAATTATATCCTCAATTAGTTCTTTTTTATTTCATTTCAAACGATGCCACAAGTTTTCAAAAGGGTTTAAGTTCAAAACTTTTCCTGGCCGGGGCAACAACCAATGATCTTAGTAGTGCCAGTCTTTTGTTACTTTTCGGTAGAAAGGAACAGGATACGGTAAAATAAATGAAGCATTGTTGGTAAATAGATCCCCCGATGGAAAAGGTTTGTGTTCAAAAAGGGAAGTTTTTTGAATTCAGTGTTTTCATCAAGATATAGCGACCAATACCATCTCATATGCATGACTAAATGATAAAATTAAATGGGTTTTTCAGTAGCTGGGGAAGACAGGATGACATTTTGCTTTTTTCTACATCTTACATATTTTAGGCTATCACTCCAAATAACGATATTTTTTTGTCCCCCCATATAACGGACCAATAATTTATCCAATTTGTGTTCATTGCCCATATCTCTTTTTAGGATTCTGTAAATTGAGGGACCTTTTTTTGAGGAATTTATCATTATAGTCTTACATCTGCTAATTTAAACCTGATTGTTTTTTAAATGGGGAGAAAAAACCCGCATCACCCGTACTTCTGATGGCTGTCCATGAAATTTTTTATCTCAAACACAATATTTTTGTTCTTCTGCTTTTTCCCAAATTTTGCCCCCCTGACATTTTAAAAAAACTTTTAGTTCCCAAAAGTAGTCCTGAACTACCCACATGTTATGTAATTTTAACATAGGAAATACTACTTTTCGTCACAAAAGGGTTTAAATCACTCTTTTTTTAATGTCAAAAAAGCTTTTTACTAAATATCATTATTATCCTGGAGAAAAAAAATCCTGGTCTTACGTACCAAGTGGAAGCTCTCGGATGTTTTTATTTTAGAAAAAAACCCATGTTCATCAGTTTGACTAGGTTTTGGGGTGACATGGCAAATACAACCAACCTTGAAAAGTAGACGTCATTCAGAAAGTGCCCTGAAAATTATAACCCGGGGGAGCCAAATGAATCAATTCAAAAATGCGACTCCGAAACATCAGCCTCTTGAGACAAAATTTAAACCTCAAAATTTTGGGAGAGGAGGAGAAAGTGGAAGGTACTGGAATAGTACAGATGTGCAATATGGGTACATAGACTAAGATTCCCTTTTTTCCTACGCAACATCTTATGAAAAATCCAATTTCCCACTACTAATGACTCATCGGGCCCCATACGTTTTACTCCACAGTCACAACTGCCCCAACCAAACAGCGACCAATTAAAGCAACATCAAAAAGGCTGGGGAATTCCTGAGAGTCCATGAGCTAAGATCCTGCACTCTTGAAAAGTTCGAACAAAGGTATCCAGTGAATGATTGACTTCATATCTACATTGACGGTCCATACCTTACAGAAACAAACGAAGCCGGCGCGAGAAAAATTCCAGGCTGGTCCTGCTTTGTTTTCTTCATTGACTTTGCGAATTTTAGACAACGAAAACCTGACTCCCTTTTTAACAATACGCCAAAACTAAAATTTTAAAAGCTAATCTCATATGGCGGGATGGGCCTTAAGGGGTTTCAAGTCATCTTGAGATCCCGGGAATGGAGACCCGCCCAAAAAAACCCAAGCAAGGAGGAGCCGTTTCAAAAATTTCCCTTGAACCCCAGAAGAGCAAAGAGCATTAATTCCACATGCATTGAAAAATGTACTGCCGTGACCCAAAACAACAAGAGTTTTAAAAAAATTAAAAAAACACGGGACTTGGGTTCTACCCCGAAGCACCGGGAGAGAGCTGATTCGGGCCCCTTTTCCTTAATCCCAGACATGAAATTTTGGGAGTATATCTTTACTCGCTTAGCCTGGCTGCTGACAAGGACTCCTCACTCTGCGTTTATGCCAGAATGGATGGCGACCACTTGCTTCAATGAAATAGACTCAATGAATACTTTACTGATGATGTCGTCAGTCGGTACAGGGAGGTTCGGCGTCAAATGATCAAGAATCCAAGCACGAACGTTGGATAAATAAAGTAAATAGAATTGAAATGTAATTAAACCCCGTGGTATTTCTCAGTAATCGTATTTTTTTGGTTATTTCCTGTCCTTAAGTGAGATTGTACGGATTTAGGATCTACGCGAAGAGATGTAGAAGGAGAAGGAAGACAAGCCACATGTTAAAAATCATTTGATGTATTCGTAACACAATCAACAACACAAGTTCATCAATCAAAATTAAGAGATGCACCCAATTAAAGCTATATGGACACAAATAAAAGATATAAAGTTTGGGGAATCTTTAAATACCAGTGAACTTATTTAAATTCAAACACACTTTCCCGCTATCTCATCTATATTCAATCTCTAGTGACAAATCGTTTCCTTAATTATTACAATCATCAAATAGCAAATATATGGGTTACACTCTAAATTTGATTTATCACTATTCCGCTAGTAATCTAACCTATATACGTATGCGTATATATATAACTTGAAAGCCTAAACTTTATATAGAAGACCAGTGTTTCTCAAACTTGCAATGCTTGCGACCCAATATTCAATCATAATTTTCCTCGCGCCCTCCATACAATAACAATGCATTGAATTCAATAATACTATACTTTGACGCTAAAGCTACAATACTACTTTAACCTCTGAAGTACCACCGGAGTATATAAACTGGCGTATATTCGTACGCTCAGTGAAAGCATTAATTACCCTGGACGTATATATACGTCTTTCCGAAGTACGATTTTTCTTGTGCAATGCCACCCATAAAATTATTTCGAAGGCTTTGGAATGCATTAAAAGGACTTTGACAGTGTTTGCGAAGGATTTACTTCGGAAGATTTGCCTATTCATTCCTTTTCTCCCTCCCCATACATCACATACGCGCTTACGTGGAAAACGATGGTATTGGGAAGCGAATTGGGTAACTTTTAACCGGCAGTTAAGTGATTAATTATAAAGCGTATGAATTATCAAGATGAGTGTTAATTTTTGTGTGTAATTTTATATACGACAAGTCCATGGAGTTATTGGCAATTATTAACTTACAATATTTAAATTAATTATATCAAGTACATTGCTCAGTACTGTTACAATTATTAGTGTATTGTATCATTGTAAATGTGTATTATATTTTTGATTATGACAGAATGTATTTCGTTTGCTTACGTTTAGTAAATTAATATATTTTTTAAAATAATTTTTTGTTTGCGAGTTTTCAATATGCTCGCGCCCCCCTCGTAGAGTTATCACTTCCCCTCAGGGGGGCGCGCCCCATAGTTTGAGAAACGCTGTAGTAGACCTAATTTACACCTTTACGTTCTTTTCTTCAGAGGGTGTGTTTAAATAAAATAGTTTTTAAGGACCAAAGATTCCACAAGAGGATTTGTTAATAAGAAGGACGCGAACAGAGCCGTCACAAGAGCTGCATAAGAAGAAATTTATTTAGACAGTTTAGATTATTAATAGACTATTCAAGGAACCATTTAACTGTAATGTTATTCTCTTTATTTGACTTTTCAATATAGTAACAATGGATTATCCGCGAGATCTATCCTTTCTAGCTCAAGATTTTTCATCCAGCCAAACTGGCACTTGAAGCTAGAACAATTAAACGCCATAAATGAGCATCACTACTAAGCAGCATATAAATAATCAGTGAAACATAGAAGAGTTATTATGAGAATAATATTGTCATGATGGTACTGAATGAATTATATTCTCTTATTCCTGAATTACGGTCGCAGAGTTAGAAGTTATAAAAACATTACTCGTGGTGGAATTTCTGAGATGTCATCTCATTTAAGTGAAAAGTGCGTATTATCTTTTATTATTCGGGTTGACTTCTCATCACATCACGTGATTAGGTTTAACGTTTTATTAAAAAAGTGAATTATTGTGAATATATTGGTTGCCATCCCTTCGAGTTTGTTCTAATGGCTTCCCAATCCTTGCAGCATTCGAATCCCCAAGAACTTGAATGATCAGCGAGATCTCCATCTTATTCAAGAGAAGGTCCCCCGTGACACAGATGTGTCGATATCTTTGCAATAAATTTTAAATTTGAAAGAGAAAGGAAATCGCTTTCTTTTCTGTATAAACATACCATACGCTTGATGATTGCGGTACTTTATTGAACTTAGCATATGTTTCTATGTGTAATATAGAATTTCATCAATTTACGATGTGCTGAATAAATAAGTGATACAATTTAGTGTTATGAATTGAGAGTTTCAGGTTTGGAGATTTTCTAATCCAATTATAAATAATTTAAACTCTTTATTTCCTCAAAGATTTTCGTACAAAGATAGATACAAAAACTCTCCTAATCAAAGTGGACTTACATTCGTCGTGTAATATGAACATGTCATTCTTGGTTCAAACATTCAGAATTTTGGATATTCTCTGTGATGTATCAGAACAAGTTTATCTAAAATAAATAAATAAAAATAACAGGAACATCCATATAATTTTTATTTGCTAATTATTTCTGGATCTTTTTCCGGTGTCATTTGTTATAGAATCTCCAAGCCTTACCTAGGTATCTTAAAAATTTCTTTCCTAAAAGATCGTGGTACGAAATCAACGCAGATGTTGATGGCAGGGTGGTGGCAAAAAACGAAACACAAATGTTTTTCAAATAGGCAGAGTTATCAGGAAATGAATGAACCGATTACAAAATTTAATAATTTCCAGATGCATAAACAGAAAATGATAACTAAGATGTTACTGTAAAGATAAAATATGAATTATTTTTGTACATACGTTTCTTGACGTAAAGTAAAATTTGTTTTCACAATTGTGTATTCAGTGTTACTTCCTCTAGTCAACCATATAATATCATTGCGAACCTGGTCTCGCCCTGGACTTTTGCCTCTACACAGGCATCCAGTTTCCTGGAACTCTTTATACCATTTTCTTATACTGTTAGATGTCGATGCATTTCTGTGGTACTTTCTGTGAAATTCAGCTGAACCGTGATTACTGACAGACTTTGCAAACGAGAGCACGCAAAAGGCCTTCCTCCATTGCGGAGCCATTTCCACTTCTGTTCACAATTACAAAATTGCTGCCACCTATTTGACAAAAAAAAATTTCAAAATTCAAAATGTCATAGTTTATCTTTACAATGACATATTAATGATCATTTTTTGTTTATTCATCTCTGAATTACTAAATTTTTTAATCGAGTCATTTATTTCTGATCACCCTGTATTTATTAATATAAGTAGAGCTGAAGTTTAAGGACACGGCGGACCATTAAAACGAATTTCTTAAATTGTTAGCTTAATTAGCTGAAAATGAAATCAAAAAAATTTTTAAT
>BMAV01022477.1:0-55136 GCA_019973955.1 Trichonephila inaurata madagascariensis
TTGTTTTTGTCATCATTTGGATAATCCCACTTGATCAAATTGAATATTTGTATGCATTGTTCATTGTCCACACAGACTGAATAGTGGTTAGCGATGCGGTGCCGAAGTGTCCGAGTTCTAATCCCTACGAATGCATTAATGTTTGTAAATTCATAGTGGCAGTGCGGCTTGGGGAGCCGAAAGTTTTCTTGAGAGTTTGGTGGAAAGGGAAGAGAGGCAGGAGACCCCATACCAACTTCTGGGATATTCTCCCTTAAAATAAGGATTTTAGTTTTTTTCTTATATTAAAATATAAAAATAGAAGGGTATCTCACCGGATCCACCTCCATATCCTCCTCGGGTGTATCTGTCGTAGATGCCTGCTGGGGGTTGTTCAGCGGTCAGTTGGACATCAGCGGGGCTTTCCTTTCCGTCGGTTCCGGGTTCGTTGGTTCTTACGTTGGCACGGAATCCGTTGGCGTCAGCGACGTAGTCTACAACTCGGTAAAGTCCTTGGTTGTCGGTGTATCCGTATGATCCTCGGACAGCTCCGGACTGGTCACCTTGTTCGTTGCGGTAGTGGACATTGCCTTGTTCGTCACGGGCTTGGTAGTCGAAGTTGTAGGGTTGGGGAGGGTACTGGAATGAACGAAGAAGCTTATGTAAAACAAATTTTAAGGAATTCGAAGAAAAATATGTCTGGATTGGAATGGAAAAATGGTCAAGTATTGGATAAATGGATGTATAAGAGAAAGGTGGACATCATGTAAAAATTATATTTTAAGTAAACATAGCTGTGTTGGTAAGAAAAAATCGCTTTCAAATTCCTTTCTTAGTTTACTGAGTCCTTTTATGTACATAAAATGAAATGACAAATTTTACAATTATTAAAATGTTGTTTTTAAAAAGTTAATGTCTCTTTGCCATATGATGTAAGATTAAGCATCCATCAGAATTGTAAGTTTTCTTAGAAAAGACTGCCTGTGTATCATGTTTACTGTAATTTCTAATTGCATTTACTTTTAATTAAGAATTTTGTTTCATATTTTATATGCGTTACTAATCCGCTGAGAAATAACTGATTTACGTATAAATGATTTAAATTTTTTTTTTTAAATATTTTAACGAAATTGTTAAACTTAAACTCTTAAGTCGATTCAAAACGTTAATAAAAAAATAGTAGTTAATATATTAATTTCAAATAATAATATGATTTCCGCAATTATTTTACTATTTATAATTAAATTTTTAAATAAAATGCTCATGAAAAGAGTTATGAAATTTTAACTTAAGTTTAGCAGAATTTACCGAATTTTAAGAATTGCGTTTAGTCCATCAAAATCCCTCAGATTTCTGTTAGTACTTATTTTTTGCAATATTTCTCCAAATGTGTAAAAGTATATGGATCAATTGGAAGAAATCTTACGTTTCCACCGGCTCCTCCACCATATCCACCTCCGGCTCCTCCACCATATCCACCTCCAGCTCCTCCTCCGAATCCTCGGTTACCTCCAAATCCTCCTGCTCCACCTCCATATCCTGTGGCGCACACGTAGCCAACAAGGGCTGCTACAACAATTGAGACCTGGAACAAGAGAAAGAAAAAGTCAATTGAAGTGTGTGATTACAAGAATAAAATAAAGTGCAATGTAGCATTTTTGACTGATATGAAGAGATTCTATTTTAACACAAATGAAGGAAGGTTGCTTTTATTTTTAGCAAATTTTAGAAGATTCCACACTTATTTTAACAGGAATATTTTTGGATAAAAGTAGAATATTCCTCAATTAATATTTTAGTTAATATTCAAGTCATAAGATGGCGCCATGTTTGATAGAAAGGAAGAAAACATAAGCCATATTTTTTCACAATAAAATTTAGGAGAAATATATTTAGTATCAGAAGTTACTAAAGTATATTTTGATGGTTCAATGTTTGAACATTTATCATTTTGTATGAAAAGAAATTCTTATGCGATGGCATTGTTATATTTTGTTGATTTTTAAATATGTTACTATATTTACTTACGGTGATACCAGTCTTACAATTTATGTTTAAATGGATGATTTAGTCTTATAAATTCTAATTTTAGCATTATTTATGGAATTATTTATTCCAATCCCAAACGTACGAATTTCGAAGATGGTGAGCAATGTTTATATTTTGAAAAGTTTTTCTACGGACAAGATTCTTGTTTCATTTACAGGAAAATCATATTTAATGTCTACAATATTGTCTATTAATACCTTAAACTTTAAGACCAGTATTAAGACTTTTAACTACTTGTATTTGAAAAGGAAATAAATGCATATTCTGTATCCTTCATGTAAAAGAACGATATACCGCCTTTGATGTCTATAATGCTCATGTTCTTTTTTTTATCAGTATTATCAGTAAAAACCATAATAGAAGACTTACATTCTACAATGCGATCTTTTTTCATCGACAGCACACGTTGCGTTTTAAGTGCATTATGGAGGTCACATTTCACAATGGTTATTGTAACTGTCCCTGTCCTTCGATGCAGTAACAGGAAATTAAGAGGGGGGGGGGAAACTTCTCGGATTTATTAGAATACCTTTTGAGAAAGATCACAGAAGCATTACTCATATCAGATTAAGAAAGTTTGTCATTGTGAAGGCCTCGGTGGGGAAAAAAATCCTGGTATCGAACATGGCTCACTGTCTGAAGCTTTCAATTAAATCATAAAAAGTGTATTGTTCTGTGATGCAGTGCACAAATGGAAAAAAAAACATCACTTACGTTGTACGAAAGAAAACGAGCAAATGTTACGACTTTTTTACTCACTATTATTGAATCGATCGATTGCTCATTCTGAATGTGATTCCTGGAAGTTTATGTCCCTTTCAAACTGTTTAATTTTTAGTTTCTTGTTCGTAACGTTTCGAAAAGAGTAAGGATTTTACGTAATATTCTACTCAAATGCAGTTGCTTTGTCAGCTTTGCTTGTTTCACTAGTCCGAATTACATTGATCTTGACCTTACTTGTCCATCAAGTCCACTCAAGTAAGTACCTAAATCAAGGACTTGATTCTTACGAGAGGTTCTGTTTGATATCGACTATGCAATACAACATTTGGATTGAACAGGAGATTGTAAAATATATTTTAGCTTTGAGGCTGCTAAGCGCTATAGTTGGCATCGTATATGAGAAGAATGAATCCTCTCGCGGTAGAAAGTTAATGAAAAGAAAAGAACTTTAACTTTGGCTGAAATACTTTGGAGATTTATTTTACTTTTTTAAGTAACGATAGAGCTGAGTAAGTTTGAAAAATTCAGGTATTTTCTACAGGTTTCCAAAAGTAAAAAAATGAAGAGCTTTTTTTAAGAATAATTTACTTTTAGAGAGAAAAAGTAATGAGACATTGATCAAATTTTACTGGAGAAAGCCGATCAAAATTTAATTTTAAATGTGAACTAAAAATACATTTTTAGTGATGGTAAATTGATTTTGTTCTATAACCAGAAAAGCAATTTGGGATGCAAAAAATGAGAAATTATTCTCAAAATATAAGAGAAAAATCAATTTAGCGTTAAAATGCTTTAAATTTCAACGGAAATGCCAAGATAAAAGCTGAAAAATTCTACTTTTAAAACAGTTTACACCTTTCTACTAGCTTTATGGACATCTTCCTTTATTCTCGACATTTGAAAATGCGCGCAAGAAAGAACTTCATGTCGTAAATTAAACTTTCTCAGTGTCGTAAATTAAATTTATTGTTTGCAGAACTGCAATTGACAGAACATGGGGAAATCCGAAACAATTTAGATGGCCTTCGTCTATGTCACCGAGTCACGTTTGGAAGCGTTCAACAGAAGATAGAAAACAGATAATCATTACCATCTTAAGAATTAGACAAAGGTAGTTAAGGAAATTTTTTTCTTGCATAACACTAAATTTGTCGCATTTTCCGAACGAATGTTATATTCCTGAAAGATTTGATCTGAGTTGTCAAAAGCCATTGTTTTGAACTTAGAATATAACTGCCATTTCAAATTCAAGATACTAAATATTGTTTTCCTTATTGCCCCTCTTAAGGCATTTTGTCTCTTCAAATACCATTTCTACACTATGAAAATTTTACGGGCTATTAAGATTTTGCATTTCGCTTGGGAAAAGAATGAAACCAAAATTCAAGAACTTTTTTTGTACTATACAAGGGAGGAAGAAGTTTATAGAGGAATACCAAGTAGTTTATCTGAAATACATTTTTTAAGTAATTTGTAGGCATATGTTAATACAAAAAGTAATAATAAGTTCATAATAACTTTTTTATTTCTTATCATCTAATTTATGAAAAATATTATTTTTATTTGTAGCCTTACATTTTCCACAAATTCAAATTTTAGTTAAATTATTATGAAAATATATTAAGAGACAATAATATGCACAGAAAAATTTTAAGGCAAATAATAAAATTAGAAAATTTATACTAGTTCGAGTATTCTTAATTATAAAGATTCAGAATAAAAATATTTTTCAGAAAATTAAATTTATATAAAACCATTCTTAAATCTTTTTGTCTTAAAATTTCACAAATAATTCATTTTTTTCCAAAATAGCTTTAAATTTATTACTCAAGTACTGTTGATATAAAGTTAAAATTTAAAATTTTTAAATTTCCCACCTAAGTAGAAAAAATAATGAGTAATAATTATAAATTTTTAAATTATGAGGAAATTTTATGTAAAGAATTATTAATGTGTTATATTACAGAAGAAATAATCACATGAAGAAATTTTGAAAATGCAATAAATTTGTAGGATTAATGACAAAATTTAGGGCCCTAAGCCCCTAAGACTCTGTTTTTTTCACATCAATATCTTAAAATATTTTGCAAAAATGAAGATTTGGAAATGTATATATATTAAAAAGTACAATGCCATTTTTAAAAGAAAACGTTTTTAAATAAATTAAAATCTCTAATAATGATTATATGTGATGAATAACTGGATTAACTCCATATTCAAACTTTAGAAAAAGAAAATTAAGAACAAACATAAAATTTATTTTAAAATTCTTCTACATAATCATATAACTAAGAAATTCAATATAAAAGGTTTATATGTTGTATTCCTTAGATTTGGATGGAAATAAAATTACTTTATGTAAAAATAAATATATTATAAATTTTAAATTAGTTGAAAATTTTATAAAAAAAAATTATGCATAAAAGAGTTAGCAATAATGTGTGTTTGTGTTATAAAGAGAGAAACATTATTCATTGCTTGAAAAGTTATGATTAAAATATCAAATAATAGAGATGGGATTTTTAACCAATGATGTATTACTTCACTAAAGTATTGTTTTAGAATCAGCTGCATGGAAAATACTTGTAAATTATTAAATATTTTAACTTTACATTAAGTAAAATAAAAAAATTTTAAAAATATTCATCTAAGTTATTATCTCAGAACTTGTAAAATAGCTATTAGAGTATTAGTCCAAATATTTAGTACAGTACTCACACTTAAATAATATTGCTATAATCCTCGTAAGAAAAGTACTATAAAAAATTTTACTGTTAAGTCTTACAAAATAATTGTAAAAATTCTTGAGTAGTTTAATATTATGAAAAATAAATTCATATAAAGATTAATGTAACTAAAGTTTATTAGTTATATCGACCAATGTTACTTTAATGTTTAATATTTGTTAGTCAAAATACTTATAGTACTCAGGTATAAATAATATTGCTATAATTCTTGTAAAAATACTATAAAGATTTTACTGTAAGCCGTACAAAATATTTGTAAAATTTCTTGTATAGCTTTATATTATGAAAATAAATCCATACAGAGACTAATGTTACTAAGATTTTATAATTTAGGGTTAAGATTCAAATTTTAAAATGTTTACCTGAGTGAAATGCATTTTTAAGAGATCCAAAGTATTAAAACTCCTTGGAGAGAGGTATACAAGCTCAAGAGATGACCAATGGAAGAGATTGGGATGTGTATGACCATCGTCCGAAGCATCCCCTTTATATACCCCTTCAACCAAACTGACGTCACTGAAAACGGCCGTGCTCGTCCCGTCACAATGTAACTTTTCCTTTTTTTACTTTTCATTCTCTCCATCTTCACTGCAACCGTTAATTTGAGATGTTCACTTTTTCTTTTTTTCGTGCTCTTTGTTCTTCCGAGGTTCTTTTCTTTGTTGCATCGTTTTGCGGGGTGGGCGTTGCTGCAGAGCAGATAGAATGAATGGAACTCTTCGAGGGGTGGACGAAGAAGAGAGGGGGAGAGTGAAAGTAGGTGAACGAAGGCAGACGATATAGTTCGGGCGGTTTTTATTTTTCTTAAATTTCATCTGACGAGATAAGAGATGGGGAAAAAAACACGAAAGAAAGGTGAATTTAAATGTCGAATTTGTAATGAGAGGTGATTTGTTAAGTCAGGGTTCTAGTAGCCTTCGCTTGTAATTGTTGGTATTTTAATTTGAAAACCGTTTCTCGTGTCATTTGTCTTATTTTCTCTATTGCTCCGGATCAATATTAATGGGTTCGAAATAAGTGCATGACATCAACCGGATTGCTTTATTTTTTGACTATGTCAGATTTCTTCAATGATATTTGAAAGTGAAGAAAGCTCTAAGATTTATGACATTTTCAGAGTTATTCTATCATGATGGACTTTCAAGAATATGTGTTAGAATTTTAAACTTTCTTCTGTGAATGAATGATCGAATGAAGAAATATTCCATAAATTTATATTTTGCTAGCCCTTAAATTTTTCATTTCATTAAAAGATGTGTAACAAAATATAAAGCGTTATATTTGAAAAAAATTGCTTACTTATGAAATAAAATTTTATTTTAGGTTTGGAAGTATGGAATAAAAATATATAGAATGATTATAAATACTGTGATTTAAATGAAGTACAATTTTTTTTTTGTTTGTGTGTAATTCATATTATTTTTTTTTAAAAAATTAAAATCATTTATAAGAAGACATTAACAAAATTTTTTTAATTCAAATGTTTCTTTTAAAGTCAGTTAAACATATAATTTATTAATGCTTTCAAATTATTAATTACTCAGATAGGAAGTAATTTAAATAAGAATGTGGTATTGCATTAAAAACATTAATGAACGTAAGCTCTATTTTTGCATTAAAAACTTTGGATAAAATGAAAAATATAAAAAAATAAAGGACAGAACTACCAAAAAGAATAAGAATAGTATAGAACTTAACAGTTTTGTAGATATTTATTGTAAAATAATACATGAAAATTTTTCAAGTGTGTTACTATCCAATTGTATAAATAGCTTACTAACTAATAAATCTATATTTCAAATTTTTGATTTTTTGGCAATAGTTTTCCGTTTATTCATGTTTTTCTCTCTAGGCATATTTTATTAACGAAAGCTATGTAACAAAAAATCTTATACATCTAATAATTTAGTAAAAGCATTCCTCGATTAAAAATGTATTGCACATTACAATGAAAGCATATACCATCTATACATATATTTAATTATTTTTGAAAGTTTTCATTTGGGAAATTAATGAATAAAATAGCTATATTGATTCCAAAAAGTGTATCTCATTTAATAAACCAAAAAAATATGAGATTTATTCCAATTTGTTTCTATACTAGAATATTTATGATTAATTAGTCAGATATTTTCTTAAACATTAGTAGTTAGATATAATTTCAAAAAAAAATTGAATGGTTTGAGGATATGTTTTCTTCATTAAATATCAATTCATATTATTAAAATTTCATTGATGAAAAGCAGTTTTGTTCTTAAAACTCATCTGCAATTGAACTGCACGATTATCTAAAAGTATTTTTTTCACCATTTATCGTTCTCTTTCATTTTTTTTCTTATCTACTTGTCAATTATTAGTCAATACAATGATAATTGAAGCTTTTATTTTAAGTATTTTTTTACACGAATATCTGTTAATATATTCGTAAATACGATCCATTTGCAAATATATATCCTTTTCTATACTATTTACAATTAATATTTATTTACTTGAAACTGTTCCAAAAATCAATATTTTTTTTTCTTTTTATAATATATCCACTTAGCATTTGGCACAAAAAATGATAATCTGTTATATCTAAAGTAAAATTTAAAAATATATTTTTTATAAATATTTGCATCTTTTACAGTTATTCATGAAGAAATTAAAAATAAAAAGAATTATATTTATAGATTGTTTTAATGCTTATGTGGTTTTTTTTAACATAATCATATCATTCCTATTCAGAATAGAATTGCTACTGATAAACTTATAAGTATAAAAAGAACTAGCAGAGAGAAAAATTAACACATGCTTCCAGAATTCAAAAGCTATATATTTCAAACTTCCTTTGAGACTTAGCTGTACTTCCTTATGAAACGAAAATGAAAACACAAAACTTAAAAAAAATCTGTATATAATACAACAGTAGTCATACATAAAGATTACAAAGTTGTGCTGGTACATTCCAGTTGAGATAATCCTTATTGCTATTCATGTGACCGCTTCCATTTCCATATTGCTAGTTTTTGGGTGCGTAGTTTTTCAGTAGTCTAATCTTATTATTTGCTTTTATTCTTCTGTTATATCTAATAATTCTTTCAACAGGTTTCTCCTTTATCAGTCACCTCTCTTTTCGTGTCATTGAAAATTTAAAATAAATTTGAAACCAAACCTAAGATTGCAAGAAATGTAAATTATATTAATTAAATTCTTGGACTTCAAAAAAAACAAAATGTTTTGTTTGCATTCAATAAGTGGCTTAATGGACTTGGATGCAAAATAAGTACAATATATGCATTAAAAACTTTCATATTTCTCTAACATATAATAAAATCTCTAAAATCAAGATGAATGTTGGAAATTCTGACATATGATAGGTTTACAGTTGTATGTCTTCGATATTTTTCGATACATTTGAATATGAATAATTCTGATTTTTAATTTAAAATATTATAAAATAAATATTACGTTAAGTTTGAAAAATATATATTAGTTACCGTTTAATTTCAATATAGAGGAAGTTTATGTGATTTTCTAAATTAAAGAAATTCTAATACTAAATGTGAGGTCATAATCACAGATTTTATTAATTACCTTCTTATATTTAAAAATATTTACTTATCGATAGTACAGCTTAATTAAATTCATTTAATAATTCAAATGCTTTAATATCGGTAGGATTCTTTAATTTTTTATTAAAATATCTAAAATTATTACAAAAATTAAAAATTGCAATATACAATATATAGTGACGTTCTGTAATTTCTTTGACATTTTTTCAAGTGTTTTCTTGTAAATTTTGTTAATATAATATTTTGAAAGAACTATTTGGAAAGTAATTATTTTGAAAAATTAAGTTAATTATAAGTTTTTTTATTTGTATTCATTCTAGTTCTATTTACAAATTCTGATGTTTCTACAATATAGAAAATCCTGAAGCATATTTCTTCAAATTAAGTGTAATATTTTTAGATATCTTTGTACAAAAACTATTTTAGAAGCATTTTTAATCGTGAGTATTTGCCTGTGTTCGAAATTTTGTTGTAGAAGTGAATACGAATTAATTGTTTATTGATTAACGTCTGATTTTGAAGCTGAGCAAATACTATTGACAATGAACTTCTTAATTTTGTGCCAGGATCAAATGACGAGGACGTCACCTGAACTAACAATCACTCTCCAAAGGATGAGAATGAAATAAAATTAATGATAGAAAAGAAAAATTCTTAAAACTAAAATTTTATAACATATTGAGAAAAAAAAGATTTGTTTCTATTTCCTAAAAATTCATTTAATCGCGTACCTTGATAATATTGGCTCTTAAAAATGCCTCACACATATATATTTTAATAATATCTAATAAGAAAATTAATTAATCTATTTTTCACAATTAAGATATATTAATTTTAAATAAACAATATATCTGAAGATGAGTGATTCATATTGTGAAGTACATGGCCGTGTAAGGATACATATTTCGCACATGCATCCTTTGCTCAAAAGGGTTTCTTTAAATATTTTTGTCTTCTAATGGAAATTAGCGAAATAACTCATTTTTTTTTTTTTTCATTTTAACTCACCAGGGAAATCTAAACTATTTTAGTATTTTCATTCACAAGTAGCCGATGAATCTTAATTCATGGAGTTATATATCAGTACAAATTTTCCTTGTGTTTAGAGAGCATTATATTTTGTTATACTAATCTTTCCATTTTAAGCAATATATTTTTCCTACATAAATGCCATTTAAACTGCAACAAATTTTAACTTTATTCATTAAAACTAAAAAAAATTCATATTTGCAGTATCATTTGAATTTTTAGGGTATGATACGTTAAGCGAGCATGTGTTACAGTCACACGAATTTGCATAATTATCAGAAATCTTTCACTGTCTTATGAAACTGTTCTCGTTCTAAGTCCTGTTCTTTGATCTCAGATGAAAAACATGTTGTTGTTGTTTCTAATGCCCCCTATCGAGGGTTTAGTCAGATCGAGGACCATGAAAAGACAAAACATATCTAGCTGGAGCAGAACAGAGTCTATAATCAACACGCCTTTTATTTCTAAGCTAAGTCGAGTTACGATATGCGTGTGATGGTGTAATTCTTTTTCATAACTTCTACATTACTTTAAATGCCAATTTTCACTTAACCCTTTAACGGGCACAAAGCTAAAATACACTTTTCTGTGATAAAATACTTGATAAATGTAATGTTCTCATCCTGTATAAACGTTATTTAGTTACAAAAAAATATCTGATCAGGGGTTTTATTCCTGGGTGGTGGTTAGACGTTATAGCCACTGCGCATTTACGACATTTAACTTACTTTTCAGGACAGAAAAAGATGAATCATTTTACAATAAACTTTTTTTTATGAAAAATTAACATTTATGCTAATAATTATTTCACACAATAACTATTAAATACAAAATAGAAATACAATAAAATAATAATAGAATAATTGTACAATATAGAATATTACTTAGAATATACATAGAATACTTAGAATATACTTTGAAATTGGTAAATATCCACAGTTTATATTATATTTCATTTTAGTATAAAAAGTTAAAAATAAAGTAATATTTTTGAGGATTTAAATTTGTTATTTCACAAATTTGATGAGCTATTAACTGTGTAACTTTATATTATGCAAACGTTTTTTCCAAGCAGAAAAGCTGCAATGAAAGATTTTCGAACCCGTGAATCTTGTACCACATATTGTAAACAAAGTTTGTTTTTATTTCCGACCCCCAACATTCTCACGTGATTCTAAGTGCTCTCTCTCGAGTACAGGAAATAGGTCATTTTTCTGTTCTATGTGGGCAGTGGATAGAGCCTCTATCCACACATATAAAAGCTTCCCAAAAACCTAAATAAAACCTTTTTTTAATTGTAGAATTGCTTAATTTATTAAGATGAGAGGAAAGTATACTTAAGAACATGTCGAAATTTTTTTCAAATACCAGAAATTTTATTTATAGTAATCAAAATACAATTGTAGATTTACACCGAGAAAAACTGTTTTTAACTACCCATCAGAGGACATGAAATGCAAAATAAGGTATCGTGCTGCCATCCGTATTAATTTTTATGCGTTTTATCTTCAATTAACGCATATGTATAGACTAAATATCCAACATCCGCTTCGAGAAAAATTTTTCAATATGTGGCTAGACGTATTAGCCACTGCCCGCTAAAGGTTTAAATAATAGTTGATCTCTTACAATAGTGATAATATTAGACGATTTATTTATCAAAATCGCTTGGCAAAACAATAAAAGGGCTATTGTTGACGGAACCACTAATTTAAGAATCTTGATCAAATGATGAATATCACACCGGGGCAGCACCCTACTCTCTCCAAACTTCCACACAGCCCCAAAGTGACTTTGAGCTTTGAAGCTTTAACTGGCATAAACTTCTATTCATGGCATTTTAGTGGCATTATAACTTGACTGTGATTCGACAGAAACAACTCATACCGTAATTTCGTGACCATGACCACTCAACTACAGCTGCCTTTAATATTAGACAAGAACTAAGAAATAAAAACCATTCATATTTTCAAACCCAGAACAAAAAAAAAGTGTTCTAAATAAATATCATATTTCAATACGACAGTCACAAAGAAGGCAGTATATTATATATTTCTTGTGTCATTTTTTTGTTTTTGTTTTAAACTATTTGGATTTCAAATTTTTAAGTAATATGTATAATTGATATTTATTAAATTGTTCTAAATTTCAAAGATACAAACGGATGAATGTATTGTATACACATGAGAATTTTTATAAATATGAAAGCTTTTTTTCATTTGAAATTGTGCTGCGCGCTTGATGTTTAGTGAGTGAAAATTATATTTACGTCAAACTGTAGAGGGCACACAAGGGCTACTGGCGACGGACCTCGTAATATGGAACCTCGTTCAAGTGACGAGGACGATATTTAGCTGCCTGCTTCCTAAGTTCTACACAACGGGAGGCCGTTTAAGCCTCAACAGAGATTTAACGAGCAGCGGCTAGCTCTACACGGCGGGTCTTCAGCGGAACTAGGCTTGAAGTCATGACAGACCAGTCGTGAGTCCGTGATCTTGACCACTACGCTCTCCCGGTCACAGATGTTGAATTTTAAATTTAAAGGAAGATACCAAGCTTAGTGCATAAAGTATATTAAATAACTGGTTCATTACATGATTCTAGTTTAAAAAGATAAAATCAGTTATTTAGGATTTCATTGCTGGTTATCATTTAGGAGTTAAAGAATTTCCAGGATCCTTAACATTTTTCAGTTGAATTTCTAAAGCTATTGCGTTCAATTTCAGATTTTCCTCTTTGTACACTTGGAAAAAAAATCTTATAATTTAATTAAAAGTCACGTTTTTTTCTTTGACGACGATAAAATGTTACGAAAGGGTTTTCTTATTATTCTCATTCAGTGCCTGAGTAAGTAGTTTATGTGTCTTTCCTGCGGCTGCCATGTAGTTCGTAAGTGTAAAATAATAAAACCCAACAGAACAGTACTTCTTTTACGAAAATTTAATTTATTGATATATAGCATTTTAAGAAATTTCTATTTTGACAAGCAGAAACAATAAAAAAGTAAAAAGCTATGATTTTTTTTTAAAAAATCACTTAAAAGTGATCACTTAAGAGAACTGGATATGTATATACCGGTATTTTTACAACCGGTAATTACAGGTTTACAGGTATAACTATAAAGCTCAAACAAAGGTATCTCATAAAATTTAAATTAATATTCTATTAAAATTTTGTTTCAAAAAGTTTACACAATATTTTTATGAAGCAACGGTTTTTTTTTTCACAGCATGTATTTTTTTTATATATTATCTGTTTTTGAAACATGTTCTTTTTCTCCCTTTCTGTTTAACTAATGTTAGTAATATGAGCAATAATGAATTATATCATCTGATTTCCCTCATTATTTATCAATTATTTATCCGCAAAAAAGATAAAATGCATTTTTCGAGAGATTTTAGCTACTTATGATCAATTTACTTATAAAATATCTTTGAAATTGTTTATTTTTCATTTAAAATTTTATCCTTAGTTATTTCATAGAATAACTAGATAAAGTGGGGAATTTTTCCTTTATTATATGCTTTAACTAACTTATCTACTTATTTCATGAAATACCTAGTCATTCTATGAAATAACTGAATTATACACTTTATCGGTAACATATACATTCCAAACATGTTCAAATCAATATTCTCTCATAATTTTCCTACACAATAAGGTTAGAAAATACACATGTGATATTCATAGGTGTGATTTTTATTTCGCTCCTTGTACCTTGAACTTTTTTGGGCCATAATTCCTTTCCTGACACGATTTTAAACAACATTCTACAGTTTGTTTACCTATATTTTTGCTTTTATTTACAATGGCATGCAGCTTTCGGTAACTCCTTAAAGACGTGTTTGGGTATGTAACCTTTTGTTCGTTGTAACGCACTAAGTACCAAGATGTTCAGAGCCTCCCTGAAGTAAACAAAGAAAGAATGTTAACAAATGATGAGTTCCGCGAACTTAGCGAGGAAAACGTCTCAAGAAAACCAGAAATAAGGTATTTAGAATATAAGTTTATCCTTTTTCTCTTGCCTTTTTAAGGTAGGTGTGTGAATAAAGAGTCTGGAATTTATTTCTTCAAGGTTACAAAACCATAAATACGATAATTCTTTTAAGTGTATTGCAGGGGAGGCAAAAAACGAAAATACGTACGATATTTTCAAAGAGATAAGAAATATATATATAATTTTATGCAATGTACTCTTTTGCATTGTGAAAATATAATTCCTAAAATTGAAATACACCTTTAATGCAAACGTGAAGACTGATTTCGGACGAAAAAATTAATGCCGTGGTAGCTTAGTTGTCATGGGTACGAGCTTGTGGACGACGTTATTTATGTAGAATCAAAAGTTTGAGTCTTGATACTAGGGATGGGGATCTGAGATTTATTTATCGAAGAATCAATTTCTCAAGCAAAAATAAAATGATTTTTCAAATCGATATGTAGCATTGAATCGACACAGTGAATTGATATTTCATCTCTAGAAAATAGACATTCGATTTTTTTTTCTGTTTTGATAAAAACCATAAAATTATTTGCGATTATTAGAATGTACTATCTTTAAAACTGTTTCTCTTTATCATTGGGAACTATAAGCTACATTATCTATTTCCTAAACTTTTTAATGTAACAAATACATTTAGAAAAAAAATGTCTTCTTTTATACCTGATACTTTGATATGGTACTAAAAATAATTGTAATTGTCGAATTCCCTAAACTAAAAAATTCCCTGATTTTACTGATAAGAGATCGTTTATTATCGTATCTTTTTCTTGTTTTTCATAAAATGGATTTATATTTACATTGTAAATTCAGACTTGATAAAAAAAATCGATTTCTTAGAAATCAATCTTTCAGACCTCGATTTTTTTTTGTGAATAGATTCATCAGGTTACGATTCGAATCGATTTAAAAATCGATTTTTTTCGGAAAGAATAGCCATCCCTACTTGATACTTTTAAATATCCGCCATTTGGGTCAGGTAAGATCTGTAGAAACTCAAATTCTTCACTGTGGCATGGTGCAGAAGTTTGGAGAGGAAGCTAGATGAGTTGTTGTCCTCACTTGACCAAGGCTCAAAACTACGAGGTTCGTCGCCAGTAGACCTCGTGTTGATTATGAGTATACACGACGTTAATACATAAGCATTCCGATCAACCAGATCGGAAAAATCTAAAATTGAAGTGGACTGAAATATTTGAAAACACTACACAATTATACTAAAAACTGATGGCTCATTTTCTCGTTTTATCGAGCCTAGAAAAGAAGTCAAGATATGATGCCTCATTATAATTCAAATCTAAAAAAGTATATATATTTGATTTAAAATATGAATATTTGAAATCTTTAGAAAAAAATTATATTTTTTTGGAAGTATAATGTTCTAACAAACAAGTCGTTTTAATTAACATTCTGTGTTGGTCTCAACTCAGAAACATTTGTATGAAAACATGGAAAGTTCAAAACATTATTTAAATGTTTTTCAAACGAAAACATTTAATATGTTTCGATTCAAAACATTTGAATTTTGTAAGTTAGTTATCTGATTACGAGAGCAAAAAAAAAGTGAGTGTATCTCGAAAATAAGATGTACATTTGAATATTGACTGCAATAATTTTATTTAAAAGAAGTACGCTTTGATTTCAGGTGTTTAAGTGGATTTCTAATCAAAAATAAATATGCATTAATTTTCACAAAAAGATATCAATAAATAAAGTTTGCTTGATGAATTTCCAAACCACAAGTTTACAATTATCGGTATTTAGTAAACTTTATTTTTTTTTGTGTAGTTTCTTATCCTTGTAGTCACACACACATGCCGTCTCAAAAAAGAGTTGCTTCACAGTTTCAAAGTTTTCTCAGAAAAAATAAATCATAACATCAATAAACATTTAAAAAACGAGAAATATTTCATTTTCAAAGATAATTTAAATATTTAAATAGGTCATTGTTCAAATATTTCTATTCAGAGAAGATTAATGACTTAATTTTTTTAAAAAATTTAATTCGAAGAAAAATTTACACAACGCGGTTTTTAACATTAATTACTCAAGAACTGCCAGTCATTTCATGTGGCATTGGTTGACTTTCAATTTCCTTTTTCAAAATTTTTAGAATTCCTCGAATACTTTTCAAATTGATACATTAAATTACAGTTAATAAAATATCAGTGATATTGATCTTATCATGATTTACACTGATGTTCAGATTTCCTGAAATTTAACTTCTTAAGCTGATAATGTAGCAAAAAACTGTTATAATCTTATAATTTAGAAAGGAAAAACTATTCAGAGACTAAACACAGTAGAAAAATTATATGTCTCGTTGCAAAAGTATTTCTATCAAGCGATATTCGCTTCTCTGAATGAGATTGAAACGTATGAGGTAACATCGAAAGCAACGATAAAGAAAAAGACCAAAATAGAGAGAATGATCGTTTCGTGAAAATATCATTATCTTTTGTGATTCATTGAAAAGGGAGGATAATTTAGCCAAATGCTACTGTTAGATTACACGTAACGTCGTGAAAATTGAAGAAGTTTCCTGTGTCGAAAATTTCCCTTTTGTATCAATGCTAATGTCATTGTAACCGGAAATTTGGGCAATGATATTAAATAAGCCCAGATTAGCATTTTTTTTCCTTTTGTTGCTTTTTTTAGAAGGAAATCTAAGCTGTCTAAAAATGTGTGGGTACGGGAGAGAGAGGAAATATTTTTAAAAGCTTATTAGAAAGTAAAAAAGTAGAATCTGTATTCCGTTAATACACTACTGACCATTACATTTTTGTGACACCAGGCAGAAACTCAAATAACAATATGATATTTACTGCAGAAATATATTATACTGGGAATAGCAAGCGATTAAATTTTCAAGAAATTTTAAAGCATAAATCCAAAGAAATTACAATACGGAATGACTACCTCTGATAGCAGTAACAGCTCTTGTTCGCCTGTATATTGAGTCAAAAAGTTATTGAATGCCATGTACAAATGCAATTTCAAAACGTTGCCACAGATTCATCGACTGTAGTGACAGGCGTATGGTAACAAGCCAGTCGCTTGGAAATCATTAAGCATGCGCTTTCTATTGGTGCGAGATCTGGAGAACGTGCTGGCCAGGACGGCATCCAAACATTTTCTGTATCAAGAAAGGTCTGCACAATACCAGTAACATGCGGTTGTGCATTATCTTAATGAAACGTCGCGGGCCTCAAGGCATCCGAGTACTTGCGACAATTTTTTTTTTAAAAAATGGAGAAATGGGAATTTTTTTTTTTTTTTTTTTTTTGAGGTTTTTAGATTTATTTTGTAAATTTTAAGAAAGTATGCTAAAATTAAGCAGAGAAAAAGAAATTATTGTTACTAAAATGGGAAAAAAATTGGTAAAAAATTACATAAATGGGGCCCATTTTTCATAAATTTTCAATATTTCAATTTTAATGTGTTGCTTTGCTATTCATTTTTAAAATGACATTCCGTATAAGAGATATTCTTTTTATAGAAACTAGAGCACTTTATCTTAATTATTATATGAAATTGCTTAAAAAAACAGAGATCGTATTCGCATAGTGAATCGTAAATTTTGTAATAAAACAGTGATTGATAAATCTAATGGTTAAAACACTTCCACTATTATGCAAAACATATACAAAAAATTTCAGTTAATTATTTTCAAAACTTTTTGAGCAATGGCTGTCCCCGTTTGAGCATTTTCAAAAAAAAAAACTTTCGAGTAAAACGCATTTTAAAGTATGACATCTTGCTTAAAGTAGTGACTACTGCTTTTACTAAAACATTTGTATTTTTTGTTCTAGAAAATGGAAAATTATAAACTTGGTATTTTTCTAAAGCTAATAAGATAGCCCATAAAATAAAATCATAAAAAAGTTTGTCAATTTTTCGCAAAATTTACAATTTTAGGGTAACCGGATACCTTAACCCAGTGCTCCGCAACCTTTTTATAGCGGCGGACCAGTCAACGTTTGATAATTTTACCGCGGCCCGCTGAGGTTGGGACACGTTGATTGTTTATATTTTAGATTGTTTTGATTCAACAATTTTAGTTAAGTTACAATTAAATATGCCTTCTGAATAAAATATAGTTACACCAAAAATGAATAAAAGTGATTTAACGTGGAATATAAAGGGATTTCCTTGGAAAGTTGCGCAAATCCGAGAGAAATGCACCACTTTAAATAAAAAGGCAAGCAGAAATGCAACGGCTATTGTTCAAAGTGCCATCAATGTGATGCGAACAAGAGGGGACCCCCCCCCCAAGACATGACATGTATCTATCTATAGACATATTACATCACTTGATTCTGTACAATGTCTTCATTTAAACATATTCTAGATGTCACTACAAACGCCTGTTTTACATTAACGAGTTGAAAAACTGTTCATTTGCGTATAACAGCATCTTCCTGTCGCGTAAGCTTCACGTGTGCCGCATATCGCCTTTATGGTGTAGCAATTTTAATGGCCAGTAGTGTACATGCGATGACAGATTGATTGTATGCAGATAGTTGTTAGCTGAGAACACAAAAGGTTTAGGAATAGTGAACATTGTCGAAATGCAAATATATATAAACTGATGTGTAGAATTTATTTTCCATTGAAACATTTTTAAAAAAAAATAGTTAACTCTGTAAAAGGAGAAAAATTAACAAGTTTTTTATGCAAACAGAAAAACGCTAGATAACTTTAAAGTAAACAAAAATACCTACTATGAAATTAAATATATAATGCTGTTGTATAATTCTGAATGTTACTTGTGCCTTTCAGGAAAAACTGAATGCGACTATTATTTACATTTTCTCATTTGCTAAAATGCAAAGAAAAATATTAAAACTACTCATGTTAATTTTATAAAAACAATAAAAATTAAAATTAATTATTTTTGGAACTATTAGCCTTATTTGAGAAATCTTGTTAGTAAGAATAGCCTTATTTGAGAAATCTTGTTAATAAGAATAGCCTTACTTAAGAAATCTTGTTAACAAGGAAAATTCTCTCTCTCTCTCTCTCTCTCTCTCTAAATATACTAGTGGAAATCATCCCAAACATATGTAACCATAATAGACGAATAACCGTGGTCATGAACTCTTGAAAGGCGTTATTTCTGCCAAGTCATGTATTCGAGGGACCCACCGTGTAGAAGTCCGATGCATTGTATAATCTATCGAAGCTCAGAGTCTTCATGTTGGCGTAGCGTGGTGTGGTAGCTTGGAGAGTGGGATGCCAACTTAGGTGCCCTCTTCGTCTAACTTGACTCAGGTTCAAAATTACGAGATCACTCATGAGTAGACCTCAAGTTACTTGGAAAATAAACATGTTCACTAACAATCACCAGACTGGGAAAGGTCCATTAACCCTTTCATCACTTCAGTGGGTCGATAAATGAGTACTAAGCTTGCTTGAGAACTAAACACTGGGGGTTTCATGTCAGACTGCCCATCTGATAGGAACGTCTGATCATACACCTCAGTACCCAAGGTCATGAAAACTGAGATGGGCACAGTAGGTCTTTGCCCTCTACAGGTTGTTGTGCCACCGAGTTTAGTTAAATAAACAATCAGTTCATTAACTTCAAATTTATATTATCCTCATCCTCTTTTCCCAATAACCAACATTTTTTTTTATTTGATTCAATTGTTTGATTTTATGGCACAAGAGCCATATTAGGCTAAGCTGCGCCAAACAATGATTTAAAAAATACTTAAATTTTGAAAACTATTTCTAAATCATAGGTAATTTGATAAAGTCAGATTATGCTCACAAACTGCTTCAATAAAATTTCAATTAAAAAATAATCTAAAAGTTTTCATGATTTTGCAAAAAGAATGAAGTAATTCATTTATAAAAAGTTCAGATTGCATTGAATAAATTCTATAAAGAATTATTTTTTGGAGAAAAATACTAGTTGCCTTTTCCCATTTTTTTTTTCAAAAAATATACCATAAATTATATTTAACTTTATGCCCATCCCTTTATAGTTGCTGTTTTATAACAATTGCACTCTAATAATAAATTAAAAGAGTGCTTTCAATTTTAGCACTCTCTAGTTACACACTATACACTGTTAAGTGATATAATTGTCTCCAATACTTAAATGTGAATATATTGTTAGCTCAAATTGCTTTATTTCTTACAGAGAAGTAAGTAGTATTAGATTAGCAAACCGCTTCGGTAGTTAACTGTTTGAAATTTAAGTACAAATAAATAATAATTTTGCAGCAGTCTACTTGTTTTAATTATTTTCAATCTAGAATGGATTCTAATATTCTAGAAAGAATATAACTTAAGACCAATTTGTCCATTTGAGATCAAACGAATTTGCATACTAACGTGAACTAAACCTTTTGACGATATTTCGGTGTTATCCAAAAATTTTCAAAGTTTGTTTCATTGCTTAATGGAATAGGCGTTTCGGTTTTTCTACATTCAACATCATTGTGTCTGGGTTTTGAACACTTTTAACACATCAGTAAATCATATTTTATCAAGAAAAGTCTTACCTAGGTATTTGTCAAATCATCATCTCTTTCGAAGCTTTAACTCATCGTTATTGAGTTGTTGAATGTTTTAATATAACTTACTATGAATTATTGAACTTGAACGATTAAATTCCTTCCATACTAATTTCTACATTACTTTTTCGAGCAATTCAATTCGAACTGAAAAAAACATGATTATTGATGAAAGATCTTGTCGTTTCAAACTATGATAAAATTACAAAAGCAAAGTGGTAGCTTTATATTTACTAGCCATTGTCCACTCACTTCACTGATTATTTCATGATATAGAACCATCTATCGTATTTAAGTCATTGAGAGATATCTAACTTCCAGCATTAATATATTCATTGTACAGAAAAATATGCTTACAACACTCGCCTCTTCATTTAAAACGAAAAGGACTTGAATTTCTAAATTGGAATATATTTGTCTTTTACCCCATCGTAACCCTAACCTTTAAGGTATCCGACTACGTTCGGAACCGTGATTTTAAAAAAGCGTATAAATGGAAAATTTTCATGATATTTAGTGTCACTCAGATTAGAATACATGCATAAAATTGTTTTAAGAACATTTTGTCAAAAGAAATAATTTAAATACAATATTTTGGCCAAAAATTAACTTAGAATAATCTTTTTTCAAAATGTTCTCCTTTTCTAAACAATACTTCTATTATAATAATATTTTGTCTGTATATAGCTCAGACCTCTCTACAAAGACTCAACTAGAATTTTTGAAAATTTCACATTATTTTCAGAGTTACCACCAATTGAAATAATTATTGGCGTTTTTTCCTTAAAATTGCTCCCCTCTTTTGACGTAAATTATGAATAAACCCACTTCTAAGTTATATATTTCAAAAATTGTAGTTGAGCCTCTGTAGAGAGGTCTGAGCTATATACAGGCAAAATATTATTATAATAGAAGCATGTTTCACAAAAAGAGAACATTTTGAAAAAAGATTATTCGAAATTAATTTTTGGCCCAAATATTGTACTTAAATAATTTTTTTAACAAAATGTCTTTAAAGCAATTTTATGCATGTATTCTAATCTAAGTGACACTAAATATCATGAAAATTATCCATTTATGCGCTTTTTTAAAATCACGGTTCCGAACGTAGTCGGATACCTTAAACTCGATTTCCCCCAAAACCTCGTTCTAACCAAATCTTCTCACCAAAATAAAGATGCTTGCCCGATTTCAAGTGTATTGGTTTAATAGTATTCCAAAGCAATTTTATAGGTCTATAGTAATTTTATCTATTATACAATTGCAGTCCCCTCGGGAATTGATGTCAGTAAAACTCGTTCTTCACATACTTTTACTCAACAAAATCAACATGCTTGCTTATTTTCAGACCTATAGGCCTAATGCTTCAAAAACGTAAATTTTTATCTCTAACGCTTCCACAACCCACTGGATGGATTGATTTAAAACCCTTCTTTAAAGGATCTCTTCTCATCAGAATAAAGATACTTGTAAGATTTCAGCTTATTAGGTCTAATAACTTAAAACCGGATATTTTATTTATCTATTACGCCCTTATATAATTACCCTTGGTGGTCGATTGCAACGTTGAGTTGAGTTGAGTATGGTGTTTTATGGCGCAAGAGCCACTTTTGGCTATACTGCGCCAAACATTCATAGGTCTGTGGTCTGGACGGGAAAAGAATAAATTGGATGACAAGATGGAGGGTCGAAAATAGAGAAGGATCACTGGGGTACCCCTTGGTCGTGACACCTGTGTTTACCAAAGATAGTAAACCCCTTGGAAAAAGGAAAAGATCACTAGAGGGTACCTCGGGATTGTGACAGCCGTACCCACCTAAAGAAGGTGAGCCCCCTGAGGGGGGGTCGATTGCAACAAAACCCGTTTTAAGTGGATCTCTACCCAGCAAAAGGAAAATGCTTACTGAATTTCAAGTCTAATGGTTTCGAGATCTTATGATGAGTGAGTGAATGAAGCACTTTTCTCTTGCATACATGTAGATTTCATACCTGCATGCAGTGAAGAACCAGTTCGAATTAACGCGCCAATCTATCTGCAACATCCCACCATGTGAAAAGATTTGAGATCCGATGGAATATTTAATATGCAATCTCTACATTCTAATTTCCCCCTTACATTTAGTGAAGATATTCACAAAACCCACTTTTGAATTTAACTCGTAACAATTCCATTATTTTACAGGATTGTGTCGATGGAATTGAATCGTGAACCCTCTCGACCCATCAGCTGCTCTATCATTCCAGCTTGTCTATGTTGATGATGCATCAATTCCGAACGTGCATTTTAAACATCACGAGTTGAAGATTGGTGTCGAATATAAGTAAAAGTGTAGGTTCTGTTCAGTGGTTGGAAAAACCTCTTTGAAAGTCTAGATGTTAAAGTTAACTCAGTATTTCTCATAAAAGTGTTTTAAAACGCAAGGAAACTATTGTATGATTAATTGCAAAATCGTAGCATACATATAAAAATAATATATATAAATATAAAGCATATGCATAAAAATAGACAATTGTACGGAATTTTTTTATTTTACCTAGAATGATACGCAATTCAACATCTTTTTAAGCCACACACACACATTATTTCATGTGGTATTATTTAAAAGTAACCAAATAGATATAATTGAAACTTGAGGTGTATTATATAGCTTAAGAAGATAGCAAAGTACATTTTGTAATATAAGCGATTGAATATTAACCTCGCACTTTTCAACTACTCTAGGGCTTCATTTTTTAACCATGGTCAAGTAGCGAGGACGACCCCTAAGCTGCACCTCCCTCTAACTTACACACCACACTAACAGGAGAATGACAGAAGAGCCTCGACACATTTAACGTGCATCTGTCCGCTCTGCATAGCGGGTCTTCAGCGGTACTAGACTTGAACTCATGACACACCGGCCATGAGACCGTTACATCGACCACTTTATAATTAAAGCTATCGATTGTTAATATATATTTAATCGTTGTAATTTTATAACAAATTTCCTTTCATTATTTAATAATGATAATATTTAATCCTATTGTAGTGATAAAATTAATTTGAGTTAAGAAATACGTATTGTGTGAAAATCGCTTTACACACGAAACTCAGGGGACTGAAATATTTTTTAATATTAAAGGAATGACGTGGGAACAGGAGCTACAATTTTCATTTAATTTTCGTCGTCAAAATCGGCATCCATAATATATTTTAAACTTTGAACAAAATGTCTTTGTCTGTGATATCTGGGGCTTTACAAACATTGGCATCCTCTAATGCAACGAATTCTTCGAATGATAGAGTAAAGCAGTCCAGTAATACAAAAACTTTCGCAAACGTTTCATCAGGTGTTCATGTTAGGAGAAAAAAATGCATGTAAATACATAATATAGTTAGTCAGGACCGTTGTATTATTTCGTCTTAAGCTTTTTCGCATTAAACGTATTTTACTGTACTTCAGGTATCGTTTTCACCATTTGATGTTAAGGTATCCGACTACGTTCGGAACCGTGATTTTGCAAAAGCGTATAAATGGATAGTGTTTATGATATTTAGTGTCACTTATATATATAGATTAGAAGATGTATATAAAATTGTTTTAAGAATAGTATTACAGTAAAAAATTATTTAAGTACACTATTTTGACAAAAAATGAACATAGAATGGCCCATTTTCAAAATATTCTCCTTTTCTGAAAAATGTGCTTCTATCATAATAATGTTTCGCTTGTATATAGCTCAGACCTCTGTACACAGGCTCAACTAGGATTTTTGAAATATATAACTTAGAAGTGGGTTTATCCATGTTTTATGACAGCAGAGGGGAAAAATTTTAAGAAAAAAACGTCGATAATTATTTTAATGGGTTGTAACTTTGAAAATAATAAAAAAATTTCAAAACTCATAGTTGAGCCTCTGTACAGAGGTCTGAGCGATATACAGGCAAAATATTATTATAATAGAAGCATTTTTCACAAAAGGAGAACATTTTGAAAAAAATGTTATTCTAAGTTAGTTTTTTGCCGAAATATTGTATTTAAATAATTTTTTTTGTCAAAATGTCCTTTAAACAATTTTATACATGTATTCTAATCTAAGTGATACTAAATATCATGAAGTTATCCATTTATGCGCTTTTTTAAAATCACGGTTCCGAACGTAGTCGGATACCTTAACCTGAATTATTAACAGTCCAATGTCAACAGCTTTCACATAGTTTTAGTGCAATGTTAACTAGATTTCATAATCAATTTTACTGAAGATCTCCATGCAGAATGTAATGGATTATACATAATTTTTCCCTGAGAAATATTGTGTTTTTTTTGGGGGGGGGGAAGAAATGGGGGAATTTGGTGAAGAAATTAATACAAAATGAAGAAAAAGACTCACGCGAAACATGTTAATCTTCATTCCACATCGGTTTTAAATTGCAAAATCCGAGAATGATAGCCTATTTAAAATCCGTGCATTACTAATAATGCCAGAAGCGACGAGTGATTGTTCATTAAAGTAAAAATTGACAATTTTTTTATGACTTTATTTTATTGGCTATCTTATTAGCTTTTTATAAAAATACCAAGTTTATTATTTCTCATTCACTAGAACAAAAACTACGAGGATTTAGTAAAAGCAGATGCCATTACTTTAAGCAAGATGTCATTCCTTAAAATGGGTTTTTTTGAAAATGCTCAAACGGGGATAGCGATTGCTCAAAAAGTTTTGAAAATAATTAGCTGAAATTTTTTGTGTACATTCTGTATAATAATAGAAGTGTTTTAACTTTCAAATTTATCTATCTCACTGTTTTATTACAAAATTTACGGTTCCCTATTTAAATATAATTCCTGTTTTTTTAATCAATTTCATATAATAACTAAGATAAAGTGCTCTAGTTTTTGCAAAAATTAATGTATCTATTATCCTGAAGGTCATTTGAAAAGTGAATAGCAAAACAACACATAAAAATTGAAATGTTGAAAATTTGTTTATAAACTTTTTGTACAGAATGGGCCCCGTTTATGAAATTTTTTGTAAATTTTTACCCATTTCTTTTTTATTTTAGTAATAACAATTTCTTTTTCTCTTCTTAACTTTAACATATTTTTCTTGAAATATACTAAATAAATCGAAAAACAACAAAAATCATCGTATCTCCCTTTTTTTTATAAAAAAAGTCGCAAGTAGCCGGATACCTTAATTAATTTCTTTGTGAAAAATATTTGTTATAGTAATATATTTTATGTTAATAGAGCAAATAAACAAACAACTCAACTTCATATATCTGACTTGCTATGACCTAAGACTCAAAGAAAATGAGATAGATTCTCATTTTATTTTAAGATTCCTTTTAAATAATCTGTAATTTCTATTAAATAATTTATTTTTAAAAAAATATAATGCAATATGCAGAAAAGAAACTAAATCCATTTCCTGAACCCCACATTAAAAATACCTATCAAACAGGTATTCAAAATCAGTATTATTAACAGAGGTGGAAAGGAACGAGATGAAAAAAATTTAATTTTCCTCGACCTTTCCGCTAAAATTACTGTCGTTTATCACGATTCGAGTGATTGGAAAGGAAAAGTGTTAGGAAGATCCTCCTAGAAGTCAGGAAATGATTACAAAAGTTATCCTATTCATTTTCGGAACAAAACTCACCTAATAATGGAAAAATTTTTGAAAAAAATGTAAAAAGAATATCGTTTTTTTACCCAAGCGCGTTGTGTAACGCATTCCTTTCACAGTAGCATTGGGTGAAAATTCCTAAACCGGTCGCGTTGAATGGGAATCGTGACTACCCAAGAAATATCAAGCGAAGAAGAGTTAAAGAAATGCATAATCGAATGAGGATACCTTAACAATAAAACTATACATCAATCATAATTATGTGTTACGTTTGAATGAATATCTCGCCATAACTAACTGATGGATTAGTTTTTTTTTTTTTTTCTTGTTGCACGGGAATTCTCTCCTTTTGTTTTTGCATTTGAATATCACCTGCGTAAAGTGTTAATCGAATGGATTACGTTTACATCATCTTGTTCGTGCTTTGTTGGTGTTGCTGTCATAAAATATTGATGTTAAGAAGAATATATTAAGTTTTTTAATTATTATTTAAATTAATTATATATAGAATTTGTCAGCTTGAATAATGTATTTCGTTAATTGCTACAGTAATCTTCTCATATCCTTAGGATATAGGTTTCCATATCGTAACGTACATTGACGAACCTTATACAAATTGCTTGCACACACTTTATAAAATTTGAAATTTAAATTGCCTAAGAATTTTAAATCAGCATTATATATTCATGATATATAATACTGCACTTTTAGTTATAGCCAATTTATAGCTATAACTAATAATAGCTAATTTAATTATAGCTGTAATTTTAATCTCCTGATATTCGGTGGTTGATAATTTTATATAACTTTAAGATACACACGCTAATTAATTTCTCGTATGCCAGCAAAAGATTCATAATCGTTATATTCGTTAGATCGTTCCTGTACAAATCCGCTATTTTTCTGTACCTTGTATAACTTAAGTTAAAGTACAAAATAAATTAATTTGACTACCTTATATTTTGGGAGGCCGAGGTAGCCTAGTGGTCATGGTAGTGGACTCATGGTAGGTATTTCATGAGTTCGACCCTAGTACCACTGAAGACCCGCCATGTAGAGGGGGACTACGCACATTAAATATATCGAGGCTTATACGTACTCTCGTTGGTGTGGTGCGAGTTAGGATAGGGAGGGAAGATCAGATGTCATCCTCGTTACTTGACCATGGTTCAAACTACGAGGTCCGCCGCCAAAAGTCCTCTAGTAGCTGAATAGTGTGACTTCAATGTTCATCACTCACCTTACATTCTGGCGTACAACGAGTACTTTTAATACAAAAATAAAGATTCAAATTTACGATTGTGCTTTACGCGCCGGATAGAAAATGAAAGCTTTTAAGATAAAGAAAAGAAAAGGTAGATTTCCAAGAAAGTATGAGAATAGATATACATTTAAATATATTGTTTTTAAAGAAATGACAAACCGTATGGGTTTTTATAATATGGGATAGCATGAAAAATTCTTCAAATTCGTATTTCGTTATATATGCAGGCACTTAATCAAACTCTGTGCCATCTTCATATTTGTTCTACCCTGATCTAGTAATTAATTATCATGCTCTGCTACGTCTGGATTATTAGATAAACACATTTTTCAAACAACTTTTTAATTATGTCAGGAATAGTTTCCTTTCGCGTTGTTTTATTATCCACTCACGCAATATATCTAGATTTCCAAACATAAAAGCATTACCCACGCACATCTCCGGTTTCTTCGCCAAAAGTGATGTGTGTTATGCGTCAAATATGCTTAAAACTTAAAAAGTGCAGTTTAAAAGACCGGGTGTGCGTAAAGTTCCAGAATATATCATATATATTTTTTATTAAAATAGTTACATGCGTATATATTTCAGCGCTAAGAGTTAGTTAACATCAAATTTTTTTTAACACACACATGCGCAATTTTTTCTCTCTTTTTCACTATTATTACTATTGTTATTCCATTATTGCTTCCATTTGTTCATTATTATTCCTATTTTTTCACTATATATTTGTCTTAATTATATTAAATTGAATTATCAAATATCATTGCTATTTTGATTAAAACATCAAAGAAGTATAGAAAGTTAAAATAAAATTTTGTTAGAAATCAAGTTAGAATCTAAAATTGGAGCTGATCCCTTTTTATACTAATTTGTGAAAAGGAAAAATAGGTTCTAATACTAATTCTGTTCCTAAATTAGAAAAATCTTCATAAAAAGCAATCCTCCTTTTAATGGAAACTATCATTCACGAAATAGTTATAATTTTTAATTTATTTCCATGTATAAATAGTTTTTCTAAAATAAAAATAGAATTAATGTTTCTTTTTTTGTTTCTGGATATAACGAAAGGACATTTACAATTTAGATTGGAAAAATAAATTGCGTAATAGATAAAATCTAATTTACTAACACTAAATTTTAGATTAAAGTACTAAATTTACTACAATAAGCCGTTGTTCTCCAAGAATTCCTCGTGGAACAATATTCAGAACGAGGTCAACTGGAACAAGAAAGCTAAAGATTTGGAAAACCCTGTCAGCTATAATTTTGATGATACTGTATTAAAGTATTTGAAAAGATTTTAAAAAATATATATTATTTTACTGGAAATTTTCCAGCAGAATTTTCGTTTTTTATAACAGAGTTGATTCGAATAACAATATATGTATGCTGAATATTTTTTATAATTTAAATTATTATAAAAATTTATTTACCAAAAAGAAATTAATGCACTACATCAATAAGCTTTTGAAGTAAAACCTCAATGTGTGATGATATTTCTATATACCCTCATGTAAATTACTAAATATGAGGATTTGCAGTGCCTAATATAAATTACTATCACTCTTTAATACACAAATTTCTAACTAGTTTCATTCTCTCTCTCTCTTTCTGTGTGTGTGCGTGAGTGAGTGTGTGTGTGTATGAGAGAGAGAGAGAGAGAGAGAGAGAGAGAGTTACGCGCATTTTAGCTTCATAGAAATTTATTATTTATTTGTTACTGTAAAAAGAATTACTAAATAAAAAAGTTAAAAAATATCTCTTAATGCAAAAGATGATCATCCAAAATGTATTTCATTACCTATAGAAAAAAAAGTATTCATTCTTCCTACTGCGGAAGAACCTTGATGCATCTAACAACACAAAAGCAGATTCCATGTTCAACACACATAGCATAAAGTTTTTCTATACTGGGAAATGTGACCTATATAAGCGAATCACTATGATTTACATTACAGAGCATGTGATTCTTAGAAACTAGGAATCCACAACACCTCCCATTGAAGTGTGCATGTTACGGAGGGTGAGATTCTACTAAAAGTAAGGAATCTTTCCCGAAAGAAAACGTATCTACTCTTAACGTAAATTGACTTAACTAATAAAGAATCGCCCATCCGGTATAATGGTTAGTGACGTTGGCTGCTGTGCCACAGGGCCTGGGTTCGAATCCCGGAGAAGATATGGATCTTTGTAATGTGTAGTACCTTTGGGGCATATGGGTACTCTAAATCAGTGTTCCCCAGCTTTTTCACCACCGCGGACCGGTCAATGTTTGATGATTTTACCGCGGCCCGCTGAGGGTAGGACGTTGATTTTTTATATTTTAAATTGTTTTAATTTAATAATTTTAATGTCATTGAATTTAAATACCCCTTCACACACAAAATAAAAAAAATACAGTTACGCCAAAAATTGAATATAAAGTGATTTAACATATAATATGAAATTATTTCTATGAAAAGTCGCCCGGTGCCAATTGATCCACGGACCGGGGGTTTGATGCATCACTGCTCTAAATAACCGTCGAGTCGCAAGGCCTCTAGTGAAGCTGGTGTAAGGGGAAGAGAGGTGGGAGGCACCTGATCTCCCCAGGCTGTTCTTCCTCTAAACTGTCACCTGTATGGTGTTCAAGGCCACGACTAACAACAGGCGTACATCTTGAAGTCCAACCTTTCTTAGACTCTGGCAATTTTCCTTCCATCTCTTCGGGGAGGGCTCGACAACAACAAGAGCTATTAAAAAGCTAAGTATCCTTTTTATGTATTTCTTTATTTTAACAACAGAACGAAAGTACTGCATATTGAAGTGTGTGTTAACTTAAGGGATGAAAGTAATTTATCATGTTGCACGTAAAAATTCCAATTCTCTCTTTTCGCATCCGCTATTTTGAAGAGCGGCACATAGCAATAGTTTGACAAGATCATAACCTTACAAAAGGCTGAGAAGTTAACACCAAGAAATACAACTTTCGTGCCTTTTCTCTTTGTCTCCCAAATGCTTTTTAATTTAACTTTTTGTCTGTCCTGGGAAAAACCAAGTAGACTGCATAAACACAATGATTAAACTATTATGCATATTAAGTCGGGCCTACCTAAATCTAGACTCAAATGGGAGGAGATACTGACTAAATCTACAACCGCACCCGAAAATGAAAAACATACATAGAAAGAACTAACTACGAGAAGATCATCTGGGGGGGAGGAGGGCTGATGTCAATTAATCTGCTGCTGGGATATGAAGGTGACCTTAGCATGGAATGACCTTTGTTCGTTATGGGTGGATGTTTTCGGTGTATTAAGTGTTTTGATTCTTCATTCAATAATATTTAAAGTAGTTTAATCTGAAACAACAAATATATTTGACATTTTTTTTTCGTTCCTCCTAAATATGAATTATTATATAAGGATATTATATCTTCCGAACAACTGACACCCCTCTTAAATCCAGCCTGCGTGGCTGGTGTTTTCCGTATTTTGTTTATTCCCGGAAGAGAAATATTTTCGTGTTAAGCGATTTTCGTTTCGAGTTCAAGGAACATGGTATGATTTAGGCAATAATTTTTAATTTAAGGTATCCAACTACGTTCGGAACCGTGATTTTAAAAAGGCACATAAATGGATAATTTTCATGATATTTAGTGTCACTTAGATTAGAATACATGTATAAAATTGTTTTAAGAACATTTTGGCAAAAAAAAAGTTATTTAAATACAATATTTCGGATAAAAATTAACTTAGAATAAAATTTTTTCAAAATGTTCTCCTTTCTGGAAAAATGCTTCTATTATAATAATATTTTGCCTATATATAGCTCAGACCTCTGTACAGAGGCTCAACTAGGATTTTTGAAACATTCACATTGTTTTCAGAGTTGCGATCATTTGAAATAATTATCGGCGTTTTTTTCTTAAAATTTATCCCCTCTGTTGTCGTAAAACTCGGATAAACCCACTTCTAAGTTATATATTGCAAAAATTCTAGTTGAGTCTCTATACAGAGGTCTGAGCTATATACAGGCAAAATATTATTATAATAGAAGAATTTTTCACAAAGGGGAACATTTTGAAAAAAGTTTATTCCAAGTTAATTTTTAGCCGAAAAACTGTACTTAAATAATTTTTTATTGTAATAATATTCTTACAAATATTTTATATACGTTTTCTAATCTAAGTGACACTAAATGTCATAAATATTATCCATTTATACGCTTTTGCAAAATTACTGTTCCGAACGTAGTCGGATACCTTAAGGATTTTCAAAATTTTTTTGGATGCCTCCTGTGTGTATATACTATGTAAAACAGATTTTGAGCTCAAAATTTCATAAACAGCTAGCCATTTAATTTTTTAAGACAAAATTTGTGAATTGATTTTAAAATGCTACTCCTCCTACAAAATTTACGAAAACGCAGGAAATTTGATTTACAAGTATGGCAAACTATGTGTAACAAAAGTTGGTGTGGGTTTTGCGATAACATGATTGGTATTCGAACAGTACTTCTTTTTATGAATGCCTATTGAAAATTTCTTAAAAATTTATAAATTCCGAGTTCAATTATTTTTTTAAAAAAATAAGTATTGCTTTGATTTAAAAATGCAGTCTAACTTTTGTTACATATACTATTAGCAATAGGTAAAAAAATTTTCAGAGCATTAAACACAATAGGAAAAAAAGCCTTAGCATTTTAAATGAAGACAAACTACAGTTATTTTATCTTTCTGTGAGATAAGTTAGTTTAAAATTTTTTTGATTTGTGTGTCATAGGGATGTGAATAAAAACGAACGTAAAACTGCGTTCTTTAAGTTTAGAGCTTTCAAATTTTGTGAGGTTAAAGAAAAGTTTATAAAGAATAATTTAAGCTAAAAAAATTAGATTTGATTTTTTGACCGATTTTTGTCACTTGAATCGTACTGTGTCCTCTTAAGACAAAATAATGTTTGAAAATACATAGTAGTTTGTCGGAATCATTGTATTATTTCGTGTTAACCAATGTTTCGTCTTAAGCATTTTCCCGTTAAACGTATTTCACTGTATATGATTCCGTATAAGAGGGAACCGTGAGTTTAAAATATTCTTTAACATCGAAAAATGATCCTATAGTTGTTTTGAATATCTTAACCTTGTTCATCTTCCTGCAGATAAATAAGTCAACGAGGTTGAAGCTTAGATTGTTTTATTGTGAGATCCTTAATCCCGTATCATTTTGCGTATGTCCACAATCAAGTCTTTATTTCCTGTCAAATCATTTCACCTTCTGTTCAAGGCAGATGAATTACAAAATCATCCTTAAAAGGATTATCAAAGATTCCGATTTATATATACACACTTTCTGGCAAAAAAAAAGATTTATATAAACAATGCTTATTGTCTTCCTTCAAGTTCTGTTACCCTTTACAGTCATAATATGCATTCTGTTGACATTTGATTCAGCGTAAGATTGCTTTTATGTCATGTGATTGAAAGGATTCTCTGATTATGAAGGAGGTCATCTCCATTTTAAAAATACATGGAGAAAGAAAAATTTAATCTTTTCTAATCTTTTTTTTAAAAAATAAAAATAAATTTCTTATACGGGAGGAATAAAACTTATTTTATTTTTTTATGTAAAGACTTTTATTAAAAGGCTCTCAGGACTCTTAAATTGCAAATGTTTCAATTTTTTTTTTTGAAAAGGTATATGTTAAAGCCTCAATATTTCTGAGCATTTTGGTATCAAAGTTGTGTTGATACTGTGAAAACTTCCGAAGTTATTGATAAATAAATAGTGAAACTTAAACGAAAACTTTATCTCTTTCTTATCTTTAACTTCATTTTTCGCAAAACAAAAAAATATTAGCTTGAGCGCAGGATTTCTCAGAAACTATTTATGATATCAATTTGAAATTTTATACACGTGTTCCAAAAACAAATAAAAAACTCTTCATAACTTATACATAAATTTTCAAAAAAAAAAATTTTATAGAATTGTTTTTATTTGAATTTTAATTTATTTTTTTCTTAAAATTTTTAAATTTTCGTTATAATTATGTTTACAAAATATATTTTTTACTCTAAATTTCTTTAAAGTTAATATAACTACAAAAGTGAGTATTTTTATACCATGTAAAATTAATTTTGTAGATTTTGATCAATTTTGTACTTTAGAATCCTGCACGGTGTAAAATACTAATTTTCATATTTTTGAAAAATTGTTAAATATTTATATCTTTATAACTTTTTAAATTTTTTCTCAAATTCTCTGAAAATTTGAGAAATAATGTAAACATATATGATTATCATGTGGCAAAAATTTCAAATTATTGTTTGGTTCTTATTGCTAAGTTACATTGGTTTGAAGAAGGATGTTTTTTCCGAGTGCAAGGATATTTGTTAAGGGTCCTGAGTGACCTTAGGAAGACTTGGTATCTTTGAACAATTTTTTTTTATTTATGCAATTAAAAATTATATTTTAGCATTTTGTATAATGTTTATACTCAAAGCAATGATACGAAGTGAAATTTTTTACGTATTATTCACACAATTTTAAAAATTTAAATTTTTTGAAGAAAATTTGGAAAATTTTTAAATTTTATTCCTTTTATAATTATTATTTTTTAACCTGATATTTTTTTGCAACATTCTTAAGAATGTTATTAACAATTTTAGGGATCGATTTAACAATAACTTAATTAGTTTTGGAGAAACAAATTAAAATGTTGATGTGCATGCTAAAATTCAACAAAAAAGCCAACATCTTCTACATTTTAATTTTTTTTTTAAAAAAAAAAGTATTCAGTGAACAGCGAAATGGATCCCTCATTTTGTTACACAACTGAGAAACACAAACTGAAAAAAAACCACTTTGAAGTTTATAATAATAAAAAAAGATAATTATAATAAGCTTAAATAAACTTAAAATATCACTTTAAGACATTAGTTATATATTTTTCTTTAAAATAATTGCATTTTCGTATTTTTTCAATTAATGCATTGTTATAAATGATCAATTTTAGAGAGTTTTAATTGCACAAGAAAAATGTTTAAAAAAATTTTTTTTTCTGTCTTAACAGAAATTTTAGTTTTTTTTTTTTTTTTTTTTTTTAAAAAAAATTTTTAATTTTTTTTTTTTGAAAAACAAATAAGTAATAATAACTTAAATTTTTAATTATTAATTTCTTTTTTAAAAAATTTTAAAAACCAAAATTTTAAAAAAAAAAAAAAAAAAAAAAAATACGTTATTGTAATGCATCGGTAATATCCTGCTTTATGTATTACACCTTTTTTATAGTTATTAAAAACTCAATCTCCAGTTCTATTTTTAAAACAGATTTTTTTTTATCAAAACGGGTGTTTTTTTTCCCTAAAAAGAGGGTGTGGTTGAATTGCCTAATTTGTTAATTTTCATTTTTCAAATGAAGTTCTATCGAATTTCTATCTTTCCGACATGTGCAAAAGAGATATATCAATGGAAAGATAATAATGCAAAGAATAAGATGAAATAAAAATAAAAAATGACAGTTTGGTTATTTTTCGGTACAGAGTCCTCTTAAATGTATAAACACGAAAAATTTACTAATAGTATATTTTCTCTCTGTTTTTCCCCAAAGCAGTATGACTGAAAATAATAGAGAAAATGAAGAAAATTTTCCTAACCATGATCTTAAATATAACTAGCAATGACACTTCAAATGATGCCAATGAAAGGGATTTAATTCCTAACTTTCAACGCCCAGTAGCCAATTTTCCAATTCATTAGGTAATTCTTATACCAGTTGTGAAATGATTCGAAGGCATTTGTAATACGTTTACCAGAATACAATCCGGAATAAAGAAGGCCATTTAAAATTTTAAAAAGACAATTTTAAACTTTCAAACACCTGATAACGAAAACCCATTGAAAAATGTTAAATCCCTTCTCTCAAAAACATACTAAATCATTGAAAATTGTTACATTTGAATAGTTTTGTCGATTGCCGATAAATATTTTCTTATATCATTTTTCAGAAATAAAACTAATTAACTTAATGCGATGTCAAATACAAGTACAGGAATATCTTCAAAAAAGCTTTTAACCTACACATATGGCGTAATTACGCATTCCATTTTATCCATTTCTCATTTTTACCTATAAATAGTGATGAATTTTGTATTTCAGTATATTCAAACCTCTATACTTTAAATTACTGACAATTTTAATTACATTTACATATCACATTAAAATATAATTTCTTCGTGGGTAATGATGTGTAAATTTTAAAATTTATTTTTTGATGAGAATAATATTTTTTATCCTGGCGTTTGGCCTTTGTTGTATTACTCAGCCAAATTAATTTTCTTTTGATTTTCACTGGATTAGATTTGCCACTTAAGAAAGGTCTTTCAATACACAAAACTGAAATTAAATTGAATGCTAACGGAAAGTTTAATCTCACTATAATGGGGGAAAATGAAATAAAAAATTAAATTGCTTTGGTTTCCTCTAGCATTTTTTTGTATTATTATTCTAGAAAAGTATTACTGAAGGCAATGTAATTTGAAACTGTTTTAACTCTTTCTAACCCTGAAAAGAAAGGGTTTATTTAAGTTGCACATGAAATAATTTTTTTTCTGTGTAATCAAACGGCTCATTAGTTTCATTAATTACATGTATTAATTAATTAAAACCCTAGTATCAGGGTACAGATATTACCAGCTGTATAGCATAAAAATACAAGAATCAAGTATATATTACAAACAGGCCTTTTTATTCGCTGTTGTAATTAGTTTTTGTGTATGAGAAATTAAATATTTATCAAAAGAACATTTAACGATTCATTAACTGCTTCTCCTTAAGGTATTTTTTTTAACTCTTTATAGGATATATAACTTCAAAGATAGAAAATACACTCATACTTCATGTACTATAGAAAAATCTTTTCTCGTGTTCCTCGACAAATATGGTGGCCGCGATAGCCTAATTGTCAAGGTATCGAACTCGTGGTCGGCGTGTCATGAGTCGAGCCAATGAAGACCCGCCATATAGGGGACGGGCGATGATCGTTATATCTATCGATGCTCAAACGCCCTCCCATTGGTGTGGTGTGGAAGTTAGGAGAGGGGAGTTCTAGCTGAGGTGTCATCATCGTCACTTGACCATGGCTCAAAGTTACGAGGTCCGTCACCAAAAGCCTTTGAGTAGCTGAATTGTGCAAAGTTAATATTCATTCACTCATTCGACAAATACATATATCATTTCACAGTTTAGAAACCATAAAATAGAACGAATGGTTCTTCAATTAAAGTTATTTATTTGTATATATTTGATATTTCATTGATTAATATATATTTCTTTTTATTCTGAAACCGATTCAAGCAAAGCTAAGTGGTCATTTCCCAGTTTCATCTATTCCATTGTTCATCAACCTTTGTCGATTCAAGGAACCCTTGAACCCTTTTCGGGGAACTCCATCCAAGCCTTAGAAGAATTCAAGTAAAATTTGAAGTAGATCAACATGCCAAAGGTACTCTTTTTAAGTAAAAAGCACAGCATTTCTTATTAAAAGATTTTAACATACTTTTAATGTAATTTACTCATTAATTCGTGCTTCAGGTGTTTTTTACCATTGAATTATATTTGATAACTGGGATATGTTTGAATTTTACCATACAATCTGTAGAAGTCTAGGTATATTGAAGCTATCCACAATCAGCTTTCATAATTTGAAATAATTTGCTTCTATATTTTGTTTTTGTTGCCACATAAGTTGAGAAATATTTTTAACTTGAATATTTGTTCAAAATAACATCCACGAGTCTCCGCGATATGTAAATAAGTTGTTCCTTCTCCTTCATTGGCAAGCCTTCTGATTTTCCATTCATGCTTGAAGCACGCGACTTTTACGAAATTTAAGATTTAAATTTATCCATTAAATGTTTATTTTTATAATCAAATTGCATTTTTTAAGAGTTCTATCTTTTGTAAAAATTAAAATTTTACTAAAATTTGGGGGCTTTGGTTAAGCAAAGAGGGATTCCTTGCGGAACCCCTGTCAAAGTTCCAGGAAACCTTAGGGCTCCATGGAACCCAGGTTGTAGACCTCTGACTTATTCTACATGAATCATTGAATTACTCCCATTGTTATCGGAACAATAATATTGTATTAACAGTCACCCATCCGCCTACTATGAATGGTTCAACATTAACTTCCCTTAAAGCAGAAAGCTGAGCTAAAAGCAAAATAAATAAGTGACAATCGAAAAAAAATGCTTGCACCGTTTGAGATTCAAAGTGATAAATTTGATTCGAATCTCGAAAGAAATATACCAGTCCTTGTTGAATAGTTTAAGCAACAGTGTTCTATAAGGAAGTGAAGAGCAATTGATCAACAAGAGAGATAATTCAAAAATAATTATAAAAAATAGACTAAGTTCTTTTGTGAATCGAATCCTTTTATAAGAATTTCAACGAAAAAAGCAAGTATATATGTATTTAGAGGAAAGCGTAGGTTTAGGAACATATTTTTTTTCTAATGGGGCTGCTCATTGGTATTTTAATCTTTGCAGCCCTAGTACATTTCCCAGGAGCTGGTATCACTTTTTAGCGCGGCACCCTATAGGCAATACCAATTACCGCAAGTAATTTTGACACCCAGTTTCCTCCCCAGAGGGAGGTACCTGAGATCTTAACGACGCGAACCTGTACTAGGATTTAATTTTGCCGAGAACACCCAAGCCAAACAGACACTATGGGGACCTTTTACATGCCGTATAATCATACGACATGGCCGCTGTCAATTTTCTGCATCATGAAAATCCACCTATTTGGGCCGGGTCGAACCCGCAACCTTGGGTGCAGAAAGCCAGCGAAAACCAAACACCCCACCCAGTTGGCCATATGAATATATAAAATACAATGCATTAATTTATGTAAGTGACTTTTTGTGGGTAAAGCAAAATAAATGTAGCCGTCTTCTTGTTTGAATTTTTTAAGGTTTGTACTAATAAAGTATTAGTAAATAATTGTATGCCTTCAGACCAGAAAGAAAATCAGCTTTATTGGTATAAAATCAGTTTTAGTATTTAGTTAATTAAATTAAATTGTATGCCCAGAAATAAGTGAATGATATGCATATATATATGCATAATTACTACGTAAAATGGCTCTAAAAATGTCATATTGTTTTTTATTCTTATCAAAGTTATTGATATGTCTATATACTTATACTATTCTATTTGAAATTTCATTAGCTCTCAGTAACATGCATTAAAAATATTCTCATTTTTAAGAAAATATTCTCCAAAAAATTTAGCACTTTATATATGCAGTGAAAATGATCAAAAAATTTTAAAAGGTAAAAATGTTTTATATTTTTATAGAAACTAAATAAAATACTGCCTTTTTATAAATCCCAATTTTTAACAGTTTGAAATTTTCCCTTCTTTGTTTGCGAGAGGTAGTTGTAACAACGTATAAATCAATGAAATTTTATCAAGCTCAATATTCGATAGATATTCTCGATAGGAAGAAACCATTTTGTTTGATGCCCTACATTTCATCCTTATTGAAGTGATTTTATTAAAAAGGAAAGAACCACGTTGATGATGGAAAAACTTAGTGAACTGTATTAAATCATGTGCATAATAGAAAAATTTCAAGTTTTTAGAAAATTAGGTTTAATTCATTTGAACATATGCAATAGGCTGGATCACGGTTATATAGATAGAGAAAATTATTATTAAGGGACACCTACCTATGTGTAAAAGATGTTCACAATGGTACGGAGATTAAAAAAAAAAATAATTTCAAAATTTAATATTGCCGCAAAGGGGTTGAATTTTCAAAAATTGGAAAGATTTAATTTTCGATAGATGCTTTTAGAATCAAAATACGATTACTTTTCTTTAGTTTTAATAACAAAAAGCGATGATAATTGATAAGTGAGTACTGAGTAGTAAATAGTGCAATACACATTACACCACACATTTCATGTAAAACTCCAGCTCTCGCTTTTCCCTCACCATCAACTGAGTCCAATCCAAGCTTCTTTCCCGTCTTTCGTTTTATTGTGCACTACAATTTTAACAGTAGATTTTTTTTAGAAAAAATTCAATATTAAAGAAGCTGTTAAATGTGTGTATCTGAGGTTGCTGCTAATAGTACCTTATAACTATTTAGCAGGGGTCCTCTCATCGCAAAAAATATTAAAAAGTACTACAATTCCTCTGTTTTCTTTAAATAAAAATTGCTTTGACTTTTTACCATAAAAAAGCACAATTAGCTTAACTTCATTCTCTTTACATTGCTTAACATAAAAATTAGATTTTTATTTTATTTTATTTTACCTTTTTCTATGTATCAGAGAACATCTTTTCCGCATAAGTAGTTTTTAGAATTCTGAAAAACAAATTTCGGATTCACCCTAATACACAATATTATGTAAGCTAACACATATATTTTGGGTTTGCTTTATTTTTATGTTCGTTTCTCAATTTATTTTTAATCGTATTTTGAACATTTGCGTTTATTTTTTGGTACGCCTTTTTCACCATAAGCTTTTAAAATGAATATTAAATAAAATAAGGATGACAATTTAAAAAATATTACGACTATTTGCAATTCCGTTTGTACTTGCAAATCCCTTCCCAAGAGACCGGAAATGGACATTAAAAACCAATCTATCCTGGTCAAAAAAAAACGCAAAACTTTTTTAAAAAGGAATGAATTATCAGGAATGGTTTTTCTAAATACATGAATTACCAAAAGCTATTTTCATCGCGAAAGAAACCCACTGGCTGTTTTTTCCATCGAATAAATAAAAGAAACTCATCCTAAAAACAAAGAAGCAGAAGCAAGATAAATATGATAATTGGTCGCCAGTAAATATCCAGGCACTTTCCCTTTCTGTAGCCTTATATATTTAGAAGGGATTAGGAGGCCAAGTTCAAATCCGATTTCCTTGTAGACAACGGAAAAGACCTTTTGCCATCACATGATTATTTTTTTTTATCTTCAGGCGAGATAATGTTGCCCGGTGTTGTTTGCATCATCTATTCTGGAGGAACCTCGCGAACTCGATAATGACTGCTTCAAAACTTTACTGTAGAGTAAGAGATATTTATTTTGGTGTGAATTGAATTATTAAAGAAAGGTTAATTTGGAGAGTTCATAAGGAAATGGACTTACAACGATAGGCGTTATGTTAATGAGAGAAATTGCTTGGTTGATTAAAAAGTACTGAAATATGAAATGGAAGACGTTATGCAGTTTTTGTTATTGAGATATAATAGCTTGGTTTGACGTATTTTTATCCTAATTTCATGGCAGTCATTTTAAGAGATGAAAATGCAATCATTTGTTTATATTTCGAGGGAAAAGATAAGCCTTTTTTTTATCCTACTAAGGATTCATATTTTTGGTTTCACAATTTAATAATTCTTCAGATGGTAAGCTAATTTAATTGCGAAGGAAGACTTTGAAAAACATTTTATGAAATTTCATTAACCAATTAAGTTCTTGTCAAAATTATTTAAATAATACTCACGCGCGCGCGCGTGAAATGTTAGTTGAACATTACACATGTGGGAAGCATAGAATACTCAATATTATTTCTAACGAACCCACATTTGTGCGATATGTGTTTCTTGTTATAATGCTTTAGATCTGGTTTTGTAATATGTTGTTTAGTTTATAAAGTATCGTGATAATACATAGTGAACACGTTGCTTGTCTAACAGACCTATTTTTGGAGATGTTTCTAGATCCCCCCAACTAATTTCCAGTATCAGAATTAAATTTTAATATGAAAAAAAAATAATTAAATGCTTTCATTCCTTTTTTATTTTACACTCTTTGGAAATATTGATACTTTTAACTAAAGAATATCTGTCAAAAATTTAGATATTCTTTATCGCATTATTCTTAGTAGTTAACTGCTTTCTGGATATCATTTCCTCAAATTATTTGTATTCAACAATATGAATTTCTATTTACAACCCATACATTTTTAATTGAGAAAAAGCATGCCAAAATGGTTGAAGTAATAAAATGAATTAAATGAATAATAAATAAATGTATTAATATATGTGATGAAAATGTATATTAATATACATGAGTAATTTTAAAATGTTATGTAAACTCAAAAAAAACTAGAATCCCCCCACACACAAAAAATATTTCTGTATCTTATAGAATAAAAATTGGTATAAAATCTAGTCTTATTTTTAGAGGAAATTTGGTATTAATAGACTTTTTAATTTCCTTTTCAATTCCTACTATTAGCTCACACTCTCTATATATTTATTTATCTTGGTGGAATTTTCAATCCTTTATAAAATACATTTTAAAGTGCTCCATTGAGCTGAAATTTTATATACATGATTAATTTGGATGACAATACAGTAATTTAATTATAATTGATAAAAATTAATTAAAACGAATTATTCAAAGAATTGCAAATACAGCCACGTTGGCATCATTTTTGGCAACTTAGCGAACCTTTTGGCGACATATGTCAAAACTTTAAAAGATATTTTTTCTCACGTGTTAAAGCATTCAGTTGAACTGAAATTTTATATAAATGAACTGTTTTGGATATGACAATGTGATACTTTAACGATAATTAATAAAAACTAATTACCACTTAATGTTATTATTCTGTCCTATGTATATACATATTTATAGTAATTGTAACTATTTAATAAAAAGTAGCTAAAATAAAATTTTTCTTTGTTGATCTAAGTAAAAATTGACTAAAAAAAATTTTTTTATATAACTTGTTCATGTAAATTTAGATGAGCAATCACACATTTAAATTTCAGAGTTGTCTGATGTTTTCAAGTTATTAGGTGGAATAATGAAATTTTCTAGCAAAACTAACTTTAGTAAGCTTAATTTGTTTCAGTTCATTCTGAAATCTTCAATTCTATATTCTTATTTAAACAAAAAATGAGTTTTATGTAGCATATATTCTTTTAAAAATGGTTTTTTAAATAAAATTTTTGTCAATATTTTGCGAAAATTGGATCATGTGTCAAAATGTTTCAACAACTTTCATTTCGTCGGCCTAGTTATCGGACTGCGTAACTCCACCGGTGTAATGGATTTGATATAGGAGTGCAACGCGCCAAGTGCTTTTTGGCGCGATTCCTTAATCCTTTTGTTTTGTCTACGCCATGTCTCAGTGCGCTCCACTTTTAATTTATTCCTCCATCAGTGTAATCACTACTTTTTTTATTTCGTAATAAAACTAGATTTCGAAAGGAGAGGTGGTGGCAAGATTTTAACATAAAATAAATACAACAGAAAATAATATTAATGTATTACACTTCCAGGTATAAATTATTTACACTATTTTAAGCGTTCATTACACAAAATTTGTAACAATGTGTTACTTTAGCTGAGCAGAGATCCCGCGGGGAAAAAAATTAACCCTAATATACGTTATCCCCATGGCAACCACAATATCGCACGATAAAAATATCAAAGGAAACCATATTGTAATATCTATCTTGGCGAACACAAACAACAACTTGGCGCCTAGCCCTACTGTATCAAATTAGCATCCCAAATGGAGTTACGCAGTCTGATAATTAGACCCACGATTTGCTCCTTATGTTGATCAAGTTGTGATGAATGTATTTCTATTTCATGAAAATTTTAACATCCGCTCCTCCTTTCTTGGTCTTATCATCATGCAATGAAAAAAAGTAATGATAAAAGTGCTCCGGTAAAGCAAAATAACTAAATCTTTTCATAATTGAAAAAGTAACAGTTTTAGTATCACAAACTATTAAAAATAAGTGGAACTAGTGCTCACAGCAGGGAATGATGTTTGACAGAAAAACCAGTGTGACGAAAAACTTAAAAATTTATTCACAAGTTGAGTTTCATTTAAATAGACAGAAATTTCAAAGCAAAAATTCCTTTTAATGTCATTCTCTTTATTGACGTGTGTGTGTGTGTGTGTGTGTGTGTGTGTGTGTGTGTGTGTGTGTGTGTGTGTGTGTGTGTGGTGTGTGTGTGTGTGTGTGTGTGTGTGTGTGTGTGTGTGTGTGTGTGTGTGTGTGTGTGTGTGTGTGTGTGTGTGTGTGTGTGTGTGTGTGTGTGTGTGTGTGTGTGTGTGTGTGTGTGTGTGTGTGTGTGTGTGTGTGTGTGTGTGTGTGTGTGTGTGTGTGTGTGTGTGTGTGTGTGTGTGTGTTATTCGATTTCCAAACAATAATAAATATCCAATTTGATAATGCTAAAAATATTTATTGGTAGCTTAAAAAATACCTGGAAAATATTATACCAAAATGACCGAATGAAGAAAACAAGAAAACAAATTCGAAATTTATAAGTGTTCGAAATTAAATTATTTATTTCGCCGCAAATATGTTGCTTGCGTCTGGAACTAAATATGGATCAAAGAGATCGGTGGATTTTATAAAATAATATCTTGAGTTTGGATTGTCATTCTTATCAAACACTGTCATATAATATAACAGGATGGTTCATCACAGTTAAACTTTTAGTCAAAATTTATTTGAGTCAAACAACTAAAATAAATAAATACTCATGATAATACATTAATAAAGCAGGCTTCTTATCTTTTTTCTTGAAAAAAAATTACTATAATATCAAATTTCCAGCATTCAGTATGAAGTTGAATTAAAATTCTAAAATGTTTACTTCGGTTTTAAAATGGAACAAATTACAGATATATAAGAATTTAACGGAGGAGAACATAACGTTTCCTAATCGAAGAAACTGAAAAATAAATTGATTTTTTTCTGGGTTTTTCATTTATGATACACTAAAAGAGTGTTATGCATACACAACCTTTGAAGTGAATTTTTAATATCGTGATAACTTCTGCGAAGAATCGTAATAAATAATTTCAAACACACATGAATAACGTCAGTAATCTTGTAACGACTATATCCACGTCCTTCCTAATAACAAGTTCTTTTGGGAAATCTTTGGTCTTTTAAAACTATTTTACTTGTAACGCGAACCCTCTGAAGAAGAGAACGTGATTATTTAAATCAGGTCTGCTATATATAATCTAAGCTTTCAAGATAAAGGGAGAGAAAGTGAGAGAGATATAGGATAAATTACTAGTGGATTAGATATTAACCAAATCGATAGAGTTACGCAGATATTTGATAATTGTAATTATTAAAATGGCGATTGGTCACTAGAGATTAGATAGCTAGGAAAGTAGATTCGAACCTAAAGTAAGTGTACTGTTATTAAAAGTCTTCTCATACTTCGCGTACCTCGTTATTTATCTACGTATTGCTTCAATTGGGCGCATCTCTTAATTTAGATTGCTTGAACTTGTATTGTTGATTGTATGACAATAAATCGAGAATAATTTTCAATATGGTTAGTCTTCCTTCCATTCCACGCACATCTCTAGGCGGGAATGAGAGAACATCACAATCTCTTTACTCATACGTTTAGAATAATTTTTGGTTATTATTTTCGGTTTCAGTGATATAACTAAGCATAGAAAAGAAAGTATTTTAAAATTATCATCGGTATATTCAAATGATCAGTGAAGTCATTAAATTTTTTTAAATACTGATATTAAAAAATTGCATTCAACATTGCGAAAAAGAAAATTTTCATCAAAAGTTTTAATCAAATAGTTCATTATTTCATAACAACTTTAATTCAAGTAATAATATTCAAATAGTTCATTATTTCATAACAACTTTAATTCAAGTAATAATATTCAAATAGTTCATTATTTCATAACAACTTTAATTCAAGTAATAATATTCAAATATTCTTATTTTTTATTTACTTCTACTACCAAAGGATATTTTTCAAAAAATTACTTATTAGGATTTTAAATTTCTTGAGATTAATTTTAAAAAGTATCATTGCAATTTTGCAATTAGCATATATATTATTCAAAAACCATAAAAAGTATATTTCACATTCCAAGTGGATTAATTACATGTTAGCTAAATATCATACACATAAATCTTCTATTTAGGTGAATCATAAGCAAAAAAAAAAGATATCCATCCGAATACTTCTTTCAATGTACTTCTTTTTAGATTTTTATCACCTCCCTGTGATAAATTTCATCTGTCTAATTATTCTATTACAGCTAAGGTCGCATTGAAACAAACTTGAAACAAATTATACTTTCATTTACAAATATTTTCGAATGGATTAGCAAATATTTAATATTTACTTGCTACATTTAAAAAGAAGTTCCATTTTAATTAATGAAGCATTCGTATTGCAACAGATGTCTATTATCTCTTCTGCAGATAAGACTTTGAGCTCAAAAGAAAGAAGAGACATCTGATTAAACAACCTGCAAGCCCCATCAATCAAGCGTAAAAGAAATTAAACAATACGAAACAAGACATTAGCGAGCGGCTGAAGTTATGCAAACAGATGCTTTTTTTTTGTTTGTTTTTAGCTCTCCGACCCATTGCAAGGATTGCAAAACAAGAGAGATCTATCCCATTATGCAAAGCAGAACGCGGGCACGCTTCAGAATTGGTTGTGGCCATTTCGCCTTTGACACCTCGCACATTTAGTTCTGACAAGGAGATCGCCTTCAAAGTTATTGATTCGCCACACAAACTATCAAAGTCGATTGTCCCGATTCTTCCTGTTCTGATGGGTGCGCCGAGCGTGATCCCAATGAATTGTATCGCACATCGGGTCATCTGCGATTCACGTTCCGAACTGTTCCACTTCAATTAAAGTGTGTCAAAATTGACGCTCATCAATACTGGTGGAATTTCAATGTAAATGATGCTCCCAAGATGACCTGATTAGTGATCAATTATTGCTTTCGTTCCTCATTTGCAGAATGGATTTTTCAATTAGCAAGTAGGTGACCTCGCCTGGTGACCTTGCATCAGATGAACAGACTGATATTTCAACATATCGGCTTCCTTTTCCTTTTTATTATATTGGACGTCTATTTTGATGTATCACGTCCAGTCTTGCTAATTTGACATATCGATCACCTTGTCCAAATCCAGATTGCTGAGGTTGATTGGTTCATCGTGATAAACTAATAAATGTTTTCTTACTGAACATCATGCTATCACAAGTAAGGTCTAGTACCTTCTTAGGTAAATCACGAAATTCAGATACTTTTTTTTAAATGAAATATGCATGTCTTTGAATTTGTAAACAGGCCTGAAATATGCTCGATATATTTCATGTAGTATTGATTCCAGTATATTCAGTGTATAGAGATTATAGAATTCGTTATAGAAATTAAAAATTAGTTGGCTCTTTTTTTTATATTCAGTAATTTCAATGTTACTATTGCTAATAGATTTCTTAATGGAATACGAAAATATATGAAACAGACTTTAATCAAAAGAAAAAACAAAAGTTCTATGGTATAAAAGTCTTTTACGATCAGTATTAACTTATGCATGTGAAACTTGGTCTATGTCTCTAACATGATAAATATCTACGCGCCGAAAGGAAGATTTTAAGATTTATTTTTGCAGGAATTCAAGAAAATGGAACATGACAAGAAAAAGAATTTCAAATTTCGAGCTCTATCAATCATATAAGAATCTGACATTGCCAACTTCATCAAAATACAGCAAATTGAATGGGGATGTCACATTGTCAGAATGGACGAAGACCGCACCACTAAAAAAGTCTTCAATGCCCAACCAATCGGCATACACGAAGAAAGGGTAGGCCAAATCTTAGATTTATGGCTCAGTAAAAGATATCCTAGTTTTAAGAACTAAGAATTGGAGATCACTAGTAAGAAGACGGATGGCCTGGAAAAGACTTCTTGAGAAGGCCAAGGCCCACCCTAGGCCGTTCGAGCCCCTGAGGAAGGAAGGGAATTTCAATATAAAATGAAATGAGTACTAAATTAGGTTGACTGCATGTTTTAACAAAACTGGAACGTGTGTCCTATACTAACGACCATGCGATTTGGCGATGTCTTTTGATTTGCCGAAATTGGTCGATGGTATAATACGTAAATAGGGTAAAATTTAGCAATTAAGGCTCATTTAAGCAACAACAAACTAATGTGATCATATACAAGAAGAGTGAATAGTGCGCTTATATGGTGTCTGAACACTAGCGTAGCTAGGATTGAGAGGGCCCTATATCAAAATTCGTTGAGGGCCCTTTTCTGGAACCCCTTACGGTTTTTTGCTTATGCATTTTGGGAACCCTGAATCGTGGGAGCCTCGTATCATTAATACGGCTGGTACAGCTGTAGCTACGCCCCTATGTATGAATAGTGCTAAATACTTTGAAAGAGCGACAAGAGAATGACCACACACGATATGCTCGAGTCTTCAGTTGAATCTTAAAAAATACTGGCTCTAATTCCCGAAAGAAGACCTAAAACCACTTGGCCCGCTACATACGCTAAATTACGCCAAGGCAAAACAAACCAAACGCAAATTATATTTAGTTATACTTGTCTCAGAATAAACTGAAGCATCAAAATTCTTGTTGAAAGATTTGCAAATCCACTCGAACGGCAATTCATTGAATACCACTGAGTAAGAAAATGTAGCAAAAATAAGCAAGTAAATCGCTGTTTCAAGACAGAAGGGTGATCCATCAGAGGGCTGTTAGCGCTCTGTCTCTACGCCCAACAACTCTTTGAGGTAAAAAAAATAATAATGCCTCCAAATCAGAAGCTGGTGGTCAATCTTTAAAGTATTTTCTTGACAACTTCATTAAAAGGGAGATCTCTATATGCGAGTCCATTTAAAACTTTGAACGAGCAAGGTTTACTTATCTTATTCATATTTTTTTAGTTGGTATATCTTATTCTAAGTCAATCATTTTTCATTCTGAACATTTTATTTTTGTCCATGTTTATCAGTGTGTATGTGATGATGATAATGAGGATAAACACTATTTTTTTAAGTGCTCCCTCCAAAAATATTGGAAAAAATTATAATTTCTTATGCTAGCCAAAGTAATTTTATTATAAAATGGCACGAATTCTTAAAATAATGATACAATAAGAATTTAAAAAATTCTTTTGCACTGTTGCGATGAATGGAATTGTAACTGCCTATATTTTTTGTTTTATTAATCCTTGATACAAAATATATATTAATTAGTATATTTTGATAATTTTACACACATTTATTTAAGCTGTTTTCATTCTTTACACATTCTGAAGTATTTTAAATTCTTTTCTGTATAAATTTTCCTAATTATATTTTACATACGCAAAAGAAAAAAAAATCAAATCAGATTTTTACTAAAATTTTTATATGTACAAGAAATGAAACTATGCGGCCGGAAAAAAATCTCTTGAATGTCTGTTTGGCTTCAATGCTCTCGGCAAAATAAATTCGGCAGAGCTCAAGTGCGTCCCTCTGGGGAAGAAACTCGGCATCAAAATTACTTGCGTATATGGTGCCGCTCTAAAAAGTGATACCAGCTCCTGGGGAATGTACGAGCTCTGCAAAGGTAGAAATACTAATATGCAGCCCCATTAGAAAAAAAGGAAAGGGAACTCATCTCCCAAATGATTTTTGTTGAAACCTTCAAACTGAAAGTTTCCGTATGATTATTTTTAAATTTGCATATAGCGTTAGATAGAAACTCTAGATGGGTCCCTATTGGCTCTGTAGCCTTTTTCATTATTGGCACCGGCATCCATAAGTTATTTAAACAACAATATAATGTCTTTAAGGTATCCGACTACGTTCGGAACCGTGATTTTGCAAAAGCATATGAATAGATAATATTTATGATATTTAGTGTCACTTAGATTTAAAAACGTGTATAAAATTGTTTTAAGAATATTATTATAATAATTTTAACAATTTAAATGCAATATTTTGACAAAAAATGAACATAGAATGACCAGTTTTCAAAACATTCTCCTTTGATGAAAAATGCTTCTATTATATAATAATATTTTGCCTGTATATAGCTCAGACCTCTGTACAGAGGCAGAACATGAATTTTTGAAATATATAGCTTAGAAGTGGATTTATCTACATTTTATTACAACAGAGAAGAGAAATTTAAAAAAAACACCGATAATTATTTCAATTGGTGGTAACTCTAAAACTAATGTGAATTTTTCAAAAATCCTAGTTCAGACTCTCTGGAGAAGTCTTTATATAAACAATATATATATATATATATATTATTATTATTATTATAGAATTTCTACTGTGGCGGTGTGATATCTGTATGAACTAGTACCAACATCAGGCGAAGACGATCGTTTTGACGTGATTGGTTAAGTACTCGCGTTCGGAACGAAAGGTACACAGAACGAACCTTCCTTCACTACCAACCATGTAAAACCACCTCTCTTCCGTTTCACACTCCTTTTAAATCTCGCTGTGTATTTTGTTCATTCTCAGAAGGGAAATGTTTTTGTATTAAGTGATTTTCGCGCGCGCGGTTCGTGTTATATAAGAAAAAAAGCATGAAAGTGCATACTAGTTCGTCGAGGCCATTGTATTGTTTCGTATTAACCCATATTTCGTCTTAAGCGTTTTCGCGTTAAATGTATTTCACTGTATGTTTCTATTATTATTTTATTTGAATAAAGCTAATAGACTTCATTACATGCAACCTCATCATATTTAGAATTAATAAGATTAAAATGGTTTTTGTATTTTAGAGATTTCTATCTCCTCAGTTGCCCCTTACACTAAAGGGAACAGAGGTTCTACCTATAAAAAGTATTTACATAACTTTTAAAACTATATTGCGATTAGAAAATACAGGGTGTGACACAAAAAAAGGAGAATAAGTGTGTAACTTGAAAAAGAGTGGAGTTGCAACAACTGTTCTTGCTGACGTCATCCCATGCTCCTCCTCTATCCATGTGGTCAGTTTCGTCTTAATCGATCTCACAAGTTGGGAGAACTACGTCATTGAGAACACGTGCAACTGCATTCTGCTGGAAAAATGGCGAATCTGCGTCAAGTTTCTTTAAGAAATCAACGAAAATATTTAAAATATTAATCAGAACTTATGGAGATGAAATTTTGTCTGGTCCACGTGTGTTTGAAAGGTATAAGAGGTTTTTAGGGGGAAGGTCAGTGCGGAAGAGGATAAACCTTCTGGGGTTCCAAGATCGACGATTACAGACCAAAACATAGCCAAAGTTCGTGATTCGAGTAGATTCCTACTCACATCAATGGTCAGATTATTAATCAACACTACTTCATTGAAGTACTAAAAGGACCATAGAAAATTCGGAAAAAAGGCCAAAATTAGGGAGCCATGGATCTCTGTTCACATAACCCTATCTGACAAGCAGTTTCTGACCAGCAAAAAACATTACTATGATAGGGAATCCTCCTTATTCTCCTGATTTGGCCCCATGAGACTTTTTTTATTTCGTACAGTTAAATCTTGCTGAAAGGGAACCCTTTTTACCTCAGTTGAAATGGTTCAGGCAAAAACGGAAAATCCCCTAAAGAGACTTCAAAACCTCGTTTCAAAACTGTTTCTAGACAGCACCAAATGCAGTAGTGTCTAAATGCTGAAGGGAACTACTTTGAAGGTGATACTGTCACGGAGAACTGATTCTGTAAGCACATTGATTTATTGGAACAGTTTCGCTTTTCTTGTGTCACACCTCAGACGTGACATAAATGACAGATAATTTTATCTTTTATTTTTTATCGAAAAAACTATCCCTTAACAAATACTTTTTTCAACCTTTATTCCGTGACTGTTAGTAAGTGGTGAGTTCCTACTTGAATAGTATTGTAGTTTCAATTGAGATGTATTAAAATATTTAGCACTAACAGTAGTTTGTTTAATGATTATGCATGTGTGTTAACAATACTTGGTTAAATCTGATGTATTTTTATAAACTTCTTACAATTCTGAAAAGTTGGATAGTTACACAAAGATTGGAAGGGTCGTATTCAATCTACAAACAAAGAAGACAGAATTTACCTATGAAAGTTTTCGAAAACAAATTTCACTGTAGGTCAGACCTACATCACTCACAGCCAAAGCTCATAACACGCAATAACCACCAAAACACTACAAAATAATGATTCATAGTCGCTAATGTACCATGCTCTTTGACCCAGATTTAACTCTTCTTACAAATGATGCCAAAGTCACATCAATTTATCAAGTCCATTTTCTCTTTTTACGGATTGTGTTTATCGTTTGGCATCGTAAACTAATCTTTTACGGGAAAAAACAGTGATTCTGCCCTCAAAAAGGGTGGACGACAGACAATAGGGAGAAAAATTCGTCAGGGTCTGAAATCAATCGTAAAAGAAGAGAACTGGTTTCGCAACTCAAATACGATCACGCCCGTCACGTGTGGTCACTGTGGTCCACGGAATCACACCGCGGTAAGGTCACAGAGGGGGTGGACGGCAGAATGTGGCCAGAGGTCGAGATGTGAACTCACCCACACGTTCTCTTGCATCAGACGACAAAGACAAATAGCTCTCAAATCACAATACTTTACTCATAGCCATTTACTGCAGTAAAATTGTTTACAAGCATATTTTTTAAAAAATTTTACAAGGTATAAGAAAATTTCGAAAAACAGAAATTTGAATTTACAATGGAAACTTTTAGAGAAAAAATTTTAAATTTTAAAAAGCTGGTTGAAATGAATAGGATCACGCCCCAAAAAGTTTTTATTACACTTCTATTTCAAAAAAGAATTGATTTGGAGGTGTTGGGGAAAAAAGAAGAAAAAAAGTTTTTATCACACTGCTGCTTATCTCGTCCAGAATCAATCATCATTTACCCCCATTGTAATGTAAGACGGTGAACTGCATGACGGGAAAAAAAAAGGTTTTATTAAATAATGGGGGAAATCAGAGTACAATTCCTCGCGCCATACGGTATAGGGGTTTTAGCGACTCTGACTTTTTGTGCCGTAGGGCCCTTGGTTTTAAATTTTGGAGGGCATGGATTTTTTTAAATGCAAAAAACTTCACGGCAGGGTGGTTTTTCTGAATAGCCGTCGAGGCGCAGGTCCCCGTGGAGAAGTGAGAGGCCTCTGACCCCCCGGGTGTTCCCCCCTAAAAATTGGGTGAAAACGGGCCAAACCGTAATGTCACCTACTTGATGCTCAAAACCCAGTAACGTCAGGCGTCACTTTGGCCCTTTTGCCATTTTTTATGAGAGGGGGAAAGCGGTACATGCAGTTTTTTTTTTCAAACAATTCAGTCTCCAATAATTTACAATATAGCTTTAGAGTTATCTTTCAGATTCTTCTGTAATTCTATAAATGTCCGTAATTCTGAAAATTTTAGACAAAAACGGTTCATTACAATTTTATCAACTTTCATCCACTCCAAAATTCAGAAATTTGTAAAGTAGTTCAGAAGACCACATTGAGAATTGTTCCGCGTACCACATGTGGCACGTGTGCCATAGGTCACCAATCCCTGGTGTAGAACCTCTTAATTTCGTACCACAGTCCAATGTCAAATGTTATACCGTATCTTATCTTCCCCACCACATTTGAACTGAAACTTAGTTCCGTTGAACATGCGACAGTTTCCGTATACCAATGAACGTTTTTTAAAATGGGTATTATTTAAAAAAGAGTTAAAAACTGGGAAAAGATTATAATTATTTACATCAGCGTTTCTCAAACTGTGGGGCTCACCTCCTTGTGGGGCGTGATAACTCTACAAAGGGGCGCGAGCATATTTAAAACATTAATTTACTGAAAGTAAACAAACAAAGTACTGTCTGATATAATAAAATATAGAATACACAAAACTGATATAGTAAATTTTTAAATGTACCAGTACTGTACAAATATATATTTTATTATTAATTTAACACTACTAAGTTAAGAACAACTTTGATGATTATCAGTGACTCCATGGGCTTGTGTATTAACACTTATCTTGATAATTTGTACGGTTTTTTAAATTTAAATTTCCCTTTAAATTTTCCCATTAAAAATTACGCAAATTGCTTTCCCAATATAACCGTTTTCCACGTAGACGAGCATATTTTGATGTTTTTTTGGGGGGAAGGGGAGGAGGGGAAAAAAATAAATAAGCAAAATCCTCTGAAATAAGTAAATCCTTCCAAAAAAACTGTCAAGGGGCCTTTTTTTGCATTCCAAAGCCCTCGGGAAAAATTTTTTGGATAGCACTGCACTTTAAAAGACATACTTCGGAAAGACGTAAAAAGTACGTCCCGAAAATTAATGCTTTGGCTGGGGCGTCTGTAACGTCGGTGGAAATTTAAAAGGTTAAAGTCGTATTGAGCTTTAGTGTCAAAATATGGGATTATTGAATTCAATGCATTGTTATTGTATACAGGGGGGGGGATGAAAATGATGATTGAAAAGTAGGTCCTTTATATTAAAAAAATTTGATAGGCAACTTGATTTTTTATGGTATAATTTATTGATTTAATTTGGCTCTTTATTTAAAAAAAAAAAATTTTGGTTAAAAAGCCATACACAATTGTACATATCTAAATGAAATTTTTTTGAAAAAAAAAATAAAAAATATTTATTTCATTTATGTGTTTGTTTTTATGGTTTTAATTTTTTTAGTGTAGATATTACACTTACTTTTTTTTATTAATTAAGTTTTTTGGTTAAATGGTTAAAAGATTTATTTAAAAAAATTTATAGTCAAGTTTTCTTTTTTGTGATGATGAGAAAAATTTTCCTTTCTTTAACATTTTCTTTTAACCGAAAAAAATTTTCTTTTTAAAGTCCTTACGTAAATACAAGTAAATAAAATCAAAAGTCAATTTATAACGTTTGAAAAAAATGAGAATACTTTTTTTCCCCTATAATCAAGGTGTAAAAACCCTTTTTAAATTTAAATTTAAATTTATACAAGATGTGTTTAAAATCCTCGGAGGTTAGATGGGAAAAAAATAAAACAAATACACGACAATCAATAATTGTAAATCACACCAGGAAATCATCGAACGTACAATCAGGAAAAACAAGCGAAGATTTCAAGTATAACGGAAGGAAAAGTAAATGAAATGAAGATGAAAGGCACGGGGGGTAAATGAAATTAAAAGGAAAACACGAACACACATATTGGGTTCCTTCAATTCTGAAGAAAAAAAATCCAAAAATAGGGAAACGATTTTCCTTTTTTGTTATCTAATTGTATTGTTGGCGGAAAGGGTTTAAATTGCCCTGAAAAAAGAACCTTTTCCTGATTATGCAGGGAAAGATATCGAGGAAGAAACCATCTATTTTTAAAAAAAGAAAATTTATGATACGTATTAGTAAAGATACTTTGTATCAATAAATGTTTTTTGAAAAAACCCCAGTCAATTTTGAACCAAATTTTTCAAAAAAAAAAAAGATCAGAAGTGTTTGGAGCGACTGAAACATAAGTCAAGTACAAATCAAAAAAAAAGGAAACCAGTAAGTGATCAGAAAATATTTCGATATATTTTTTAAATTATTTTAATATTAAAAAATTAAATTCCAAAATGATTTTCTATTCTTTTTAAAAAGTTTAAATTTTTAAATATCAAACAAACAAACACTCTTTTTTTCAAAAAAGGAGATTTGGGAATTTTTGGTTTAGATTCATTTGTATATATTAAAAAATATATAAAAAATTTAAAAAAAATTATTATTACTAAAATGGGAAAAACTTACAAAAAATTCTAAAAAGACCTATTTGTACAAAAGTTTATAAGCAAATTTTCAATCTTTCAATTTTGATGTTTTTTGCTATTCATTTTAAATCACCTTCAGGGTAAAAATATTTTAA
>BMAV01022478.1:0-34211 GCA_019973955.1 Trichonephila inaurata madagascariensis
GGAAAGAAGGGTTGATTGGAAAAAAGGTTTGGGTAAAACCTTTTAAAAAAAGGGTTTTAAAAAAGTTTTTTCCAAATCTCTGGCTTATACTAGCTTTTTTTGTCATTGTATGGTATTTTTTTAAAATATACCCGGTGCTGCTGCGGAAAAAAGTCCAAATTTTAATTTTGTTTTTTTTTATTTAAATTTAAATGAAAACCTTATACCTGTATATTTAATGTTGTTTTTTTAAATTTTTTAATTGTTTAATTTTTTAGACTAAAAGTATATTTAACAATGTGATTAATGAACTATTTATTCCTTCTTTTCCCGATTCGCTTAAAAAAGTTTTTTTATTTTTAAGGCCACTAACATATTACTAATGAAAAGTTTTTTCTTGTTAAAAAAATTTTTTTTTTTCTACATTTTAGGTTTTAATTTTAGTGAGGTTTGTCTTTCTTTGCCTTTTTTTTAAAAATATTACGTTTAATTTAATCTTCAACTGGGTTAGAAAGAATCCCATTCATTTCAGTAGAAAGAGGGGGGGGGGAGCCCCCTTTTCAAAATAGAACTTTACTTTTACTACGTATTGGGGGGGGGACAAACTACCGCATTTCAAGTGGGGGGGAAACCCTCCTTTCCTTTTAGGGAAAACCGATTTAAAAAGAAAATCCGAATGGTGTTACATCCGGAGCGTAAGTTCATTTAATAACTCTCAGCACAAAACGTCCAAAGAAGTTATCCTTCAAAACTGTTAAAAAATCCATATTGATATAATTACTTTTTTTTGAAAAAAAAAAAAATCTGTTTTTTTAAAAAATTTTTTTAATTTGTTATCGGCTCTCAGACACTGCCCCCAACCCATTGGTTCTTCAATGCAGAGTCGTCGGCCCATCCTTTTTGGGGCCCAAATGCCGTAATCCCAGATGAGTCATAAATCTTCATGCCACTCCGAACCATGCCACTGAGATAAAAACATGTTTCCAAAAAGTCGAAAATTCTGAAACAAATATAAAAAAAAGTTTTCAAGGAGATTTCCAATAAAAGGGCGAATAAAATTACGTTGAGTTTTTATCGAAAAAAGGAAATTTAAAAACAATACAATTGTCTGTTTGATAGAAAAAAAGACTGAAAAAAAATTCTAATAAATTTCAACAATTAGAAAATCACATACTGAAATTGCTAAAAAAATGGGTGAAATATTTAAAAATTTCAAAAAAGAACTCTTTTCCCTAGATAATTTGTTGCTCTTGTTGAATTTTGGGTCTTGGAATTAACGAATTGAAAAAGTTTTTCAGTTGGTAATGATTTATGGACAAGTGATAAATCAAGATTGAATGTTAATATATTATCTGCAGTACTTAAAGGTAAAATTCAGTATGAAGGATATTTTTGGCCCGAACTTCCCGATATATTAGAAAGTGATATGTTGACAAAAAAATTATTCTATTGGAAAAATACTCTTTTAAGATAATAATTAAAAAGAATGTAAGCGTAATTAGTGTATTTTTGTTTGAATTAATAAAACGTTTCATATATATTTAAGCTGTGATTTTTTCTTAAATATCTCGTCCTCCTTTTCATTGGTCACCTTAACGGCTGTCAAGTGTGCTGTCTATTGTCCACTTGAAAAAAAATAGCAATAAAAGTGTATTTCTGCTTGAGGAACCGGGAAACACAAAGAAGGCATGGCAGGCAGATAGTCCTCAAAGGGGCCAAGTTATAGGGGATACACGCAGAGACAATACAACACAAAACATGTAAGTTCCAACCTGTTTGTTACAGGTCTCTACATGATAGTGAGTGTTCGAATTGTCGAGAGTTTTATAAGGTAACTTCAAATTATCGCCTGTTTTTGTCTGGCCAGCCACTTATTTTACTTCGAAATATTGATGTGTACCAAAACGTATTGTTTTAGTTTGAAATATCAAAAGTTTTTCTAGGGGCTGAGCATATACTTCGAATTAGCGAGAGGTTCGTTTTATCGGAGGTTTGAATTAGCGAGAATCGACTGAATCAGGTTATTCCCTTCCCCGTCTAAAACATACAAATTAACTACAAAATGTTTTGTAAACAGAAAAAATGGAATGTTTTAATTACAGAAATTTTTTTTATTTCTTCAAATATGCTTTTATTTTTTAAATATAGCAATGGACTTTGAAAATAATATTAAAATGCAAAAGGTTTTCTGCTTAAAAAGTTGTTTAAATTCTTTTTCTCTGAAAGATAACACAACAATGTTTAGATATATATAGCACTGAAACAAAGCTTTTTAATATGACTCATATAATCGTTTATTTCATTTTAACTTCAGAAGAGTTATTACGAGCGTGCGCTTTTTTCAAAGAACAAAAATACAAGAGAGGGAAATATTAAAATTCCAGATTTAAATATTTTAGGATAAACTGGGGAAAATGTTATCTAAAAAATATAATCACATGCTCAAGTGAAGGGAATCAGGGGCTGCTCTAGGGTCGGACAAACCGGACGCCTGCCCGGGGCGGCAAATTTTAAGGGAGGCATTTGGATCGAATTTGGAAAATATTTTTTTATAGTACAAAAAAACTGATATATTTTCTGAAATATTTGGTGTGTGAATTTGGTATTTCATTTAACGTATTTTATACTATGTATGTTTAATGTCAGCTTCCTTTTCTATATAACTTGAAGGGTTCGAGGTGGAAGTATATGTTAAATCATGAAATTTGATATGTTTAGACATCTTTTACTAGTAACTTTCTCCCCATCCAGGAGTGGGGTGACAACGAACATTCTTTTCACCCATACGATGTCTGGTGTCAGCTATCCAAAAAGGGACAAGGGTGATAAGAATTTTTTGTAAAAAGAGACACAGGAGAGAGATGTTTTATTTTAGTCTTGAGTGCAGTTAAGTAACTATAAATTAAAATAAATACTTGTGATCCCCCCCGCCCCCCATCAGTAGACCCTTTTTAAAAGAAATTGGCCTGCTGAAATGAGCGATTTCTTTTCTTACATTTTACTCGTTTGAAATAATAATAGGTAATTATATCCTAAATTTCGAATTATTTTGTATTTTTTAAGAATATATATATATATATATATATATATATATATATATATAATTATATAACTTTTGGCTTTAGAGAGAGGGACGGCTTTTTTTCATTTTTGTCCGGGGCGGCAAAACTGCTAGAGCCGGCCCTGAGGGAATTATTAATTATTTATAGAAATTACATAGTTGTTTTAGGTAAAAGTTGAAACTGCTCTGTAAGGCACTTGTAAGCTCCAAATATATTATTTTACAAGTAATCGCCAATAAATCTATCAAAAATTCAAAATTTAATAATATTAACGAGGAATCGCTAGTAAATTTATCAAAAAATAATGCTTTTTTAATCCTTTAGAAAAAGATGAAATAAAACGCGTTTCGAAATAGGGTATTCGGATTTATGCATTTGACATTATAAATAAAGAAGATTCGAATTTTGAGTAAATATCAGTTTTAGTTATTTCATATATATATATATTCAAATCGCGAAACTAAAATTGTTATTCCATTTTGAGTCATGAGTTGAAAAAGCAGCAATTGAGGAACATCAATGATTATTATGATTTTGACCCCACTTTTTCCTCGTTTAGAAAACTGAATTTTAGACTACACGCCCAGCCATATATTTGTGTTCCATTTCACCGCAGGCGTGCGCAACACCCTACCCCCTGCGGTGATTCGATGCTGGGTTTCGATTCATCCCCAAAGGGATCCATGTGAATTGGTTCTTGTTTCGAATTGGAAGCCCACTCACCCGTTTCTGCGACCGGTCGGAACCGGTTCCCTCGTGGGCGAGAGAAATGACCTCATGGGTGTCAGGGGGTGGAATCACCCGATGTCCCTGATGAACTCCTACAAGATTCGCCGACGCATTTCCTTGTTTAATGACACTAGAACATGTTGAAAAAAGAACGGAATGATGGAGTTATTTGTATGCTGGTTTCAAAATTCCCATCTGTGAATAAATAGTGACAATAATTGGAGTAAAATATGAAAATATAGGCTCCTCTGTATTTTGGTGTATTCGTCAAATTATAAATTGTTGAGCTATTAATATTTTTGATTATATATATATCGGAAGTAAATCAAGATATTGAGTTAAAATAATTTTAAAATGTATCGAGCTTATTGAGAGTATCTGTCAGTTTCAAAAAATTTAAACTTTTAACCTCACAATTTATTAATACCATACAACATAACTAGACTAAGAGATTAAGAAGAAAAAGAAAAAAAGAGACCATTGAAGACATTTAAAAAATTCGACGGAAAGAATAACATAGTTGAATTTAGCTGTATGTGGGAAGTATTTTTTTTTTTGAATCCATTATCACAATTAATAATTGTAATCACACCGTTCTCTTTCAATACATTAGAATTTTAAAAGAAACTATTCCACTTAGAAAAAAAATGGCTGCTCTAAATATATTTATAACAGTACTTTGTTATAAATAGTAGTTTCGTGGTGGGAAAAAATCTTGCGAAGGGATTTGAAATGCATTTTTGAGGATCATCCGGTTTTAGGTATATTCAGTGTTGTAGATCCAGCAAATCTTTGAGTACTTCCAAATAAGTTTATTTAGAATTGGATAGTTAAACTGATCTTTCCTCTATACCATGGATGGGCAGACTTTTCCAGGGTGCGGGCTACTTCTAATTTTTTAAGGTGTTGCGGTCCACTCAGTGTCATGGGCGAACACAAGTGGAGGGGGGAGGTCCACGGATCCGTACCGTCCTCCATAGCCCTTGGTTTCTTCCCCGATTGATTACAATCCCATACATATTGTACGTAAAATTTAGTTAAGTATTTGTTATTAATAATTTTTTATTAATTAATGCTAATTATTTATTCCGTAATTTATTTTTTACTGTTTTTTTCCCGCTGATCTGCAAAATCAGAAAAATATATATGTTTGCTGCGTATTGAGGCATGATACGAGAATAGAGTAAACTTTTGATCCTCGCCTTGCCGTGTAGGGGAGCGATGCACGTTAAATCTACCGAGAGCTCAAACGTCCTCCCTTTGGTGTGGTGTGGTAGTTAGGAGAGGAGGGTTCCAGCTCAGGTGTCGTCCACGTCACTTGACCATGGTTCAAAATTACGTGGTCCGTCACCAAAAGCCCTCGTGTAGCTGAACAGTGCGACGTTAATATTCACTCACTCGATCCTCGCCCCTCTCCCTTGAAAAATCTTTGTGTGCGCCATTGCCCAGTGTTATAGGTATGGTAAGGTAGGGAAAACGTCTACACAATATTTGTTATAACTAAATAATAAATACGGAATATGTGTACTTATCTAAAGTACTAAAATAAGAAACTAACACTTCAAAACCGCGTTTAAAGCAAAAAGCAAGTTACACAAACATAATAATAATCCACAAAAATAATATGAAATGATGCATGTATTGTCAAACAATTGAAAGTACATTAAAAAATAAAACATTTTTTTATCTAACGTTAATTTTCGTTTTTATAGTCAGTAGTAGACTTATAGTCTGCATACTGTTAGCCAATCTTGAATATTTCGGTTTACAATTACTGACGGCTAATCTTCAGGCGGTCACCCCAAAATGTCTTAACGGTCAACCGGTCGATCGCAATCGACGTAATCCCCGCCCCGGCTCTATACCTTGAGTTAGCCTATTAATCAGTACTTTGTAAGCTGATTGAGTTCGTTCTCATCTTAGTTTATATATCATATAGACTGCTCCTAATGAGTTCGAGTCGCAACCTTGCGAGCAAGGAACCCTTAATGAGAGATAACTTTAGTGGGACCATTACAGATATAATTTACTTGGAAAGAAATGGCGTAAAAATGTTTTTAAGTCAAGTTAAGAACTTTTCTTTTTGATCACTGAATATAGTTGGAAATCTAGCTCTATTATACGTAAATTGATGTTCCTTGATGAGTAATAGTTTTCTCTTAACATTCAGAACATACGATTTTAAAATCAGATAATCAAAAGAAAATTTTTAAGGGTACATGGTAAAATTTATGCAAACATTTTTAATTTAAGGACTTTCAGAATTTTTTTGGTTGCCTCTTATGTGTGTATACTATGTAAAACAGATTTTGTGCTCAAATTTCATAAAATGCTAGCCATTTGATTTTTAAGAAAAAAACTTAAAATTTTTGAAGTGATTTTAAAATGCTACTCCTCCTACAAAGATTTACGTACACGCATGAAATTTGATTTACAAGTACATCATACTATGTATAACAAAAGTTGGGGATATCAATGGTTGGTATGTAAAACAAAAGGTGGTTTGCCATAACATGATTGGTATTCGTACAATACTTTTTTATGAATGCTTATTGAAAATTCCTTAAAAAATGTATTAGTTCTGTGTTCAGTTATTTTTTAAAAAATAAATATTGCTTTGATTCAAAAAATGCGTACCAACTTTTGTTACATGTACTATTAGCAATAGGTAAAAAAAAATCCAAAGCATTAGGAATAATAGAAAAAAAAACCTTAGCATTTTAAATGAGGACAAACTAGTTATTTTTTCTTTTTAAGATGTTTAAAGTTTTGATTTGCCGTAGGGATGTGAATAAAAACGGAAGTAAAAGCTATCGTAATTCTGCGTTTTTTAAGGTTTAGAGTTTTCAAATTCTGTGAGGTTATAGAAAAGTATATAAAGAATAATTAAGGCTAAAAAAAATTAGATTTGATTTTTTGACCAATATTTGTCAATTCAATCGTACCGTGTCCCCTTAAATAGGAGATATTTTTCCACTAATAAAAACAAATTGGAATATATAAGAGTATTTTAATATTTGAAGACAAAAAAAGTGTAGTATAATATTCGCTGCATAAATCCAATTACCCTTTTTTACACGCAGTCTTCTAAAATGATCAATTACATTTTAAAGATTTTCAAAGCTTTTTCGTGTAAATTCATATTTTTAAAACTATACGTTTTCTATATTGATCTGTATCTATATGTTCACAAACTAGAACTCCTGCTAATCCTAAGAATCTTTCTGACTCATAATAAAGAGGAAAGGCGTTGAACAAAGTACTCCTTTGTCACTTTTTCTAGGTTTCTTCCAGGCTTTAGTATTGCGGTTGGTCTCAGTAAGACAAGATGGAATCAAAAGATTCTTTCTTGTGTCTCTTTTGTTTGTTTTCTTCTTCTTGCCCCATTTATCTAAACAATAAAGTTCAAGTTCATGCTTTGTTATTTTATTCGAAGAAATTTGTTTGCTCATTTTTCGTGCCACGATGCATCCTTCGCGGGTAGTTCAGGGAAAATGTAGAACGCTTACCGATTAAAGTTTGAGGAAATTTATGAATTTCTTTTTAAAAAATTGTTTTTGATGAAAGCCTCAACTTTTTTTGTGATACATTAAGCCTAGAATATTCAAAAAAAGAAAAAGAAGAGGAATTGTAGTTTTTAGAATTAACTTTTTGAATAAACAAGTAATATAAAAAAATAGTTTTTAAGGCAATTCCTACTTAGATCAACAACGAAAAATTTTATTTTAGCTACTTTTTATTAAATAGTTACAATTAATATAAATATGTATATACATAGGACAGAATCACAACATTAAGTGGTAATTAGTTTTTTTAAATTATCATTAAAGTATCGTATTGTCCTTTTAATTTCAGTCCAACTGAATGTTTTAACACGTGAGAAAAAAACCTTTTCAAGTTTTGACACAAGTCGCCAAAAGGGTCGCTAAGTCGCCAACGTGGCTGTGTGTATTTGTAATTCTTTAAATAATTAGTTTTAATCAATTAATTTTTATTAATTATAATTAAATTATTGTATTGTCATCCAAAATGATCCTGTATATAAAACTCAATTCAGCGCTTTAAAATGTAATTTATTAACGATTGAAAATTCCACCACAAGATAAATAAATAAATATACAAATATATAAATAAATAAATATATAGAGATAGTGCGAGCTAATGTAGGAATTGAAAAAGGCGTGCGATGTAACATTTATTATTCCATTTCGATGGAAAAAAGGTTTTTTTAAATTTATTTTTCAATAGTTTTATGTTTTTGTTTTTTTTAATATCGTTTGTGTAATTAAAAAAAACTGTATCTAAAACTAGAGTTTTTAAGATATAAGAAAATAGAATAGGAATTATTCTAATCTGTATTAGTCAAATAAACTTTTAAGAATAGTACGTAATGTTGAATAAGCTCAGAATTTAATAATTTTATTTAATTTTTTTAAAGATATATCAAGATTTTTATTCTAAAACTAGCCATACCTAGCCACATATTGACGTGGTTTAATCTGGTTAAATGGAAAAGGAAGAGAGAGAGAGAAAGCCTGTAAAAAACTCTGGAAACATGGGATTCCTCAATAAGTTCATGAATAATTGCTTTGAGAAAACATGAAAGAAATTAAAGAATATGAAGAAAATATTTTTTTTATGTGTTCCTTGTATGAATTACATAACTTTGTAGAAAAATATTTTCTCACAGCTTTCCATTGTTAGTAATAAAATAACTTGATGTGATTTTAGTACGGAAAATTTTTGTAGGAGTACTTTTAGTATGTGTTGTCATTACGATTATCAGCATAACTACTTTAATCACGGCTTAAAAATCAAAAGATTAAAATATTTTTTAAACTACTTGTCAGAGGAAAAAAATTATTCATTTATTGCAATGATTGAAATAAATATTAAAATTTTAAATAAGTGAAGGAAGATTTACAGCGTAATGTTATAAAATTTTCTATGACTTTAAGATTATTTAAGATACAATACCTAGATGAAAAAATGTAGAAGCATAAACAGAATGCTCATCTTTTTATAGTTCATTTTTTCCACATTTGAAGTGAACTGTTGTATCTTATCATTCGAGAGAAAATTCGGTAGTGTAATATACATCCATTCTTTCATATGTTCAATTCTCAGCCATAATTTTAAAATGTTTTTACTGAATTTGAAAGTTGTTTCGATGCTAACCGGTGTCCCCCCTCTTTATATTTAGTATAATGTGTATGAATAAGATTTCATTTGAAATTCCTAAAAAGGAAAAGTTGTATCAGCTCTAAAATATTTTCTTAGTAAATTAAAGGAATTGATTCATCAATTTTAATTATGTAGTTCCTTCTGCTGATACCTTACAACATAAAAAAACAACTGTAAAGTTTTTAAAGATTTGAAAATAATCTGATAATCTAAAATAAAAATAGCATTTAACTTAAAGTTCACATACACTTCTTAAATAAGTTAAAAATAAAATAAATTAAAAAAAAAAACGTTTCAAAATTCTTCTTATAAACGTGTTAAGAATAAGGGAAAAAACGATACCAAAAATAATTATACTTAAAACAAAAACAAAAAAATATTTTTATTTAGAAAAATAAAGTAGTAAAGAAAAAAGATTTTCTTAACAGTTCACATCTTTACTATTTTGGAATTGGTAATTATATTTTTTTAAAATGTACATTTATTTAAAGACACGTGAAATTTTTCAAAACCATTAACAAGTTTCATTGACTGGAAATGTGAATACAACAAAAAATTTACTGGCACTTCTCCAGCTCCGCTAACAACTCGTTATTTATCACTCTTGCATTTACTTTTGAAATTTCCCCCTTTTTTTTTCACGTCGTGAACTTCTTTGGTTCTGGTCCAGAGATTAAGCAAACAACTCGTTCATTTTTTAAATCATAAATCCACAAACGACATTTCCATCCGCGCTCTTGTTTCTTTTATTCTTATTTCCAATTAATACAGATCTTTTGAATACACACATTCTCAGTCCTGACCCAGAATTTAAAAAATATATAAATCAGCAACACAAATTCTATTGCGGTTACATCCTAAAAAGGATACGTTTGCGGTCGTTCTTGTGTAGCAAAACATTCTATATCTCCAGACGATCTGACAAATCGTGCTAAGATGTAGAATTTTGCGTGCAGCAATACATTCGATATCTGCAAACGATCGGACAAATTGCGCTAAGATGTAGAATACATCAAAATATTAAGAATTTTTGTTTAAAAAACTGGATAAGAATCTTATGCAGTTCAAATTCAAGCGATAAAATATATCCAAAGTATTAAAAAAAAAACCTAGTTTATTTCAATAAATTGTTCAAAAATGGATAAATTTTTCTAAAAAAAAATTTTTCTTGTGTAGAACTAATAGAATTAGTATAATTAATCTATTTTTGCTAAAATTATTTGTTTTTCGATTTCAAAGAATGCTTTTTGTTTAAATATATTTGTTCTAGTTTATAAATTGAATTGATGTGATGTAATCGTATTTCGATACACACATTTTATAAAAAACTATATATAAATAAAAATATTATTCATACTTCGATTAATGAACTCTCTTATCCCAAAATTCCAATTTTGATATTAATAATAGTTAATGAATATCATTATGACATCATTGTCCAGGTTCGAATTAAGTATCGTCCTTTGACTTTATAGTATAATTTTTCAACAGATCATTAAAAAGAAAAATGGGGCATCAAGAATATCCCTCTTACGTTAGGAAATATTCCAAATTAAAAAATAAATAAAACGCAAAATAATATGTGAAAGTAATCACTGTTCCCTTAACCGTTAATTTCTGTGAATGAATTTCACTACACAAATGCTTTACAGAATGGTCTTAAAGATCACTTGCTTAAATGTAAGACAAACTCCAATTAATTGGACTGCCAGCTTAAACGTCGTCCTCGTCACTAGACTGTGATTTAAAATTATGAGGTTCGTTGCCAATAGCCCTCGTAATATTTCAAAGTGCAATGTATATAATTAATTCATTAAAAAATTTCAATCAGTTTTATAAAAATTACATCTGTGAGTTCTCTCAAACACAACTAAATACGACTTTTCGAACGATTTTGTTCTGGTATTTTATTTTCAGAATAAAAAATACCCTACGAATAGAAGTGAATAGAAGGAGTAGAATTTATGAGGCCGAGGAAAGTCAGTTGAAGATCAAATAATTTTTTGAAACTTCCAGTTTTCTCAAATTCTTTAACCAATTTTTTTTTCTCCAGTTTTATTCATTTTAATTTCATAAATATAATTACGGTGCAAACATTTTTCTTAAAAATTTACTTAAATTTTATTATTTATTAATTCTCTCCCCCACATACTGTTCTCAATTGTTTATCTCTCTAGTAAAGTTGTATCAAAAAATTAATTCACAGAGCAAGTCCTGAATTTTGCTGGAGAATTGAATAAAATTCTTCAGCCTATCAAATAGGGTTTGGGAGAGAAATTTAATATATTTGTTTCACGAGTTAAGATGCATATTTCGATTATTAGTGTGACGAGACACATCTTCAAAATTTAAGAAACGTCATTTTTACTGAATTTTGTTTTATTATTTAGATGCGTTTAATTCAAAATTACTAGGTGGAAATTCTCAAAGGGGACTAAAATGTAACTAAATAATAAGTGATGTAGTTTCAAAAATCGTCCATTTAATTTTGTCTTAACGATTTCTTTCTGATGTACTTGAGACAGAAAAAAAAGGCAATTTTATTATTTTTGTTATTATCACTCAAAAGAGATGTACCAGCGAGACTTCTGATTATTTTATTGTCTTACAGGGAAAGAATTCCAGTTGAGAATCATACGTTTCCTCAACTGACTCATCTGTTTTTAATGTTTTTTCATTTGATTCCGCAAGTCTGTGCCGAATTTTTATTATTTATCATACTTTCATTGACTGTTCTCTAGATTTATATTACTCTATATCGGATGATAGTATAAAGTATTGGAGTAATCAAAAACTTTATGGTCCAGCACAGCAAGGACAATTGAGAAATTCGTCTAAATTGATTTAATGAAACAAGCCACATCAGGATAAGTTGAAGAATACAACCATCTCAATTTTTGAACAAAGTTTTCAAAATTGCTAATTTTTCTGTGTAATATACAAATAAATCAAACAACATTTCGTCGGTCTAATTATCAGACTGCGTAACTCCATCTGGGATGCTAATTTGATACAGTAGGGCTAGGCGCCAAGTTGTTGTTTATGTTCGCCAAGATAGGCGATAATATTACAATATGGTTTACTTTGATATTTTTATCATGCGATAATGTGGTTGCCATGGGGATAACGTATATATTAGTGTTATTTATTTTTTTTCGTGGGATTTCTGCTCAGCAAAAGTAACACATTGTTACAAATTTTGTGAAATGAACGCTTAAAATAGTGTAAATAATTTATATCTGGAAGTGTAATACATTAATATTACTTTCTGTTGTATTTATTTTACGTTAAAATCTTGCCACCATCTCTCCCTTCAAAATCTAGTTTTATTATGAAATTAAAAAAAAAGTAGAGATTACACTGATCGAGGAATAAATTAAAAGCGGAGCGCACTGAGGCATGGCGTAGACAAAACAAAAGGATTAAGAAATCGCGCCAAAAAGCGTTTGGCGTGTTGCACTCCTATATGAAATCAGTTACATCGGTGGAGTTACGCAGTCTGATAATTAGGCCGACGATTTGCTACTATCATTGTTCATCTATCAAGAAAAAGATGTATTAATTTGTAAAATACTATGGATACCAAAAGGTTATTATAGCTCCCCAAATTTCCAAGAAATTCAGCATTTGTATTGATATTTACTTTGGTAGTTTTAATAATATATTTGGTATCTTATCAAGTTTACTAATAGTTGATTGAACCACACATTAAAAAGGAAATAAAGTTTTACGTGTTACTTCAGTTTTTCCACAATACAAAAAGCTATGTTACCAAATTGCTAATATTAAAAACTGTTAGCACATCTCACAGCTGGAAATAAGTTTTTGTATTTCTGGTAAGAGATAAATTGACCATCGACGCAGAAGAACGAGATAGAGCAATGTTTAGGAATAACATCAACACAAAGACAAATCACGTGTAAACAGAATTTATTAAAGGAAAAAAATCACAGAATAATTCAGAGCGAAAAATGTCTATAAAATCTGCTGATTGCACATTGTGGTAGAAAATTAATTTCCATTTTAATCACACACACATTAAATATTAATTTTCGTTACAGAGATTAAAATTTCTAAAAGGAAAAAATTTTTTTCTCTTAAATAAAAAAGACGTTTCTCTTACATGTTTTAAAAAAATTTTAACGTACAAGAGTTCCTAATCTAACATAGATCTTCGTCAGTACGAGAATCTGTTAGAGGAATTAATCATAAACCAATCAGGAAACCTGCATTTAGTAGTAGCATTCCGCCGTTCGATAAACTCGTGTTTATCTGCCAAAAATGCGATGTCTTCGACAGCAAATGTTTATGTAAGAAGCCAAACTGGAATGTGTGCTTTTCTCTCGTTCAAGATAAACATATACATATATTAAAAAACAGGAATGGAGGTAAGGGTTTATTTCGGGGGTAAGGATTTCTAAAATTAGGATCTGGTTGAAGCTTGAGGAATTTTCTTTTGATCGAATTTCGAACATTTAGGCGGTGTCGCCGACAGGTTGTTCTTCGTCTTCGAAGTCTCCTTCGTCGTCTGCGGTGGCCTCTTGGTACTGTTGATATTCGGAGACCAAATCGTTCATGTTGGATTCTGCTTCTGTGAATTCCATTTCGTCCATACCTTCACCAGTGTACCAATGCAAGAAAGCCTTTCGTCGGAACATAGCTGCGAAAAAAAGGGAGTTTGTTAAGTTTTCACTGAACACGAAGAGATGAAATGTGCTAAGAATTTAAATATTCAAACATGTAAAAATTTTCTATAACAAAATATTCAAATAAGCACATATTAAAATCGGAAGTATAATGAATGTTGACTGATCTTTCTTTTAATTTTGTCAAATAAATCAGCCATTGCAGTAAATAAGCTTATTTATTACAATGCTGTGACATTTTCCCGTCACACAGCTGAAAAGTGGCTTCTTTTTGTGGATAGGATAACCGCGTTCCTATGCACACCTGCACCCTTAAAGTGTGGGGAGGTCTTGTCTTTGGTCATCGCTCCGGCAATCTTTAACACCGCGAGAACCACCTCCACCCACGAACCGGATGTAACTCGAGTATAAAGAGGTCGACCGCTACCATACCGAGGCCCTAGAGAGGGCAGATATAAGTCCGTTGGAAAACATTGAACAGCACGAATGTAATCTCCTCCCTCACAAACATCAAATTCTGAACGCTAATGAATAAACCAATCTTTTTAATAACTTCAATGTATATACTGTAACTAACAGCTGTGACTTAAATAAACTTAATATTTTAACTCCCAAATTTCTCGCTACCATCACTTTTCTTAAACGTCACAATGCTTTTTACAGTAACTATGACAAAAGACTATGTAATTAAATCTCCTTTTTCGTTTACAGAATTTGTGAATTTGTTCAATTTTGCATATTAAATACATTACATATATGTTCAACAACAATATATTCGAATATTAACCAATGAGGTAAACATTTAAGCATTATACTTTTTTCAGTTAAAATTAGAAGTAATGTTTATGATAAAAAAAATGATAAAATTATAACCAATAAGGCTAAAACAGAAAGAAAAAAAGATAAAAACTAATTTCCCGTAGTCATTAATATTACCATGATAACGAGGTGTAATAAAAAAAAAAAACAAAGCAACTTAACAGTGACAATTTATTAAAAACTTTTAATTACTTTTGACAACTCTCAGAAGCAATTATTTTGCTTGTGATATATGAAGTCAAACCTAAAAAAAAAACCGCATATTCCTGCATTTATTTATTTTTATATTGCTATTTAGGTTAGTTATCAGGGGCGTAGCTACCACCGTATTAATGATACGGGGCTCCCAAGCTACAGGGACCCCAACATGTGTAATTACAGTCCCACTAACCCCCATATCTAAAAAAGGGTCCCGAAGGAATTTTGATACAGGGCTCCCTCAGAACTCTAGCTATGCCAGTGTTAGTTATTATATTATTTAGAATAAGGTTTAGTGTATAATAAAGTAAACACATTAAATAATACTCGTAGGTCTATTTAATAAAATTTCGAGTGTCATTTTTCAGATACAAAATTGAAGGTAGTTAACTATTGCAAATAGATGTGAGTAAGACAGAGAATCATATTACCGTCGCACTATAAAGCAACACGAGGGCTTTGTCGACGGTCCTCGTAATTTTGGTGGTGAGCTGTCACCCCCTCTCAACTACAATATCCACGTCAACGAGAATGATTTTGAGCTGCGCAGATTTAACGTGCATCAGCCCATCTTCACGGCGGGTCTTCAGAGGCGCTAGGACTCGTACCCGCGACACGCCTGCCACGAATTCGTGATCATTGCCACTACGCCACCGCGATCACGCCAATGGATGTGAATAATCATTATTGACAGTAACAAAAATACACAGGAATATTCAAACTCACCAGTAAATTGTTCAGATATTCTCTTGAAAAGCTCCTGGATGGCTGTGCTGTTTCCAATGAAAGTGGCGGACATTTTGAGTCCTCTTGGTGGGATGTCGCAAACGGCTGTCTTCACGTTGTTGGGGATCCATTCGACGAAGTAGCTGCTGTTCTTATTCTGTACGTTCAACATTTGTTCGTCCACTTCTTTCATCGACATTCTGCCTCTGAAAATGGTGGCTACAGTCAAGTATCTACCGTGTCTTGGGTCGCAGGCAGCCATCATGTTTTTGGCATCGAACATCTGTTGTGTCAGTTCTGGGACTGTCAGAGCTCTGAAGAAAAGAAATCTCATCTCAATATGGGTCATGGAATGGGTAATTTTGTATAAATCATAACTATTTCAAAAACAGACAATTTATTGTTGAGAATAAAAAGAAAAATACGGGAGATTATTTTGTAACTCTTATCGTATCTAAAAATGTACCAATTGAAAGAATAGAATAGAAGAAGTTACTGAAAATGGTATAATTAGAAACATTTTGAATCAGCAATAAATATCTTTAAGAAATAAAACAAAAAAATGTGCACGCTATATGTTACTGCAAAATTATGCAATATGATGAGGCTACTGTATTCTGAGAATGGATTATCATTTTACATTAAAAATTTATTTTTATGAACTAAAATTATTAACACTGTAGACACTGTAGTTTATAGTGGATTAAGATTTAGACTCAGCAAATTGTACAATTGTTCTATAATATCCTGAAGATCAGCTGAGCTAGATCAGAGGTCAATGAATTTCTATGTCCTAAGGAAATACAAAACCAACAATGGATTGGCTGTAAGATCCAGTCTAGAGAGCCGCAGGCACTCTAGGATATGTTCTGGGGAAGTAAGCCCAGTGGTACACTAGGTGCAGATGGCGTAGTTCTTGGCACCATCAGTACAAAACAATATAAATAGAAAAACGTCAGAGTAAAACTAAGCCTAATACTTCATACCAACGATCCTTTTGGAAGAACAGATTCCTCTAAATTTAAATATATCGGAAAACAAAGATATTTTTTATACACTCCTATATTCTCATTTTGTTCATTTAAGAACCGTGAGGACTTTACTATTTCTGGATGATTAAATTAATAGGAATCTTAAATAGATGACCTCGGTCAACTTAGACAGTACCTGTATTGTTGGCTTCCTCTGGAAGTGAGTGGTGCGAACCCGGGCATGAAGAAGTGCAACCTGGGGAAGGGCACCATGTTGACAGCTAGTTTTCGGAGATCTGCGTTGAGTTGACCAGGGAACCTGAGGCAAGTGGTGCCAGACATGGTTACTGATACGAGATGGTTGAGATCGCCATAGGTGGGAGTGGTGAGTTTCAATGTGCGGAAGCAGATGTCGTAAAGAGCTTCATTGTCGATGCAGTATGTCTCGTCTGTGTTCTCCACCAACTGATGGACGGAAAGTGTGGCGTTGTAGGGTTCAACGACTGTATCGGAGACCTAGAGGGAGATTTTATAGGTGTTGTTGAAGAATAGAGTTCTTCATATGATACAAAAAATTTTAAGATAGATTTTTTTTTAAAAAAATTCAACGCATTAAATTTTATTTCTTTTAATCAGAGTGCTCTTCATTTCTTTCAGTTAATATAATATATATATATATTTAGTTTATTTTTTAAAAAAATCTTAGTTGTTTGTTTAATTGCAAAATAAATATCCAGGTGGCGCCACGACTTTTCCTTCTCGAATTGTCGATTCATTTCTTTCAAGCCATTTCGCGTTGGGTGTTTATTGTGGAAGGTTGAATTTTCGATCTCCAATTATTATTTTACACGTAAGTTTTATTATTATTATTATTCCTCTCCTTGAGACATTCATTATTGTTCTCTTTTATTAGCTTCATTTTAATATATTATCAGGTTTTTTTTCCACGCGTTGTATTAGGCTTAACTTTTCAACTTGTTTCCCCATTATGTCGAAAGTTTCTGCTGTACGGGGAAGGTTGGATCCATAAAGCATTGCTAACCTTAATTCGCTGGCCTAATTCAGCGACAGCTTTAGAAATCATAATAGGTCTCCAGTTTAGTCCAAAGACTTTTTTGTATCTACATTTGTTGTGTCTGGTGAATTCCAATTTCTTCCTGCTTTAGCACTGTAGGTTTTAGTACTTCTCCACTTTTATTTTATATATATATAACTTTTAATAAAATTAATTTTTCCCTTACATTTTCTCTGAGGGATTTTAATTCATAATGGTCTTGAGAACACCAAGACTTAGCGTAAAAATTAAATTCTAATTTACCCACCTAATGGGAAATAGCCATTACCTTATCTTCCCCCAAACTGAAACTTTAGCGCTTTTAAATCAGGATGATGCAATCTTGCATTACTCGAGTTTCTGGACCAATCAGAAAAGCCTGTACCGGATCATATGATTTTAATAGCTTCCGGTTAACCATCAGTATAAATAGACAAGGTTTCTGGATAGAAGAATGGCTGCTTTTGTAAATGTCATGTAAAGAGCGCGTGTTAATGTCTTTATTTGTATGTTGATACTTATTTCATGTTTGTGAGTGTTTTTTTACGTAACTAAATAAATGGGGATTTAAAAGTACGAAGCCTATTCATCCCACCCTCCATCACGCAAAATGTCTCAATTCGAGTGTAAATTATTATAATCATTGATTGTTCTTTGTTGTTCTTTGTCAAAAGAAAAATTGATTTGATAGTAATGCACTTCCTTCTAGATTCTTAAAAGACAGTCTAGAATTTTTGACAATAGACAAAAATGTTCTATTTCATTCATTTGTTTTAAAATAGTGCTCTTCGTCCAAAGACTTTTACATACATTCTCGAAGTACTTTGGAACTCGGCCTTTTTTTTACTGCATTTTATGTTTTTCTTGAGTCTATAAACACAGCTATTCTTATATAATAAGATTTCATTTTATAAATCCTCATATTTTTCGGCTTGAAATCAGTATACTTAGTCTCAGCAGATTGAATAAAATCTTTTAAAAATCGTTACATTTTTATTTGAAAAAAAAAAAAGAAAAATTTTAATTCTCCAAAAGACCGGGGAGGGAAAAGCTGAATGTTTCTGATTTTTCGGGGGTATTCTTCCCCATTTTTAAAGCGTGTTCCCTACCGGACCCCCCTCCTCCAAAAGGGGGGAAGCTGAAAAACCCTTTTGTCGCAACTTTTTGGCCTCCTTTCGGACTACGTCCAGTACTGTGTCCACCAATTCAGCACCTTCGGTGTGAATGGCCCCGTTGTGCAAAACCCCTTGACCCCGGGGGTATCATCCCAAACATGGACTGGGAAAAGATAAAAAAATTTTTGAAGTTTTGGTTTCCCCAAAACCCAAAAAAAAAAATTTTTATAATAAATATAACTGGTATTTTTATTTATTTTTATAATTTTATAACTGGGTTTTTCCTCAAAAAAGAAAAAAAAAAAGATTTATATTTACATTTTTAAGCGGAGTCTTATTGTTTTAAACCTGTAAAAAATATAGTTCCTTGAAAACTTGATTCTTTCTCTTCTCTAAAGAATGCAAGTTTTTAAAAATCTACTTTTGAAAGAAACCTTTCCCCTTTTTATTGAAAAGTGTTAAATATTTCGAAAAAACAAATCTAAATTAACTTGCTTTTGTAAGCTAGACATAATTTTACTTTGTGAATTAATCAATATTTCGATGAGAATAATCTTAAGTGATTAAGTAATCATTAAAATATGTTATGTAACTGTGCAAATGGTATTATATTAAGCTTTTAACTTCTCTATCGCTTTTATTAGATTCACTAAAATTCTTTTAATTTTTTGGCAAAACAAAAAAGGATTTTATCAATCTCTCACAAATTATTTCAAATCTTTTACTCTGAGAATTGCTAGAACAATACTATTAAACAAAAATAACAAAATTAATTCATAATTGTATACAACCGAACATCAACATAACTTTGGACTCGAAAAAAAAGCCAATTTTACATTTTTCCTTAAAAAAAAAATTAAAATCTTGCATTTAACAAAGAAAATAAAACTTCTGAAATTGATTTAAAACTTCAGAAATTAAAATTGATTAAACTTCTGAATTTAGACTTAAAATGAGTTACGCCAAACTCAAGGTACTGAGAGAAAAATAATATGTTCCACTAAAACAAATAAACGTAGAAATATTAATAAAACTCACCGAAAATAAAGTTGTCTGGTCTAAATAGCTGTCCAAAAGGTCCTGATCGTACGGAGTCCATGGTACCTGGTTCAAGATCCAATAGGATAGCTCTGGGAACATATTTACCACCTGTAAAGAACACAGAGTTCTTTTTATTCAGTTGTCTAGTTTGTGACGGACCTATACGCGGTCTTTCAATTAATCCTCTTGGGAAATCTTTGGGCTATCAATTAGCGTTATTTACAACTAACCCTTCGGAAGAAGAAAATCGTGATATTCAAATTAACTTCCTATATATAGTCGAAGTTTTCTAGCTTGAATAGAGAGTAGGAGAAGAGGTATACTCGAATCAGGGTGAGATTGCTACTGAAGATATCACATTTAAATTATCGTGATTAAGAACTCATTAGGTGGAAGTTTTAAAGTGATGATTCTTCACTGAGATTAAATTGATATTAGATTAAATCGGATGATAGGTTAAATCCTTTATTAAGTAAGGATCCCAAGTTTGGTAGTCTCCTAATCGTTCGTGTTTTACCGTCGTTGTTCCACTTTCACGGTTAGCATTGAGGTATTCTCTTACTATTATTAGATGAAATTGTCTTTTCATTGTGTAATAAATAAATCGATTAATTAGATCATGTCGAGTGTTTCTTCCCTACCTCGCACATATCTAGGCACCCAAGAGAGTGGTGCTAACCTCTCACAAACTTAAATATCAATGTTGTACTTCATGTAAAATAAAATGATGTTAGAATAAGATTGGATAATTTTACACTGCAAGAGATCCTTTTTCTTTCCTTCCAAAAATTTCAAATAAAAAAATGTGTAAGATTCAGACAAATTTGAATCCTTTCTAAAGATAATACTAATTTTCAATATGTGTGTGGCATACCACAAAGTCTTGAAGGTATGTATCACAGTAAAATATGAACAGTTCTATATTGAGCAACTGTTCTCTTTTGCTTTGAATGTAACAAATACGAAAGTGGAGAAACTAAAAAGCTTACAACTAATATACTTATAAACCAAGCCATCTAAATTATTGTTTTTAAAGCTATACAGAATTTATAATCTAGAATTCATATGTTCTACTTCTTCATAAGGTTTTTTTTTTTTAAATGTGTCTATTTTTAATTGCCTTTATTGATTACTTATCCATTGAGATTACAAAATTCACATACGCACAATTCGAAGAAGTTAATATTTATTTTTAAAATTAATACATTTTAAAAAGGATTTAGTTTGTATTATTATAACCGAAGCACTCACCTGTGGCTTCATTGTAGTAGACGTTGATCCTCTCGAGTTGGAGGTCAGAGTCACCATTGTAGGTTCCGGTGGGGTCAATTCCGTGTTCGTCGGAAATTACCTCCCAGAACTGAAACGAAAATAAAGGTGATGCCATCAATGCTTACCAAAATATGAATTGAATATTTCGGTCTTACTAGCAACCGATGAATACTAACAGGAAATTATATAAGGACAGATGTGAATGGTTTATATTGTGCATCAAACATTTATAATAATAATTTCATTATTTAACTTATTTGTTAGTTCGCATTTTAAAAAATATTTTTTTTAAAGACATTTAAAACGCTAATCTTCATTCGAACAAACGCTAAGACTCACTTTTAACTCAGAAACGAACAAACGATTCTTTTTCGTTGTTATTGCAACCAGCGTAGCCATAATCATAAGAAAACAAAATACTCATGTGATGCTAAGAAAGCAACATAAGCTATAAGCAACATAACAATTAATTAAAAATAAAACCAATGTTATAACTGTTACTTAAAAGATTTGTATCAGTTCACGCCACAACTATAAAAGTAATTATGCTAGTCAAATAATATTATTATATCGAGAATTATTCTGTGTAAAATAAAAAAAAAATTATTCGATAACGATATTAAAACAAACGTTTATTAAAAATACTTTAATACTTAAAATACTTATTACTTTTAAGTGACACTAAAAAAAATACTGTATTATTTTCAGCATTTGGAAATGTCTCACTGGCTTAACTACTTATAACTCACTCATTGTAAGTATTAATTATGTAGTTTTTGCATCAATCTTTCAAATAGAAATTCTTTAAAGTCCCGTTTTTGATTAAGAATTATTTTCTTCTAATTACTGAATTTTCATTTTTTTTTAAAATTAATCTGAGCGATATTTTCAGATTTCAAGATTTAACTGACATATGTGTTTATCAAATAAAGGTTGTAAAATACATCAAAATTTGACGGATTCTCTCTTTCAGCGAATTTGAATGCATGAACCTAGACGTATCAATATTGAGAGGCTTTTATATATTTATATTAAATATAGAATACTGTATTAATTGGTTTATAACGAAATGCATCACGAAAATGGCAAAAATAGTAGGTTTGTATAAATATTTATTTCTTATACTGTTCTAAGTATTGCAAAATATAAAATTGGGATAGCCAAATAATTGATCAAAATATATAGAAAATAATAAACATATAAATAACGAACGAAAAAAAATGACGAATTCAGGCATGCTGATAGTATTCGTAAAATATAATTAAGTCTACAATACTTTTATAATGTAATATTCGTTCATTTCGAATATTATCATGGTCATTATGTTAATATTAATTTATTAATGAAAATTAGATAATGCTCTTACCTAAAGTGCCTTACAACGAATGCCCTTTTATCATATTTCCTTAATAAATATTCATAAAACGGCGAAACGCATTAGCATATTAACATTTTTCTGTTTATTTGCACTTGCACGCAAATAGAAATAAAACATTTCGAAAGAACATACGACATGCTTCCCAAAGTAGCTAAATGCTTTTTAAATGATAATAAACTTCGTTATATAGAATATGAAAATGACAATAGTCGATAGTTATTTTGAAGGTAGATTCCTACAGCAAAAATTAAATCTACAGACGGAAGATTCGAAAAATATGGATATATTAAAAGATTTTGTCCTTTTTTAAAAAAAATTAACACACATCTTTAATGCAGTTCTGTAGCACAGTTAACTGAATAGATCTTGAAATGATGAGGAGCATCCGATATATGTTTAATTTAGAGCTTATTTACAAATACAAAAATATCGTTTGTATTTAAAACTTGAGAACTGTCACTCAAGTTTTCGAAATAACTAAAAGATTCGTTTTGTAAAGCTAAAATTATTCGACAATGATGTTTAAAATTTTATCTGAGATCCTTATGAGGTTTGAAATTAATTTAATTCCAAACTCTACATATTCAAAACTAGAATTTAACTTCTAAAAGTTTTTTGGAAGTTAAAATACTTTTTACATTACGAAAAGACAAAATGAAATAAATCGAAATATAACTGACTATATAGTATGTATATTTACTGTTCTGAAAATTAAATTGCACAATGAACGCTTTTTAACGACTCAAAATTCTTGAATTAGAAAAAGAAATTGAATGAATTCTTCCGCGAATAAAACAAAAATATAGATAACTTATAGTTTTTTTTTCTTATAATGAATTCCAAAACAGTAAAAAAATTCTCAAATCGCATTCCTGGTTATTTTCTCAGGCTGCTGAGAAATAAAAGAACATGTGACGCAGCCAAGGTGAATGACCGTTGCCTTTAGGAGAAGCCAAGCATTCACCTTCTGGTGCATTCTTTTACAACTCTTTCCCCGATTCCACAAGGTTGTGTAAAAATAATGCTTCACAAACGAAGGAGAATAATGACTTAGGTTGCTAGTTTTGGATTTGATGATCGAATAAAATGAGCATGCATTCTTTTTTATCGTCTGAGCGATGGAAATAAAAATGGTAGAATTTTCGTGAGAAGAGAAAATAAAAATCCAGGAATTGAATTCCTGGAAAATAGAATATCTTTTCTAATAATCTTTTCATCCATAATAAATTATATTAAACGAAGCGTTTCTAGGTAAATATAATTGACCTCTGAGAAGGTTTCCGTATTTAAACCACGCCATTTTTTCAATTCCTACTATTAGCTCGCACTCTCTATCTATACATTTATTTATTTATATATTTGTATATTAATTTATCTTGGTGGAATTTTCAATCGTTGATAAAATACATTTTAAAGCGCTGAATTGAGCTGAAATTTTATATACAGGATCATTTTGGATGACAATACAATAATTTAATTATAATTAATAAAAAATAATTGATTAAAACTAATTATTTAAAGAATTACAAATGCAGCCACGTTGGCGACTTAGCGATCCTTTTGGCGACTTGTGTCAAAACTTGAAAAGGTTTTTTTCTCGTGTGTTAAAGCATTCAGTTGGACTGAAATTAAAAGGACAATGCGATACTTTAATGATAATTAAAAAAACTAATTACCACAATAATGTGATTCTGTCCTATGTATATACATATTTATATTAATTGTAACTATTTAATAAAAAGTAGCTAAAATAAAATTTTACGTTGTTGATCTAAGTAAGAATTGACTTAAAAACTATTTTTTTATATTACTTGTTGTAATGGTGTCCTGAAATAATAACGGGAAGAGAGAGAGAGAGAGAGGAGAGAGAGAGAGAGATAAATATTTTTTTAACATTTCCTTGTGATGAATTTTTAATCTAAATCTTTTTTACCTTTCTTCAAAAATAATTTGTTTCTAAAAGTTCTTAAAAAGATTTTTCATTCAATATAAATTAAGATAGTGTGATTTTTTTATGACAATTCGGAATTTCTGAAACAACAAATGTCTAAAAGCACTTATTTGAAAAAAATTAAATTTGAATGAAATGGAACACGAAAAGAAACAAAGAAAAACGATAATGTTCTAAAAATGTTTTTCTAATTCAAAGTAATGAATATTTATTATTGGATCGATAATGAGTTTTTAAATCAACCACGTAATAGCAGTTACGAAAAAGTATTGTCTAAGCACGTTCTTGTTTATGTTTTTTCTTAGACTGTCTGAATCTCTACCATTATCCTTATTACCTGGAGATTCAATTCTAGATTTCTGAAGAAGAAGTCGGCAAGACTGAATTCCTTTGTAATACAATACCAAAAATTTCTATTATTGATAAGGAATTCCTTAATATGCATGAATTTTTTAAGTTTTAATGCACTTTTAATCGATATTTGGAATTTGGTTTGATTCGCACTTTTATAACATAATATTTTCAAATATTTAACTAAACGTTGCACTTTAACTTAAAATTACTCAATGTTGTAACTTAACTAAGTCATACATTGTGACATCTCTCGCGTTCTTCTTCTAACATAACTCCTACGTTCTTTGACGGCCACGATTAATGGCAAAACTTTTCCAACCCAATACCAAGAAGAGAAACAAAGCAAAAATGCAAATAAGATATACTTTAAAAGGATAGAAGATTTAGTGAGAAAAAATGGCAATCTTAGAGAAAGCTTAGTGCGGAACAGTTCGGAACAAGTGTTTAGACGGCCTACTCACAAGGAAGAAGGAAACGACCACCTTCGATAATAATATTCATAAGGAAGAGTAATTGTACATGAGTACATCTAACTATTTACAAGAAGCAGAATAGATGAGTCTTCAACCAAGGTAGGAGGGTTACTTTCTAAATGATATTATAATATAGAAAGCTAGATTAGGCAGATAATTAACTATACTTAGGATAAGTGATCTAGTTGTGCGACCTGACTTAAATATTCGGTCTAATTTGTGGTTTATTCTCACTTAATATTAGTTGTTCTTATATATAAGTAATTTAAGTTATATTCTTAATAAAAGTTGTATTAAGGATTATAAAATGTCTCTTCCTTCCGATAATCCCACACCTCTAACTTACGCGGATCCAACACGTCATAGCTATCGACAGATGGCTATGTCACAACATTTACTATGACGATATTTCTGAAGTATAGACACAGTTTACATAGATTTAAAGCTAAAATGAGAGCAGGAAATATAAGTCATTATTTCTCAGGATTATCACCATTTATTTCACTATTTAGCTGTATTTTATACCAAACTTAAATGAACTGTACTTTGAATTTTTTTATGTATTGAAATGTAGACACTATATGGCGAAAATTGGCGTTCACAGGGGGGAAAACAAATTAGAACGAAGATTAACTGAAACTTAGGAAAATCGTTTTCTACGCAAATAAACGCTAAAAACCATGAAATCACTTTATGTATTAAGGATTTGAAATAAAATACCCCAAATTTAATTTGGATTATAAGTAGGTATATAAGTAAGTCGAAGTCTATACTTCGAGTTTCTTTTATATAACGAGTCTCTTATTTCTATTTTAGATGTTCTAATTTTTTAAATGTTAGTTTCAGTAGAAATTTTTCAATAAGACTTGAAAAACTCAGTTATAAAGTTATTGAATTCCATATAATGTGCGTTCTTTTTACGGTATCCAACTACGTTCGGAACCATGATTTTAAAAAAGAGGTTAAATGGATAATATTTATGATATTTAGTGTCACTTAGATTAGAATACATGTATAAAATTGTTTTAAGGACATTATAACAAATAAAATTATTTAAATACAATATTTTGGCAAAATTAACTTAGAATAACCTTTTTTCCAAATTTTCTCTTTTGTAAAAAATGCTTCTATTGCATTAATATTTTGCCTGTATATAGCTCAGACCTCTGTACAGAGGTTCAACTATGATTTTGAAAAATCACATTATTTTCAGAGTTACAACTATTTGAAATAATTATCGGCGTATTTTCTTAAAATTTCTCCCTTCTGTTTTCGTAAAACATGGATAAACCGACTTCCAAGTTATGCACTTCAAAAATTCTAGTTGAGCCTCTGTACAGAGGTCTGAGCTATATACAGGCAAAATATTAATACAATAGAAGCATTTTTTACAAAAGGAGAACATTTGGAAAAAAGGTTATTCTAAGTTAATTTTTTGCCAAAATATTGTATTTAAATAATTTTTTGTCATAATGTCCTTAAAACAGTTTTATACATGTATTCTAATCTAAGTGACACTAAATATCATAAATATTATCCATTTACACGCTTTTGCAAAATCACGATTACCGAACGTAGTCGAATACCTTAAATATATATATATATATATATAGCATATATAAATAAAATCTCAACTTTCATATACAATTCTGCATCATGCAACGCAAATACTCAAATTTAATGAGAATATTTTTATAATATAATTTAATTAATACCTATTTCTCTGATAATGTACACAAAAACTTATTTTGATTCATTTCTTTCTTCAAAAAAAAAAAAAAAAAAAAGATGGTGCATAATACCGTATTTTTAATACAGAATGCAGTTTTTCTAGCACACGCCCAATAGCAGCAGAGAAAACAGTTTTACAGTGAACTTAATCCACAGTTAAAATACGATTTTCATATTTAATTTTCAAACTAGCTTTACTTTCTGTATTGGTATGATTGTTTCAAATTACCCATCAAGAATATAGCTGACAAATTACGTTGTAACTGATGCGCAATTCCTTTCATTGGTTACTCAGCCGTTTCAGTTATCCCTATTTATCTTCGAGATTTCTTACAACAGCGCTGTGATTGAAAGCTTAGTCACATAAGAAAATGTTTTAATTTCTTTACTTCAACGATGTAAAATGTGAATTCAATAAGAAATAATAGTCTAGTTCAGGGGTGGACAATTGATTTGGCTCGAGGGGTCACATTAAGGAAGCGGAAGACATTGGAGAGCCGAACCTTTTAAATGATGGCATTCATAAGTTAACCTTGCATCTCAAAAAGGTACCATAAAAACGAATAAATATAAGTTAGATAAAATATTTGCAGTTTGAATTAATTTATTTGTTGTGCTAATTTCATATCTATAGCTGAAAACACATTTAATTTTCGAATCAGTTTAATGAGGCAAATGTGCCATGCAAGAAACACGTTTTCTTATAAATATATGTCAACCCAAATATAGATAACATTTACTGTCTACTTGGTTTTCTGACTGCCTTGGTGGGCAGTAAAAAATATTCTTAAAGGGCCGCTGTTTGCCCACTCCTGGTCTAGTTAATAAAGCTCTTAACTCTCTCATGAGGAAACAACAACGGGCTTAAGATAGTTTATTTAAAAAAAAAATACTCTCCATGGGAGCCAAATGTTGATTTCAAAATAATTTACTTGATTTATTTCTTTAAGTCGCATATGCGGTTCAAACTTACAATAAGAAATCATGTTAAATTAATACAAAATTAAATTAACTACGATTTTTAGAATTCAATGTGATTATAACGTCATCGTGTCTGTTCACTTATATAAACGATTTTCTTAAAGCAAAGCTTTACTTAAATACTTCATTTAACAATTTTCTTTTTATGTCACATTGCGTTCTTATTACATGCTTTGTGAAATATTACACTGAAGTTCATTATTTACCAAAATTGAGAACTCAAAAAAAATGGAAATTATTAATTAATTTTAAATGCATTGGATATTTATTATTTTTTACAAAGGATGTGAGGTATATACCCATGATTTAGTATATTGCAAAAACGAGCGATGGATTTTAGCCGTTTCACACTGTTTACGGAAAACTAATATCCAATTCTTCCGTTTGGTGCTAAAATGCCTCCCATAATAAGGAATGTTTTTAAAGTGTGATTGATTTTTTATATCCCAAGCAAAAATACAGCACACAAACTGGTTATTAAATTATTTATATTTCCATTATTGACAATACGGATAAAATCGTGATGGTAAAATTAGGAGCATTAACAGTGAATCTAAAGAGCACCGCAATAACTTTAAATTTATGGAAACCTACATGATTTTAGAATTAAAAAACATTTACATTTAAAAATAGTAATAGATAAGCAGATATTTTGTCCATCCAAAAAGTTACAAATTTGATTACTAATAAAAATTACCTCCATTTTATTATTATTATCATTATGAAGTGCTATTTCTTCCTTTTGAACTGAGGTTTACGCCGAAGAATTTTAAACATTTAATAATTTGAACATAGAATTAAATTTACATGACTATTACACTAAAATGCAAACTTTAGTTTGCTATTTCAGCAAATCATGAATGCAGTAATTCAATTTCTTAAAAAAAATATGCTGAGGGGAAATCTAACCCCCCACCCCACCCCAAAGCAATTTATTAATATTATTCATATTTTATGCATTTATCAAAATAATTCTAATTTTAGTTATACTTGATAGTTAAAGGGGCATAAATTCCTTGTAAAATGTCTAGACAACACGACCACACCCTTTATCCAAAAGGGGGAAAAGTGAAAGAAAATTATTGCTATCTGTGAAAAATTTCCAGGAAATTCAGTAGCAAATAGCTCTTTTGTTGTTCTTCTCAGAACCGCTTCTTGATTCCTAGTTTGGAAGTTAATCAGAATTTGCGCACGCACCCCGACATTTTAATAAGAAATTGATTTTTCTTAGAACATCTGATGTGGTGAGGTCAAAACTCTGAATTTTTAACAGACCGTGACTAGCAGCAGAATTCGCCCATTCTATCAAAATGAAAATCAAAGTAGCAGACGATAAAACTGTGTATCGTTTTCAGTAAGATATCTTACCTTTGCACCAATCTGGTTACCGCATTGGCCGGCTTGGATGTGTACGATTTCCCTCATTGTGGATGAAAAAGTTCTCTGCCGAAAGATAAACTCACCAAACGATTCGAGAGAGAGCCTCGATTCTGACTCACGATGCAGCTGCGAGGCTGTATATCTACCAGTCGATGACGTCACTGCGGAGAGAAGAACCGATTCACTCCAGTGGGGAGGAGTATCACGTGATCGGCTTCTGCCGGTTCTCCCTCGCTCGGGGTCTGGCTAGAATTCCATTTTTAGAATGTGGAGAGAGGCTGATAAGAGGTTTTTTCTTTGTCAAGAAGTGATAGCAAACGAGAAAGGTAATACTGAAATAGGAGACTGGTAATTTATTATGAAGGGGAAAAAAAGGATAATGTGATTCAAATTTTGTAAAAGGAATTGTGCGATTTAAATTTTAGAGATAAAAAAAAATTTTAATATTTTTTGGCCAATAACTTATATTTTTTGAACACAGTCTTTTGTTCTAAAGATAACTCATTCTTTATTTCCTTTGAAAAATTGTATTTTCTTGCATGCATGATAATATGGTTTACACTTTTTTTTTATTAGAACAAATTTAGCAAGGGAGATTATGTTCTAAAAATTATTCTGTGAAACTTATGTTTGATAATTTCGCCTTATTATTTATAAATTCATTTTTTTTAAATGAGATACAAGAAAACAACCGAAATTATTTATTACTTTTATCGTCTGGAATTTAAGAACATAAAAAGCATATTTAAATGCAATAAAACGAGAAACAATGACTAGAAACTGCAGCATAAGTTATTTGTGCAATTAAACCAGCGATACTAACCTTTGGGCCCCCCGGTTTTCAGGGGCCCTCAGGCCCCCCTTTTGAAAATTACTTTTAAAGACCGACTGGAACCTGTTTTTTAAAAGTGGAGGGTTTTTTGATTTTATGTCACTTAGATTAAAAAAATGTATATAAAATTTTTTTAAAAATTTATTACAAAAAAAACTTTTTTAAGTAAAATTTTTTGAAAAAAAATGAACATCGAAGGACCCATTTTCAAAAATTTCCTTTTTGAAAAATCTTCTATTGAATAATATTTTGCCTGTATATAGCTCAGATTTAAAAGGCTCAACTAGAATTTTTAAAATATAACTTAGAAGTGGGGTTTTTCCATGTTTTACAAAAACAGAAGGGGGAAAATGAAAAAAAAGCCGATAATTATTTCAATTGGTTTTTGAAAAAAAAAGGGAATTTTTAAAAAAAAACCAAAAGGGGCTGGGTTTTCAGGCAAAAATAAATTTTAGAAGCATTTTTCCAAAAAGAACATTTTGAAAAAGTTTTCTAAGTTTATTTTTTTCCGAAATATTTTATTTAAATAATTTTTTGTCAAAATGTCCCTTTAAAAAAAATTTTATGCATGTTTCTAATCAAGTGACACTAAATATATGAAAATATCCATTTTGGGTTTTAAAATATGGGTTTCCCCCAAAGTAGTCGGATATTTTAAAACATATATTAAAAACTTGATGGGAAATTCTTTGTCAAGAAATCAAGTATATCAATTTTGCTGTTGGTGTCGTACGGGTACGAATTAATATTCTTTTTCTATCTAGAACGGTTACTGTTAGTGATAACAGACAACAGTGGAGTAGCGACAATTTTATGGGTGGAACTAATTTTTGGGAAAAATTTTTCATCCCCTTATAAGCGAAAAATATTCGAATGATTTGGGGGTTTGGGACTGATAGAGAAAAAAAAGGCATGGATCAGTAATTGTTTGATTTGTCCGAAAGTGCTGTTTTTAAAAAAATACCAATAAACAGGAATCATTCAATGATAATTTTTTCCCCTCGAAAATCTTTTTCAAAATTGATAAATGGGTTTTTTCTTGAATAATCTTTGCAACAGCAACAAAGTGTTTTGTCAGTGGTAATATCACAGCGGTAGCAAAGACATCCGATGAAGAATTTGTTATATTATTGGTAATCATAAGAAACCGTTTATTGATGTAGAAATTGTGCAGGAGTGTTTCTTAAATGCTTCTAATTTAGTGTTATGACAAAAATAAAAAATAATAATTTTAAAAAAAGGCAAAACAGGAGTTATAATATTTTGATCAATTTTCCACATTTTAAATTTCCAATATTATCTTGGTCTTAAAGTATTTCTACTCCCCTTCCCCATTTATCCTAATGTTGCGCCCCGCGTGAAATAACTAACATATGTATGCGGTCCAGTAGAAAAAAAAGTTGAGTACCCCTGAATTAAACTGTTTCTTTGTCTATTCATTTCAGTTAAATTCCAGATATAGTCGATTCCTTTAATCGAAATGTACGCCTACAACTGTGCTGTGAAAATAAAATTTACGCCTAGAGGAGGACAGAACAATTGAACGTTTCTTGGAGGACGTTCGAATTTTAAGGAATGTTTATGAAAAAGTACACTTGGATTTCATAACTATGGGAACGGAAAAATGTAATTCATAGAATAGCCTTATATGCATTTAATAAAATCATCAGCCTCATACAACTCATCTCTCAACCTTTTTTTTTTAATGTAAAGAACATATACTTAAAATTTGAAATTGGCTTATAATAATTTTTGTATTCGATACAAAGTGATCAAACAACATACCCGGAAATTTTTACATACATTGTTTACAATACATTGCTTCCGATAAAAAAAATGGCAAAGACAGGTTGAGATAAAATTCTAGTCTTTCCAAAATTTTTACTTCGAAACGACTAATCCTTACTAATATTATACATGCGAAAGTTTGTTTGGATATTTGGTCGTCTTTCTGAAACAACTGAATGAATTTTAATGAAACTTTACAGTAATATAGCTTATACATCAAAATAACACATAGGCTATAATTTATAAAGATATTGTGTGAAGTGTCTAAAATATAACGGTATTTGTCAAGTAAGTAGAAAAAATTTCTGCCATCTGCTAGAAATTCTGGCGTGAGTTGCAAAAAAGCCCGTGGCAGCATAAATCTATCTTTTATTTGTGAAGAAACCTTTTTTGTTTTGTCTACGCGAGGCGCTGGCTTCTAATTCATTCCTGTGATCAGTGTAATCCCTATTCTTTTTTATTTTAGAATAAAACTTAATTTTGAAGGGAGAGGTTGTTTTAAATCGATCTTTATTTGAATAGCTTTTTTTTTTTTTGTTTAATTTGCAATTCACGTAAAATTAACTCATTACAAACTTCTTTATTCTTCAATCTGTATTGTTTAATTTTTCAGTTCACCCGTGCAAAGAACAGGTATACCAGCTAGTCAATAAATAATTTTAAGCCTTTCATCGGAGATTCGTATCACAAAAGACGTTTCTTTTCGGTTTTCGAAGAGCAATAGTGCGAGAAATATACTCACTATAAGTCGACTAGGATTTTTATTTTTTTGTGAAACAAATTTTATTTCTTTAAAAAGATTATGAATATTCTAAATTTAATGCAAACAACTTCTGAAACAACAACAAAAAAAACATAGAAAAGTATTTTGAATTTGATCATCTAAAGAAGCGTAGCATTGGGTTTAGTAAAGCAAAATGTATAGGAACAAATCTTTCCTTTGTAAAACAAATCACAAAAAAATTTACGAGAAAAAGAATATTGGAAAACTAATCAATTCTTAAAATACATGCTTTTTTCTTTCGAAAGCACAAATTACTATATTTTCATGATTCAATACATTTGAAATTCACGTAGTTTAAAATAGTGCTTGAATTTTAAATCTGTCTTATCACATCTATGAAGTTTGGTGGGTGTACAATATTTTGAAAGTTTGCGTTTTATAAATTAAAACAACAAAACACCAGTTCTGTATATAGATGTTTAAAACACTTCAAAGATTCTGATGAAATTTTAAAAAATGTAATGTGAGTTTAATTCATGCATTAAAAACATTTAAAATGCATTAATTATAACTTGAAAAGGTTTTTCTTTGGTACTTAAAACATATATTAGATTTAAGCTAGAATTACTACATGAAGTCCCAAAAGAAAAAAATAATTTCGTATTAAAATTGTTAACTTATTGAAACAATGTGCTGGAAAATAAAAAATAATTAATGTTTTGTAAGTTCATTGTTTCTTTTTATTTCATTATGAGATTTGTTTCTTCTTAATATAATTGAAAAGTCATGAGCATTTACTATTTTTAAAAAAATAATATAAATATTGAATAATTATGTGCATTTTAAAACTGACTCATTGATTGTTTTATTACGAGCATCGTACTGCGAAACAATTCGATGACTGTTGATGAAGGATCTCGGGATTTCAAGCCACGGTCAAGTGACGAGGACGACATATAAACTGGCAACTCATCCTCCAAACATTCACGCCACGATAATTTGAAAATTCTGAACCTTGACAGATTTAACATGTATCATATCCTCTACATGGCATGAAGTATTTTTAATGCATAATTATATCTTTTTAGATAACATTTTGTATGAATACTTTTCTGAACATTCGTATTTGCGGGGTGAATGTATCAAAAATCATCACTGTGGAACATTATTCAAATACGTGATGATTGAACATTCAAAACCCAAAATTTAAAAATAAAAAATTCGAAAAAAGGGTGGGAAAATTGTTTCCTTTTAAAATTTTCAAAAAAAAAGGTTAGCCGAAATAGATGAAATAGATAATTTATCTATACGTACAGGGTGTCCCAAAAATAGCACCCAAACTCTACAAGCTAAATTCCTCATTAGAAGTACATAAAAAATTTCCAAAAGAACTGTACCTGTGAGATCCATAGTTAACGAGAAAAATAAATGTATGACGTTGTAACGGGTCTATCCGCGTTTCCACTAATCCTCTTGAGCAAAAGAATCTTTTTAACTGTGATTTCAATTCAAAACTGCTTTCCGTAGAAAAGACTTGGTTTATGTAAATTAGAACTTCTATTTAAGTGTTAGTCGTAGAGTAGGCGTGATGATAGTTGAAAATTGATATAGAAAGAACATAGCTTTCGCGACCGGAGGTCCTATATTTAAGTCAAGTAGAAGTTATTCAAGTATTGAAGAGAAGAGCGCCCAGGAAATAAGATGAGCTCTTATTTATATTATATTTATAATTGATTTGGCTTGATTGCTTCTCGAATTTAGTGATCTAAGTGCATTCATTATCATTTAAGGGGACACAGTACGATTCAATTGCAAAAAACGGT
>BMAV01022479.1:0-94705 GCA_019973955.1 Trichonephila inaurata madagascariensis
AGAGAATTTTTTTTTTGTTTTCCATAAAATCTTTTTCATGTTGAAACCTGTCCCCCTTTTTGGGGGCAACCCTTATATATATAACATAGTTAAACATTCTATCCATTTAACTGTAATCTAAAGTATGAGAATAAAGAAAAAGTTGAGGGTGTTAAACCAGGTAAATACGGTGGATTAATTAACACAGAACTGTTATTTATGCTACAATTCGTTGCACATTTAGTAAGTTGTGACTTTATGCATTATCACATAACAATTGCCAACTGTTTTCACTTCGATATTATGGATGGAAGTGACAAATTCTGGCCATCGAATGCTTTCAAACATTTAATTAATATCACCAGTAATACTTTGTTCGAATGGAGCAAATTCTTTGGGGATAATATCCTTCTATAGAACCGGACGATCTCGATAACGCAAAATAGGAAAAATTCCGATTTTCGGACGGACATTGTTTTCAAAAATAAAGACTTCTTACATAAAAAAAAAATTGCGTCACACAATCTATATATTTTCTTAATATACTATGACATAAAATGTTTTAATATATGCAATATTTTTAAAATTATAAGGATTAGAAGAGCATACTCCAAAAGGAGCCTTGGCATAATCACCGTGCTGATTATGTACCTGTATTTTTTCCTTTATAATATATAAAACCTCAAACTTGCTGTTTTAGTTACAAAATTGTACCCTTATGAAGGGATTTGGTTTTTTAAAAATATTTTAACTGAGAGCATTTAAAAAAAAATCGAATCTTGACTTTTTGAAATTTTAATAAAAATGGTAAATTTTTTTAATAGAAATTTGGCTGTAAAAATAAAAATATTAACATTTGATGAATTAAATTAGTAGCAATTAAATTAAATTAAATGCATTATTACTATACGAATGCCCATACTAAGTTTTACTAAAATATAATGGCTAAATTTTTCTACGGTTGCACCTAAAAACTAGAAAAACACATTTTGAGCAATATGAAAATAATAAATAAAATTTTACTGCTACCTAAAATTCGATAGTTAAAACATTCCAGTTCTAACTTTGTCAATATTTCGAAGGCCTTCACAAGTGTTATCCCTAGTTATTTTTAGTTCTCTAATTCTTCGGTTCTGGAATATGAACCTTCATTAAAGCATATAACTGCTTCCATTTCACCAATTTGCAATTTTTTTTTGTTTACAAATGTGTTGTTAGGAACTTGATTCCACACACAGTTATTGAAGCTTTCATTAGTGTTCTGGGTACGTTCATGGAAACATTTTAGTGAAAGTTCTTTTGCAGTCAAGTCTTCAAATATATGTTTTTAAAATTATGTATATGTTTTTAATCTTAAGAAGAACTGGTTCTTAGATGAAATGTTTGTGGGTGTACTTTTCTCCAGATACAAGACTTTTAATATAAGCGCACCAGCAGTTGTTTACTTTTTAAAACTGATTATTCGGGTATTAAGCTTAAAACCTATACATATTATACATTTTTGGGATCAGTGTTAAATTTTTTGTAAAGATAAAAATTGAAAAACTTATTTTTGAAATTTAAAAACGTCTTGGCTTTCTTAAATTTTCTATGAATGTTTTTTCTTGAACAAGGGGAGGGAGGTATATTTTCCCAATTTCACTTTGAATGTTTTTTGTAGCCTTTGAAACGTTCTTACTTTACGTCTATTTAATTGTTTTTGATGTGTAACATCTTTCCTCTTGGTTGCTGGATATTTGGGAGTGATTTCCTGAAAAGGGACGGATGTGTGTTACAGGATGTGACGTAAGGCGCGCTACTTGATTTGACCAATGAGAGTACAGGGCTGTGTCTTTTCGCTACCTTCACATGGGGGTCCAATCAAAGCTATATGGCCTTGGTCCAACTATAGTAGCCATTAAGTACTCGAGCGCTTGACTCTAAATCCGTTAGTCACGATATTGGGGACATAAGTGCGGCAGAATGCTTATTTGAAAATGGACACACAGTGATTTGGTGGTCGTATACATTTCTTCGAATCAAACGGTTAAAAAAAAAGAAACGAGCCTTAAAGTAGTCGTATATGATGTGTAACATCTGATATGTTATCGGGATAAATACGCAAAGTAACTTAAACCTGAAAAAAATTAATCAAGTATGATTGGAAATAGTTTTCTACCGAATAATTATATCTTTAATGAAAATTGTATTTATTTAACACAAGGAGAAATGTGTGCGCAATTTCTTATCAAAAATATTTATTCTTGTTGATTTGGGGAAGAGTGGATACAATAGACTTGAAAATGGATAAAAAGGGATTTCGGTGGCCATATACATTTCTCCGAATCAAACGGTTCAAAAAATTGAAGATTCCTGCATTTTGTACTTTTATCATATACCGAAGATATATATATGTGTTTTTTTATGTGTGTGGTTCTACTCTTTTAAAAACAAACTATCACTCATTTCCCACGATTTTGAGTGTGATTGAATTAAGTGAGATTGAATTGAGTATTATTGGAAATAATTTTCTATCAAATAATTATATCTTTAATGAAAATTTTATTTAGAAGTAATGCAATTTTTTATCAAAAATATTTATTCTTGTTAAATTTGGGGAAAACTGGATACAATAGACTTATGGTAAGTAAAATATGACACATATACTTGTGATTTAAAAGTATTTAAAAACTGTTGAAAAACAGCGTCAATAACAGTACCACTGTTAGTTGTCGGAATATATTTTGATTTGTATTCATTTCGAGCCCTATTTCATCAGTCAAAAAAGCTATGAGTGGCTCAGCTTCTGGCAAACTGAAGTTAACGTCAAAATCACCACTCAAAATCATGCGAAGCGAGTGATAGTTCGTTATTAAAAGAGCAGAACCACACACAGAGACACACATCTTCGGTATATGGTAAAAGTACAAAATGCAGGAAATCTCTTTAATTTTTTGAACCGTTTGATTCGAAGAAGATTATATGGCCACCGAAATCTCTGTTCGTCCATTTTCAAGCATATTGTACCCACTGTTCCCCAAATCGAACAAGAATAAATGTTTTTGATAAAAAATTGCATTACGTGTTTAAATGAATACAATTTTCATTAAAAATATAATTTTATTCGATAGAAAATTATTTCCAATCGCACTTGATTCCTTTTTTTCAGGATTTAAGTTACTATTGCGTATTCACCACGATAACATGTCAGATGTTACACATCATATACGACTACTGTAACGCTCGTTTCTTTTTTTTAAGTATTCCCATAAGAAATAATTGCAAGGAACACTGTCAGAGGTGATGGTGGTAACCATTCCGCCGGAGGAATTTTTTTTATATCTTTCAGCCATTTTACAGTTGATTTTGCAGTATGATTTGGGGAGGAATATTGGTAAAAAACAAAATTTCCTTGAGGGTAAAGATGTTTATTTTGTTTGATCATGTTTTTCAAAACTTTATTCTGATAGTAATTAACATTGATTTTAGCCTTTGGTCTTATAAAAAAAGTGTTATTAAGCCTTAAGAGGACATTCCTATCCAGACCATAACACCTGACGACCAACTTTCCTTTTACAAAACATCTGTGTTTTTGTGATGATTTTCACGTGAAATATATTGTATCTCCATAAAAGGTGAAACCGTCCTTCACTCGAAGTTATCTATGTTTTGTATCTACTTTTGTGTAACATTAAATACAGTGTACAAGAACGTTTTCTTCATTTTTCTATGGTCTTTGCATACATTTAATGTCGCAATGGTTTATTAACTTCCTATCGCCAATTTTCTACATCTGGCGACAAATTGCCGATTGCCATACTTGTAGTTTATTTGCTTAAGTTCTTGGAGGCAGAGGATTTTCTACAACGGTAAGTCTTTTTGGCTTCTTTTTTCTTTTTCACCAAGGACTTTCTTTTGTCTACATATTTTTCTGGAGCTATTAATTTCCAGCGCAATTTTATTTCTTTTCAAGGTATAAGTACTAATCCATTAGAAAAATGTCTTTTCTGGTTTATAAATGCTTTATTTGCAACAGAATTTGAGAAACTATCCTTCAAAAGCTTAAAATATGGATTTCACGTTCGAGGATCTATTTTTGGAGCCATAATTTACTCCCACTAATAAATATAGTTAGATTGGTAATTTGAGAACGGTTACCTATGTGGCGGATTGTTTTATAAGCATTTTTAGGGAAATTTTTTGACGACCAGTAAAAAGATAGAACTTTAAGTTTTTTCATCATTTATTTATATGTGTTTTAAGAGTATGTATATAAATGTTTAGCCAAAAATATTTAATAGAACGGGAGTTATAGTGCTCTGAACACTCCCGCTTCGAAAAAATAGACGTTCACTTCTTCCACGATTCCGGTTGATTGGCTTGCCTGAAATTAAAAAAGGCGTTTTACTCAATAGGCTTTAATGCACCAAATGAACTACACTCAATTGAAAATATAAAAAAATTGGATTTTTGGTAGACTTCCGAAGAAAAAGTTTCGAATTACATGAGGGTTTTTTGTTATGTTTTTGTTATAAAAATAGAAATATTTTGAATTTTGGGATGATCGTATCTCATTTGGTGCGTATATACACTGCTGCTCTCCCCGTAAATGCAACACCAAGAAAGACAAGTGATAGCACAACAAAATTTATTTTGTAGATAACATGCTGATCAAGTATCAAATGATTAAATTTATAGACTTCTGTGAAGTGTGGTTCCTGCCAGAATCAGTAGCCAGAGTAGCCGCCATTCTTGGAGATCACGCTGCCACACGCCTCGGCATTCATTCAAAGAGACTTTGGATGTGTTCTTGGGGTACAGAAGACCAAGCAGCTTCCACACGTTGCCAAAGTTGATCTGGTGTGACAGCTGGGGTGTAATCTGGGCCAATTGTTGAGCAACCATGGACCACATGTTTTCTATCGGCAAAAGATCCGGAAAGCGAGCCGGCCAAGGAAACAATTCAATCTGGTGATTGACGAAGAAACTTTGGAAAATGTGTGCCACGTGTGGTCACGCATTATCCTGTTGAAATATGACTGTGGCCAAGCCCTGAAGGTAAGGAAGGACAACTGGCTCCAACACCTCGGAGATGTTGCGCTGGCTTTTTAAAGTACCAGAAATGGGTACTAGAGGAGTGCGAGAGTGATATCCAATACTACCCCATACCATAATACCCGGTGTAGGACCAGTGTGGCGGTGCATAACGCAGCTGTTCAGCATCCTCTCTCCACGGTGTTTCCAGACTCGAATTCGACCATCGTGGTGTTGCAGACAGATGCGTGACTCGTCTGTAAAGGCAACTTCATTCCATTCTGCTACCCACATCCTTCTTTCATCGCACCATTGGTGGCGGAGGCGTCTGTGGTTCTGCGTCAAGGGTAGACAAAGCAATGGACGTCTTGCGGACACACCACTCTGCTGTAAACGGCGTCGAATGGTACGCGCAGACACTGAATGATGGGTTACAGACTCAATGCTGTGCTATGGTTCGTGATGTGACTGAGTGATCCGTCACTGCCATGCGCACAATTTGCCTGACCTCACGTGAAATGGTGCACTGAGGTGGATGTGATCGACAACGTCGGTCCATCGTACCCTCCTGCATCCAACGGTCACATATCCGCATTACAGTTGTTTGGTTTCGTCCAACACAACTACCGATTTTCCTGAAAGATAATCCACAATTTTGGTAGGCTACTATCTTTCCTCTGTCGAACTCGTACTTGATCAAAAGCTTATCGCTGTTTTCTACGAGACATAACTGATCGTTTTTTGAAAAAATCACAAGAAAAACACAATTGCCGAAGAAATCTTCGAAATTTCCAAGCCTTAAATAGCTCTTTGAGGTGGCACCACAGGCGCGTGTGATGTGTGTCTGCGCTGAAATTCTATAATCATTTGCATATCTCACCTCCGCTAATGCATGTTGTAAATTTCATGTTATTTGCATGCTTCATTCAGGGTGTCGCATTTGCGGTGACCAGCAGTGTATATACTGAGTCTTATCCTATAAATTTGAAGTCATGTCAAACCGTTCTTGAGATATGATAGAGGAAAGTGTGAACAAAACAGTTCTGAGAAAAACGCGTTTAAAGTTTCAAGGCTGATTAAAACAATGAAAATCTTAATTTAGAGCTACGAACAGCTGCTCTTTTAACACCTGCTTCATTATAACGAATTCGAATTAAAAAAAACAACATTTTACCACCGTATTCTAGACTTGTTAAGAAAGCAATTTATGATTTTTTATTTTTTATTTTTTTTTGAAGCCGTCACAGGGTGAACCATCTAAACGTTTCATTTTTAAAATGTAATTGGGTAGTAAAGCGATTAAAATTTACCACAAATATTTATATGCTTTTTAAATTAGTCACACTAATAAACCTATATATATTAATTAAATTTTTTAATATTGACACGAAATGATGCATTTTTGTCTTGCAAAGAGTTTTCTAATATGTTGTAATACTTTGTATTTGAACGTCAGTGATTTTTTTAAAGAAAAATTAAAGAAATTATTTTTTTTAATTTCTTTATTTACTTATTCATCATTGTTTTTAATTTGATTACTTATTTGTCATTTTTATTTATTTTCTTTGGTGCTTATAAGAAATTACATATGGTTTTCATGAAATATATGACAGTTTAATTAGTATACATTTATATATTTTTTATTTATGTACCTTTTTTATTTTTATTTCTTTATTCATCATTATATATATAAATACCATCTTAAACTTATCCATTTTTTTCCTTTCAAGCTTCTAGAAAAGAGCAAACACACCCCACACACCCACACACACACACACACACACACACACACACACACACACACACACACACACACACACACACACACACACACACACACACACACACACACACACACACACACACACACACACACACACACACACACACACACATATATATATATATATATTAAACATAAATCAGATTAAACACATAAACACGTGCCATCAACAAATTCAGATAAATAAAAATAGAAGAAGCTTTTTAAAGTAAACATTTATAGTGACATAAATAAATATCAATTTATCTCATATTCTGATTCTTCTAAGACTTCATTCAGAATACGAATTCCGAAAGCGCTGTCTTTGAAATGTGATTCAATAAAAGATTCTATGACCCATCCGGAATGTATTAATTTTCAGTCCCCGACACCACTGTGACGTCAAAAGGGACCATTTTTCAGCATTGATCGCTGACCAGTCTTGCGTCAAGCGGTCTTACTCTTCATGGACCAATAGCTACTTAAGAGGATCAAGAAATGATTTATGGGACAAAGTTTGTATAATGCAATTCTTTAAGTTTTTTTCTCTACCGTAGTGCATTTCCTTGCATCGCCTTTTCTTTCCCAGCTTTTTTCAGGATCTTTTTTTGTGTCGAAAGAAAAGCAATTGTCTGAAGACAGACTTAACACCATTAAGCTACGATAATCAGAATCAGTCTTTGTAACAAGGATGTTTTCTGACACCCAGCTACGAAAGGGTTTACTGACCCCACAGTTTTTTTTAATTCGTTACATTATAAATACATTTACCACTGGTTTCTTAAATAAAAAGTATTGCATATAAAATACCTCCTTTTAACAATGTAGCTTTGAATACGTTTAAACATATATTTTAAAATTATAGTTCTATTGTTTTTTAGAGTTTATCACGTGAAAAAAAATGATTCTTTACTTTATTTTCAATTGTTTTTTTGAGAAAAAATTTGGGTATTTTGGTATCCACTACTTTGGAATGATTAAAAAAGGGCCAAAAATGGATTTTTTATATATTTGTGCCCAATTAGAATACATTTAAAAGTTTAAGGGACTTTTTTGAAAAAATTTTTAAATAAAATTTTGGGAAAAAATTAATTTGAATAATCTTTATTCAAAATTTTTCTCCTTTTAAAAAATGCTTTATTATAATAATATTTCTGTATATACTCAGATCTCTTCAGAGGCCCAAACATTTTTTGAAAAAATTCACATTATTTTCAAGTTACCACCCAAATTTAAATTTTGGCGTTTTTTTTTAAAATTTCTGGCCTCTTTTGGGAAAATTGGATAAACCACTTCTAATTTATATATTTTAAAATTTAATTGAGACTCTATACAGAGGTCTAAGCTATATACAAAAATATTATTGTAATAGAAGCATTTTTTCAAAAAAAGGATTTTTTGAAAAAAGGGTTTTTCTAAATTTTTGCCAAAAATTTTAAAAAATTTTTTTTCAAAATTCCCAAAAATTTAAAATTTTTCTAATCTAAAGACACTTTAAAGAAAATATCCATTTACTTTTTTAAAAATTTCCGAACGTAGGATATTAGAAAAATCAATCGGAAAATTTTAAACATGACTTTTTAAATTTGATTCTAAAAAAAAATTATATATCTGGGAAAATTTAAACGATGACTGTTTTAAAATAATGGTTTAATAGAATTTAAAATATACATATATATTAAAAATTATTAACTCAGTCAAAAAAGTAGTTGTCAAATTGCAGAAAATAAATGTTTTAAGTTCGGATCTACGCATTTATTTGTTACAAAATCATTTTTAGAGTTGATAAAATAATTAAGATATACTTATTTGTCAGTGTGCAGAAAATTAGTAGTTTAAAATTATTTTCTACGTTGAAATGAAGCACACTGTTTCAAATAAAGTCAACTACAAAACAAACTAGCACATTCATAGATTTTTTGCGTTTTAGTGAGTTGGCTGATTCTGAATTAATCTTCAAGAAACATGAAATAATTTCAAGAGACAGATCTTAAAGTCAGTATACTTACATGGTTGCTCTCTACTTTTCATATGAAAATGATTTGCATAAGTAGCAAAAATAAAAGGTAAACAAGTAACACTTTTTCACACGAATTACGATGATATCTTTTCGCAAAGATCTTTGTTTTTATAATATAATTTCTGAAAAACTAATTGTTATGTAAGGGACACACACATTACATTTGGAAACTATTACCCTTTTAAAACACAAAATTATTGTAAATGGTGAAAGGGCGTAAGTATGTCCCAAAGCGAGTCACGAGTTTCACGGGGGAGGGGATTTAAAAATATGGGATGTCCAGACATCCATTTTTTAATTAATAATCTGGAACCTTTTTATTTTTGCATAGGTGAGTTTTGGAGCCATTACAAGATATATACAATGACAGATATTAACCTCAACAACTGTGATATAAAGCACGTTAGTGTATTATGAAATGTTTAAAGGGGAAATGAAAAAAACTGGGTGAATGACCTTGAAAAATGCCTCTTTGAAAAGGCATTGGAACCTTTAACTGACCATTGTTCTTTAATTGTCGGTACATTAAGTACCTTTAACATATTACTTTACTTTAAATATTATTCTAAGATGTATTTTTCTAACAAAGTGATAGGTTTCCCCAAAAACACCTTATAGTCCCTTAGGGTTTCGTGAGTCGATACAATTTGATCTCTTCTCATATTGCTTAGTAGTAAAAAGTGCAAAAATAGAATATTAATTTCAAACTTTCTAAATAATTCTAAAATTTGGAAGAACTCATCACATGAGATATTTTTCGCTACTTTATTACTTCAATACTAGGATTAGTAATAATAGGAATTCAATAATAAAATCTAATAATTTAGTTTAACAGATAGAAAATTATATCCCATCCAGTGTATAAGTATAAGGGTCCCCAATTGAAAGTGGCATTGCTATAACAACTCTTTAATTTGAAGAGAAAGGTGACTGCGCATGCCCCTATAGAGGGCGCAGAGTGCTAGGAATGCATGTGATATCGTCAAATTCCACCAGATTCGTGTGTGATAATGTAGGGTCACATTGAAAGGTATCGTCCGTTTCATGGATGCCCCCACATGATACAATTGTCAATGCTGCGCAGCGTAGTGGGTCCTATTGTATGAACTGGGAAAGAATATCAAGTACCACTCACGCGACTTGCTGTTCGATGGGGTATCACATTGCATGATAATGCTCGTCCTCATATGGCTGTGGAGTTCCAAACATTGTCACAGCAATTCCACTGGAAATTTCTCGAACATCTTCCTTACAGCCTGAACCTCTCGCCGCCCTAATTAAAGCTCTGAAGGAAAGGAAAGGTGATTTCCCGATGATAATGAGGTCCAAGCTTCTGTTGAAAATTGGTTTCACAGCCAACACCGGAACATCTTCACCCAGGGTATGCATCATGTAGTGTTTAGCCTACAAGGTGTTTTAGCCTACCTTGTTTAACCTAAAGGTGACTTTGTCTATCCTCTCTGTTACATCTATGTAACTTCTTTCCTTTGAATACTTATATATATTAATTGCACTAAATCATTTTTCAAACCGACTGTAGTGCCACTTTTATGTAAGCGGTTCTTATATAATGACAGAAAATATCAAAATAAGTATATTTGTTTCTTGATAACATTCATTAGAATGATTATGTGTATATTTTCAAACATAATCGAAAGTTTTGATTATGATTGTGATTACGGGGAAAAAATATACCTTAACTTCGGATTTCCATTAATAACTATCATAATTCAAAAATAATTAGAAAAAAATAAATATATTCTACCTTCCTTCTAGTTTCACTACTTGAATCTTCATTGCCCAATAAAAGTGGCTATTATTTTTCTCATTAAGTGAAATTAATTGCTAATTTCCATTCACATAAAATCAAAATGGATTGCATCGTCATGTTTAATGGATATGATACCACAACTTCGAATCCTTAAAAAAAAAGAAGGATTCGAACACATCTGCTTCTTAATTGCCAGACAAACGATCCACCATTTTGAGATCTGAAATGGAATTTCGATAGTGCAAATAAAAAGCAATCGAAACTTCTCATTTTTCCGTCATTTCACTTTTTTCCCTCCCTCCCCTCCCCTTCTTCCAGATATGAGAAAAAGTAAAAAGTTTTGACTAATAAAAAATGTGCAGAGAGATAAAGAAAATTACTGATATAAAATACAAAAATTCGAAAATCGATTACAGGATTCGTTTTTCGGATACCGCTGCGGTGCAGTGCGAAGGCATTGACTGGAGATAGGATCGCATTGATCGAAAAATGACGTTTCAACCAATAATGACAGCATCGCCTTCAGAATGCGAAAAGTTGACAAATAAAATGCGATAGAAGTAGCGAGAAAATTTACAGAACTTCGTACATTTTTTGAAGAACAAAACTATGATTTTTTTCCCCACTTCGTTCGAATGTTTCATTCGCAGCTGTTGGGCCTTCACGCACTTCTTCGATGTAACACAAAATTCGTTTTAAGTGCAGTTTTATATATTTTTTTCCATATATGATGATAGAAGACATATTTTCTAATGAAATTTCACTGTTATAAGCTTGTAAATAAATAATAAAGCTTAAAAGGCTTAAAGTTTTAATATTTAAAATAAAACTTCATTACACGAAAAGAAATTCTTTATAGTTTCTTTTTTTTTTACTTTTTAAACCTTGGGATATCTGTAACATAATATTTCTTTAAGATCATTCGATATATTTGAAAGTAAAACAAAAATGATATGCATTTTACTATAGGCGAAATTTAGTAGAATATGCAATAATGAAAATTATAGTTTAAAATATATGGTATAAAACAATACAAATGGTTAAAAGATTATATTTATTTCTACTATTATACTTTTAAAAGTCTCTAAATAATTTTTATCTGGAATAAAATTTCTCTCTAACATCATTGTACATAATGTGAATAATTTAAGAATACTTGTCCAGGTCATTCCAAGTTCACTGGAACAGGTTACGATACTAAGTAATGGTTTAATAGCTCGTTTTATTGAAGAATTATATAAATGAATAATTGATCAGTTAAATTTTCAACTTTTATGTAAATTTTATATATTTTTAAAGAATATAAGTTGTGTGTGTGATATTTTTTTCCCCCTTTAACATTGTGTGATAAAAATGCATGGGCATAGCGAACTAAAACGTAAATTTTTTTAAAAAACTTCCCTTATTAAGATGCATATTAACTTAACTCAGTGGCGCAACAGCTCATGAGGGTCAGGGTCTACTGTGCCCAACTCAGTATACGTGACCTTGGGTCCTGAGGTGCATGAGCAGATGTTCCGGTCAAGTGTTCAGTTTGTAAGACATATAATATTTAATTATAATATTTGAACGTGTACGATTTTGACATAAAAACTGTAATTGTCTGTACCAATCAGCAAAAGCGCCTTCTAGCAACCAAATATCTCGAATAGAGGCCAGGTGAGGAGAGAATATAGTTGGGATGAAAAAAATAACTTTACGTTCTTTTCCCATTATTTTTGTGATAGATATGTGGGGTCTTTGCGTAACCTAACCTAAAATAATAAATAATTACTACACTGAAAGTGACTTCATTTAACTCAACTCCGAATTTACCACATTTAGTTTCATCTTTAAGGTAACACAGTACGATTCAATTGACAAAAATCGGTCAAAAAATCAAATCTAATTTTTCTTAGCTTAAATTATTTTTTATATACTTTTTTCTATAACCTCACAAAATTTGAAAGCTCTAAACCTAAAAAACGTAGAATTATGACAGCTTTAACGTTCGTTTTTATTCACAACCCTACGGGAAATCGAAACTTTAAACTGCCTTATCTAGGAAAGATAAAATAACTAGTTTGTCTTCATTTAAAATATTAAGGCTTTTTTCAATTGTGCCTGATGCTTTGATTTTTTTTTTACTTATTGCTAATAGTACATGTAACAAAAGTTGGTATACATTTTAGAATCAAAACAATACTTACATTTTAAAAAAATAATTGAACTCAGAATTTATACATTTTTTAAGTAATTTTCAATAAGCATTCATAAAAAAACTATTTTATGAATACTAATCGTGTTATCGCAAAACCCATACCAAATTTTATTAAACATAATTTGAAGTACTTGAAAATCGAATTTAATGCGTATACGTAAATATTTGTAGGAGAAGTAGCATTTTTAAATCACTTCACAAATTTTAAGTTTTTTCCTTAAAAAATTAAATGGATAGCTTTTTATGAAATTTTGAGCACAAAATCTGTTTTTACATAGTATACACACATAGGATGCAGCCAAAAAAATTTTGAAAATCCTTAAATTAAAATTTTTTGTTTAAATCGTACCATGTCCTTTTAAATTTTCAACGCTCAATAAACGTATCTGAGAAGCATAAAATTAATTTTAGAATATTTGTCCATATAATATATTTTATAAAGCTATTGATAGTGTTAATTTTGATAAGTGTATTTCCTAGTATAGATGTTTTAATGCAAAAAAAAATCAAAAATCAAAAATAATAATGTAAAATTTACCGTTATGTTATAACAAAAATCAAGCAATAAAAACATAAATAACATTTCTCAGGTTAAGTTTCTACTAAGACTTTGTGGACTATTCTGTTATTTGATAAGATCACGACTTATATTTCTTGAAGAGAAAAATAGAGTATTAAATAACATGGCATGTCCTGAGATGTTGAAATAACAATGATGTTTAAAAAGTCAATAAAATAAAAGATTGATAAAAAAAAACCCGTAAAATATTATTTTTCTCTAAAAAGCTTACTATCTTTCTGAAGTCAAAAAATTCAGTTTTCCCTTGTTAAAACTTAAAAGAAATTAAAAACAAAATGATGGATGAAAAACAAATCTTACTTTTCATAACTGATTTGGGGAAAACTTTGGGTAGGCTTATAATTTGTTGGAACCATGTTTTCGTCAAGAGAAAAAAAAGGAAATTAAAAAGGGTTTTAAATTTTTTTGTGGCTTGGTTAAAGTTAGGAAAATAAAGCATCCCGCACAAGTATTTTAAGGGGCGGGCGGAGGAACTACATCTTTTACTACTTAGAACAAAAAAAAATATTAGTAAACTAATAATTGAATCAAATGTCTTTTAATTCAACTTATAGTTTGTTTCTATAATTATAATTGCTTTTATATCTTGACTCTTAGGGACCAGTTTCTGAAATGTAACACAGGTTTTTGAAATATAACAGTTGTAATGGATTTTTGAATTATTTAATAAAATATAGATTATTTCAGAAGCATATTTGTAATGAATAAAACGAATAAAAACATTCTAACTAGTTCATATTTAATTTTTTTAAAAAAATTAACTTACTAATTAGATGATTTATCCATCTCCAATTCTGACAATGAATAAAAAATTATAAGCATAGGATATATTTTTACCTATGGCAATAGAAGAAAAGTACAAATAATTTAATTCTTCATTCTATAACCATCGCTTGAGAATTTGAAAATTAGAACGCGACTAAGATTATTTTCTAAAATACAAGCAGAATCTCAAGAAGAATTGAAGAATAATTGTAGCATTTTTAAGTATATGGTGAGAGAAAGTTCATCTAGAACATTCACATACGTTTTTTCTTCCCGAAATGAATTATATATATACTTTAAGTCGAAAAATATTTCGCTTTGATACAATAAATAAGCGGAATGTCGGATTGAGAACTCTAGGGACACTGTACAAGCGCAATATATTTCGAAATCTTTTAGATGTTCGTTTTTAACTTCACAAAAACGTATCATCTTGAAAGGCTAAAAGGATTGGAATATGTGTTGTTCCATTCGTCACTGTCAGCTTATTTCAGAGGAGACTACAACAATCAATTGCAATGCAACCATTAATATCTCTTTTTTTTTTTCTTGGTAAGGATTTGTTGGATGTTTTGCAATGCTTTTCGTTTTTTCCCAAACACCAAACCCCTTTCAAAGAAGCACATGAACACACACACAAAGAGACAACTACAAGTTTAATGGTAACTACAATCATCAATTGACTTCAGTGGATTGAACGGAGAAATGTAATTTACTTCAAAGTCAGCATTTCGAGCGCACATTCATTGTATGCTTAGAGCAACTGAAACAAAATAATACTAAAAAAATAAATATTTGGTACAAAACAACTCTTAGAGAGAAACATATCACAAAACATATCGTTTATAATATACAGTAACAAGTTCATGTATTATTGTACTTTTTTTTACTAAACCTTTAAAGAAATACTGAGTCGGATAAATAAAAAAATAATAGCTATGCAAAGTTGTAACATATCATTTTAGAATGCCTGCAGTAATCAAAATTTGAAAAAATAGCTTTTATTAATGTTTGTATTCCTCAGAAAACTTGAACAAAAAAGATTGTTGTCAGATTTTTTGAACACAAAGCAAATTGACATTAAAGTAATTATGCATCTGCTTATGTTATTATTATAATACTTTTGCTGCTTCTTTAAAATCACTTCAACCTGTTTTATATAAGAAATATGATTTTAAACACTTAATTTTTTATTAATATACAAAACATCTCGTATATTTCTTATTCATCCATTCATAATGCAAGACAGAAATGGAGTAATAACCATGAGTCTAAACTCGTCTCTTGAAATATAAAAAACACGATTATAATTTTTCATTTTTGTAAAAGTAAATCGAAATTATAACTTTTAACACTTTATAAGGAAAAAAGTACAGAAATATGGGAAAACATTCAATACTTTTACTTGAAAATAAAAAACAAACTTATATAAAGAAATAATGTACTTTCTGATTATACGTAAGATAAACGCAGTGCTATCTGTTTCGATTATAATCACTTTGAAATAATTTAATTTAGATTATTTTATTTCTTACTTTTGTCAAAAAGTTTTGATTATGTGTATCAAAGGAATATTTTTATATTAGAATTTCTAACAAATTTCACGTCACGCGTGGAAAAATATCATCGCTGTTTGGTATACACAGGAATTAAAGAAAGAAACGCTAAATAAGGTAGAAAATGATTGTTTTCGAAATTAACGTAGAAGAATAAATAGTATAACCAGAAAAAATATTTTCTGAATTTTCATGAAAAAGTCTTTAAACTTTTAACTGAACATGCTTGTATAGAAGATGTATTTTTATTTTTATTGAAAATTCTGTTTCTCCTTAATTTTAAAAACCACAATCCAACTTTAGGATTTTTTAATACAATTTCGTATACAACCAATGCCAATCATGATTAAATATGATTTTAGCACTTGCTTTTGAATTAAAAATATTAGTTTGAATGAATTTACGAAATATAAAGCGAATTATCTATTTTTCCTTTAACTTTTTTTTTCTTTCACAAAACTGTTATTTTGCTTAGAGAAAAAGAACTGCTTATGTATCATATAACTAAATTTAACATAACGTATTATAAATAGAATCTAAATTTAATTAAAGTTAACATAAACCATTTGTTTCGAAATTGTTGATGCATCTTATATAGCATCAAAAAAGAATATTAAACATTTGTAAATATTAAAAGAACTTGAATTACAGTTTACTTACAATTCAACTTTAAAATCACTTGTAAATGGTATTTAAATAATTGCATTCTACAAAACAGTGCAACTCGAATTTTACATATTGGAACACCACTGTAAAAATATTCAGCGAAGGAAATTCACAAATTAGGATGGACTTATTCACTAAACATAAAATCCAAACACGTTCAAATACATTTTAAATCTCTCCATTACATTTAAAAATCCAAAACATAAAACTTACTTCAAAGGAAACTTTTCAGCACTTCTATAGTCTGCTTAGGCATTTTACGAAGATTCTAAAAACGGCTTATAATGAGATTTTCCATTATTATTAAATTTTAATAGAATTTCCACATGGGTGATTTTTGCAGTATGGGATCTTTGGTAGAGTGTCGGCCGAAAGAAAATATCAATTCCATTATACTGGAGACTTTAAAAAACTTCTTTGTATATGCTTTTTCTGCTTCTTTCTTTCTTAACCGTTAATTCCATTTACGATGAAAAGTTAAAAGTTATTTCGTATTTTAAGGCTTCACATGATGAATAGCTTAAATGCATCATCGCTTCATAACCGTTTAAATATATAAAACCGGAAAATTACTTCAGCGATGGATAACGAACTTCTGTTGCCCAAACTCAATTTGAGTTTGCTTTTCACAACAGCTCTTTAATTAACTGCAGTGCGACGGCTACCAGAAACCTTATTTTGCGTTTGAAAATTACATTTTGCGAGCTTCCCGGAGCCACTTTTCAAAAATGGATTTCTATTTTTGGAAAATATCTTTTAATTTAATGAGTGTTGGATATTTTTTTCGTTTCGTTCAACGTTTTATTGATAAATGGTAAACAATGGAAATTCATTTACGTGCTTAACCTATTAGAAATTGTAATCTTTCTTATTTTAAACTTAGGTAACCTTCATCCTTTGGATAATAAATTTTAATTCAATGTTCACAGCATTTTATTCTATTTTATGGAATCAATTATAATTTGAATACCTAATAAGCTTATTCTTAAAGCGTTCTTAAAGCTTATTCGTTCTAGAATTGATTTATTTTGCGATCTTTTCAGACAAAACTTATTTATTTATTAAATATTTATAATTTTGAAGAAAATTGACTCATTTATTAATTACAGTTCAACAATGCCAACGTTCAAAATAACTCGCCAATTTGGCATGTGTCGTACGTGCTGAATTGGCAACCATGTGGTTCATTTCATATCAGGCTTCCAAAACGGTTACGATAATAATTTACTGAAAGCTCTCACAAAAAAACGCAACGAATGCCTAGACTGGAATCATTGCGTGAGAGGAAAGGTGATGTTTTATACGAAAACTTATTAAAAATCAACGGATTTAAGTACTCAACATTCTTAGAAGCTGCAAAAGCTTCAGGTTTATCGTAATCTAAAACTTCATCAATGAAGTGTTCGGCGATGCAGCTTCAGTTATGAATTTAACTGAAGAGGAGTGCTAAGAACGAATTTAGCGAAAAAAACAATACATAAATAGAACTACATAATATGTGTAAATTACAGTTTAACAATTTGTGTAATGAATGTGAACATTTGCATAAGTTGTACTGTATAGAGTATACTGTATCTGCTCCACACAAAAAACATAAATAATCTTAAGTGAAACTGTTTTATAACTTTTAAAATTTAATTTGCGTCACGTCACAGAGAGAAAGTATAAAATTATCAAAAAGCAAAGTAATCATAGACAATAGAGATGTCTAGACAAACTGCTCTAGTTATAAAACTTTCACGAATACAAATACAATAAAAATACATCTCATTTTTTTTTAACCATTCAAGGAAGTAAACATTTTAATTTATTTTAAAGTAACAAAAAATAATATATTTTTTTCCCGCTTTTCTTTTAAATATGTTCATAATATTTAAAAACTCTAGTCAGATCTTAACATAGCATATTCTTTGCAAATGTTAAAGCACGATTAAATGAAAAACAAATAGTATATAAAAAAAAAAATTAAGTCAATTCCTACTTAGATCAACAAAGAAAATCTTTAGTTTCTTACTTTTTATTAATAGTTACAAATAATATAAAAATGTATATACATATGACAGAATCACAACACTAAGTGGTAATTAATTTTTATTAATTATCATTAAAATATCGTATAGTTATCCAAAGCAATCGCGTTTATAAAACTTCAGTTCAACTGAATGCTTTAAAACGCGAGAAAAAAACCTTTTCAAGTTTTGAGACAAGTTGCCAAAAATGATGCCAACGTAGCTGTATTTGTAATTGTTTAAATAATTAGTTTTAATCAATTAATTTTTATTAATTGTAATTAAATTATTGTACCGCCATCCAAAATGATCATGTATATAAATTTCAGCTGAATTGAGTGCTTTAAAATGTATTTTATTAACAACTGAGAATTCCATCAAGATAAATAAATAAATAAATATAGAGAGTGTGAGCTAATAGTAGGATTCAAAAAATGTCTCTAAGAACGTATGCGACATTAGGGTACATTAAGGTAATTATTTCTGCAAAATTTATTTGTTATAAAATGTCTTAAAGGTTTTAAATAAAATCTCTTCTTGCTTTTTTACAATGATACATATACTTAAATTAGTGATAAATATATTTAATTTCTCATTGCAATTGCTATTAATGTTTTGGGAAAGCTCAATATTGAAATCGTTCATTGTGTAGTTAGAAATCAATGCATTGCAAGTCAATAAGATCACTATGTCAATCAGCATTGTAAAATATGCTCAAATATACTCTGTTTTTCCCCACTCAATAATTTTTTCATAAATCCACAACTGCCCTTACAAAGCATGTGAGCATCTGATTGAATTTCTTTCCTATCGATCTAACAGTATTGAAATAATTGTAATAATTCAAATAAATATTCATTTCATAAAAATTTCAATTAAAATTATCTTAGAACATTTTATGGAAAATCCTAATAAAATTAATGATGAAATTTTGAATTAAAATTCTGTAGTTAGTTACGTAAAAAATTGTTAAAGATCAAAACTATTTTAAAATAAATACAATATATCACATAAAATGTGTATTTTAGAAGTTCTCATCTTCCATCTAAGCATACATCTGGGTAAAAAATCCAACGAAATCCCAATGAGTCTCGAATATATGAGTGTAACATAAATGTTTTATATGCATGGAAGTCAGAACTGTGGGTATTAAGCTCATTTGTTTCAAATATAATCAATAACTGTTAAATTCTGTATAATTTCAGTAAGAGAATGTTTATCATACAACTTTGAAAAATGTATTCCTTATAACATCCCTGTTCTCTTTAAATTTATCAATGAGAAGAAATATATCTTATATTTACATTAACGGACCATGTTCCGCATGGTTTTGAAAAAAAAATATAAATTATTATTGGATCCCTACTATTAGCTCACACTCTATATATTTATTTATCTTGGTTGAATTTTCAATCGTTAATAAAATACATTTTAAAGTGCAATTGAGATGAAATTTTCTATACACTATTGTTTTGTGTAAAAATACGAAAATTTAATTATAATTAGTTAAAATTAGTTGACTGAAACTAATTTTTTAAAGAATTACAGATACAGCGCTACGTTGGCTTCATTTTTAGTTACTTGGGTCAAAACTTTAAAAGTTTTTTTCTTACGTCTTAAAGCATTCACGTTGTACTGAAATTTAATACACACGGTTGTTTTGGATGATAATACGATACTTTAATGATAATTAATAAAAATAATACTACTTAATGTTGGGATTCTGTCCTTTGTTTCTACATATTTATATTAATTGTAACTATTTCATAAAAAGTAGCTAAAATAAAATTTTTCTTTGTTTATCTAATAAGGAAGGATATCTTTAAGTAGGAATTGACTTAATTTTTTTTTAAATATTACTTGTTTTTGTTTTGATATTTATCAAGTGAATTAGAATATGCATATGAAAATTACCAGAAAAAAGGAGTGAAATGCAATATTTTTTGGCAAAGATGAAGAATGACATATTTTCAAAATATTCTCTTGCTTGAAAAATGCCTCTATAATAATATTTTGCCTATGTATAGTCAAAAGACATCTGTACAGAGCTAGAGATAGGAGTTTTGAAATATATCATTATAAGTGAATTTATAGATATTTAATATACAATACAGACATTTTAACCAAGAACACTAATTATTATTTTGATTGATCGTTACTCTGAAAATAATGAGAATTTTACAAAAATCCTAGTTTAGGTTCTGTATATAAGTCCAAACTATATTTATAGACGAATTTTTCCTGAAAGGAAAAGGTTTTGAAAAAGTGTCATTCTTCCTTTTTTTGCCCAGAAATTGCATTTCATTAACTTTTTTTCTTCTAATAATATTCTTAAGATAATTTTATATGTATCATAAAAACTGGCGTATAATGTGCGCTTTTAACACAAAAAATAAGATGGAAATTTGCTGGAGCGCGTTATTTTCCGGGTATAAAAACGAAAGCTTTAAGAATAAAGAAAAAAAGGTGAGCATAAAAAAATTAAGATTTCTACGTACTAGTTCAAAATACTGTTTATTTAAAACATATGACATAATATTTGAACTTAACAAGTTGTACTTTTAGAAATATTACATTTTTGAAGTGATAACTTCTATTGGCGCGTTTTGCTAGAGAGTGAACTTGACTGAACGTCATGCTCGGGAATATTGCGCTCATTTGGCTTTTTTTGCCTTCAGTCGGACAAACACACTCCTAAAAAGGAAAGGACGGATGTTTCCCCCTCCGCCATTCTAAAACTCGCTTTGTTTGTCCCCTCCCCTCCACCAATAGGCAGTAAAAGTAAAGTTCCTAGCTTCGATCTAAGTGGGGCTCCCCTCCCTCCCCGCTCCACATCTTTCTACTAAAATGAATGCGGGATTAATTCTAATCCTAGTTGAAGTATGAAAATGGAATGTAATATTTTTAAGAAATAGGCTTAGAGAAAAAGAAAAATCTTACACTAGAGTTAAACATAAAATGTAGAAAGAGGACAAATTTTTATAGAACTAAGTAAATAGTATATTTATCATTAGCAATATTTCAGTAATTGTAAGAATAAAAATATATTTTTTAAGCGAATCGGAATAACAATGAACAAATGGTTCTGTTAATCACATTACTTAAATATACATTGATTCTAAAAAGAAAATTAAAACAATTAAAAATTTAAAATAACAAAATTAAGTTTACAGGTATTAAGAAAAAAATTACATTAAATAATTTAAATACAAGAAAACAAAATATAATTAAAAGAAGACTTTCCTTGCAGCAGTACCGGATGTATTTGTACAAAACTGCCATACAATGACAAAAGCCCTAGTATAAGCCAGAAATTATGTGATATAAAACCTCTGATTAAATCAATTTTTAAAGGTTTTCATCTAGATTCCTCTCTTCCCAATTAACTAACTGTCTTACTATCCCTTTGCTTAAATTAAAATTCACAAAGTCGGATAGGATCTTCTGAACAAATTGTTATAATTTTAAGTAGGAATTTTAAAGTAGATTTTTCAAAAGACAAATCAATACCTTTAGTTGATTTTTTAAAATCAAAATTCAATTTAATTATGTCAAATGATCCAAATGAAGCACGATGAAGTACGGAACAACGCTTGATGGATTTTTTTATAGATATTTAAATAAAATTTTGAATCTAAAGAAATAACCTATTTCAGTTACCCTAAACCTTTTGTTTTCTGTTTATAATACAATTAATTCCCAAACATGAATGTATATTTCACACAAAAATATTACTTTGAGTACAGACAAATGAATAAATAATTTTATAGGGGGCAATACTAATATCCTCTTGTTTTTTATTCACCTAACTAATCCCTGAAATAACATTACAAAATTTGAAGTTATCACTTCTATCGTGGGGTCATAAGCACACACACTTTTTAATAGTCTGGGATAATACCTCGAATAAATGACTTCAAAACATAAAAGCACTGTACACGTACATTTCAGGTTTCTTTGTAAAAAAGGGGGTGCACTTTATGCGGTGAATATACCCAACAATTGAGAAAAAAAAACTTAAAATTATAGGGGCTCAGCCGGTGTGCTTTATACGCCGGATTTTGCGGTATATTCAATAATCTGACTCTAAATATAAAAAAAATATGTATTTATACCCTTTTTTCACAAAATCACGATTTCAAAAGTAGTGAGCTACTGTAAGTTTATTTTAAAATATTTATTTAAGTAGAATTACTGACATCCTTAAGGTATCCGACTACGTTCGGAACTGTGATTTTAAAAAAGCGCATAAATGGATAATATTCATGATATTTAGTGTCTCTCAGATTAGAATACATGTATAAAATTATTTTAAGGACATTTTGTGAAAAAAAAATTATTTAAACACCATATTTTGGCAAAAATTAACTTAGAATAACCTTTATTCACAAAATTTTCCCCTTTTGGAAAATGTTTTATTAATATTATTTTTGCCTGTATATTCAGACCCTGTTAGAGGCTCAACTAAGATTTTGAAAAATCAAATTATTTTCAGAGTTAAAAACCATTTGAAATAATTATCGGCGCATAAACCAACTTCAAGTTATGCTTAAAAAATTCTAGTTGAGCCTCTGTACAGAGGTCGGGAAACTAAACAGGAAAAATATACAGAAACTTTTTAAAAGGAAAAACATTTGAAAAAATTATTCTAAGTTAATATTTGCCAAAATATTGTATTTAAACAATTTGTTTTTGTCAAAATGTCCTTAAAACAATTTTATACATGTATTCTAATCTAAGTGACACTAAATATCATGAAAATTATCTATTTAAGCGCTTTTACAAAATCACAGTTCCGAATGTAGTCGGATACCTTAAGAGAAAAAAAAAGAAACATTCTAATTTTAAAATAAAATTTTAAAAAGGTATAAAATTATTTTTTTAAAGTTGAAAACAAAAACATTTTCCTTCAAACTCTCCGACATTATGTCCATTCACTTATCAATTCCAACCCGTCATCGTCCATATGCATCCGTCTTCACTCAAATCCCATAGACCGAATTGGACCATAATAACACTAAATCGAGTTCCGACTACCAGTTGTTTTGAACACTCCAAAACTTCATCCCTCTGATCAGTGGACTCAGACTAATTTAGCGACTATGACTCTGTAAGGAACGGCTTCCAGGGGAGCAATTGGAATTTGCTTGTCCACCAATCAAAGCAGCCCAATCCCAAGCCCTTATCGCCGCCCGAATCAAAGGTGTCATTTCTCAGGCACTGAAGCGTGTCTATCTATTGCAGGCCGGGGCGCATGCTTCAGCCCCTGTTGGTACAACCGTAATAATCCCTCCGATTTCCGTCTTAATGCCCTCGTTATATTCCAGGGACAGCAAAGACCTTTATCGTCAAGCGAGGTCTTAGTTCGCTTCGCTAAATCCAGTCGGGGGTCCATCTGTGTATAAAGGTATGGAGTTACACTCACAGCATAGAAAGAGGAGGACAAGTGGTATAACAAAACACAAACATGTGGACAGCGGGGAAAATTAAATGGATTGGTACCTGTTTGGTTGGGCGATATATCATTATTTCCGGTCACCATATCTGATTAACTCTGGCACATAGCTGAGAGGCGTAGTTGACAAAATATTCAAATAGAGTTACGGCACGGTTTGGGTGTAGTTGTTAAAGTTTACTGACAGTGATGAACGCGAGTCTCCGTCTCGTCCTTCGAATGTTCGAAGGGATTTAATGTTTCGAACTGGTTAAGCAAATAATGTAATTGTTACGATTGTATAGAAATAGCGAGTATTGTAAATTGAAATTGGAATACACTTCTCCGAAATACCTTCTATGTGAAACTAATAAATGCAGCGAGGTAAATTGGTGATTTTCTATGCAACTGCATGATGTGTCGTATAAATTAGATTTGGTTAAAACTGACCAGGAAATTCAGTTTTCATTTATTTTGTCCTGATTTATAATAGAGCTTTTACGTTTAATTTTTTAATTATAATTTGATGTAAAATATATTTAATAAAAATATGAAATCCTATACATTGAGGTCTTACGAAAAAATTAGAAATTTAAGAATAATTTTTCTACAAAAAAGTAAGAAAAAAAAGTCAATTCCTACTTAGATAAACAAAGAAACATTTTATTTTAGCTACTTTTTATTAAATAGTTATAATTAATACATTCATACATACATATATACATATACATATATACATATATATATATATATATATATATACATATGACAGAATCAAAACATTAAGTGGTAATTAATTTTTATTAATTATCATTAAAGTATCGTAATGTCATCCAAAACAATCGTGTATATAAAATTTCAGTTCAGCTGAATGCATTAAAACGTGAGAAAAAAAACTCTTAAAGTTTTGACCCAAGTCGCTAAAAATGAAACCAAAGTATATGTATCTGTAATTCCTTAAATAATTTTTCAGTCAATTAATTTTAATTCATTATAATTAAATTATCATATTTTTACACAAAACAATAGTGTATAAAATTTCAGCTCAAATGAGTGCTTTAAAATATGAAAAAAAATTATTTTCATGTTTTGACACAAGTCGCCAAAAGGGTCGCTAAGTCGCAAAAAATGATGCCAATGTGGCTCTATTTGTAGTTCTTTAAATAATTTTTAATCAATTAATTTGTATTATTTATAATTAAATTACGTATTGCCATCCAAAATAATCATGTATATAAAATTTCAGCTCAATAGAGCACTTTAAAATAAATTTTATTAACGATTGAAAATTCCACGAAAATAAATACACAGAGAGTGTGAGTTAATAGTAGGAATTGAAAAATAGGAGAGAGAAAAACACGTTTTATTTAATATTATAAACAATCCTACTTAAAATCTCACATTTAGCCTAAAAATTCATAAAATTACAGAAATTTATTAGCTGTGTTTTGTGTAAATTAGCTATTGTGTATACGTTAAAGGCCCTTAAAACTTCTTGCGTAGCGATCTCATTTCTGTAATTCAAAAATTTTGTGTGACTCCAAAAACATTGTGTTAAGTTTATACACTCTCGGGGTACTTCTATATGCATTTTATTTGTAGTATATTATTGTTTTGCAGCAATAAACATCCGCAATAAGTTTTTACTTTGGATACTAAGATACAGAATGCTAATTAAGTAGTAAATTAAAGAAACAAATTATACATTGTTATTACTCGGTAAAAAGTACATAAAACTATAATCTGTTTTAGTGTAATAATTTTCATTTTACTTCTGAAATCATCACTTATTTTAACAGCAGAATATGCAATGCTGTATGTATGTACCAAATTATATGTATATATGCTGTTCGTAAAAACCTAATTAACATAGAAAGGTTGACATTCTGTAACTGATGAAGCTGACAAATCCGTGGTTTCCGTTAAATTAAGATGAGTAGGAATCCTCTACACCAAAAATGTTAAATTAACTGTTTTCAATGTACCTTTTCTCAGAATCTTTATATGTATATGTTTGAAATTTTTCATCTAGTTAAAATATAAGTTTTCATTATACTGAAATGAGCTTTTAGCTAATTTTTAAAATGTTCATTATTTATAAAATATTTTAAAATAAAGGGAAATTTGACCCATTTTTCACATAAAAAAATTGTATTTTTTTTCTTCAGTTTTTAAAAAGCTGATTTTAGTATATATTAGCCCATTATAAATATATCATAAAAAATTTTACATACCTGTGAACAGTATCTCAGAAAAGGTACATCGAACATCAAAATTTACATTTTGAGATATATTGATTTTAATGCATACAGTGAGCCTTCTAATCGGCAAGGTAATAAAAAAATAAAAGGCTTAATTTACAAGAAAAGATACATGTTTTGGTTTATATTAGACGTTCAACTTTAAAGCAAAAACGATGTACTTTATTTACATTTTTCGCCATTCAAATGGGTGTGGCCCAGTTTCAACGATTATTTAAAAATAGGCTTTAAGGCAGTGCTTCTCAATTTCGATTGTTGAAGAAATTTTTAGAAAGCGTTCTCCTTAAAAAACAATTTTGAATGTAATAATATCAAATTGATCAAAAAATAAGATTTAACTTTACCCCCCCCTATAAAACGCTGGGCAATGTATTAAAAATTGGCCCAATCTCGCATATGCAGAGATCTTTCGTCGAACTAATAGTAATATTGCAAAGCAAAAAAAATAAATAACTTGATTATAATTTGCAAGGAATTCTTTTCAGAGGATTTCTTTTTTCCCCTTTTTATTTCCCAAAAACAATGCGTGTAAAAACTATTGATAACGGAAAAATTTTTAATCACGGTAAATAAGATTATTAAAAGAAAATTTCAAACAACTTGAAATCTGAAAATTTTAATTCACGCCGGGACGGTTTTAAATTTTTAAAAAACTTTCTTAAAAATCATTTAAATCAACATTTATAAGTGTAAATTATATAAATCTGGATTTTATTTTTTCTAGCCGATGTAAATTGTTTTTTACTGCAATTTAATTTTAAATGATTTGTAGTTTTCATGTTTGAAATATTTCTTAAACTCAAGCAAATGTTTAGTACAAACCCAATGCAATTTACAGGGAATATATTTTGAAAGGAAATTTACAATTTTATGAAAAACCCAAACGTTAAAATAAGATTTTAACTTTCCAACATAAAATGTTTGACTCAAAATAAAAGAGATGCACCTTCAGAAATTTAGAATATATTTTGAAATATAATTAAATAGTTATTATTTTCTAATTAAAAAGTTTCGTTGCAGATTAGATAATCTTAAATTCAATTTTAAATACTTTATAACGGCAAAAAATATTTAATATAAATATCTTTGTTATAAAAATTGACGATCTGAGCTGTAACTCACGCGACGTCCAGTTTAAAAAAAAACTACATTAAAAATCATTTAAATTAACGTGATAGAGTGAAAGCTATATAAATCTAGAATTTTTGTAGTCCCTGTAAAGAGTCTTTACTGCATTGTTTAAACTGATTTGTAGTGATCATGTTTGAAATATTTTTTCAAACTCAAGCAAAGTGCTTAATTACAAACAATGCAAATTTTACAGAATATATTTACGAAAGACATTTATATTGAAAAACAAAGCGTTAAAATCTTTTATTCGTGTCAAATTTCAACAGGTAAATGTTTATAGAATAAAGAGATGCACTTACAGAAATTTAAATATTTAGTATAGATTTATTAAAAGTTAACTATTTTCTAATTGAAAAGAAGTTGTAGAATGCAGTTAGATAATCTAATGTCATTTTATATAAACTCTAACACAACGACATAATAATATATAATATTTTTTGTTATATAAATTTTTGTTACTGATTTTTATATCTAAGCTTTGGATGCTCATGTAAATAGAAAACAATTGTCTAAGTATTAATCGATAATTTTAAGAAGTTATATGATGGGGAAACAATAATAGCTGGAAGAATTATGTGCACGACGAAATGTATATGCGCATTTTATTGAGGGTAAATTCTCAGGACCTGCAGAATATACTGCACTTTATTTTGGAAACTATAAAAACACTGGGATTTTTAGTGTACTATGAGTATGTAGATTCTAGTAAAATAATCTCCCAAAAAAGTGTGAATGAGCTTGTCCTACGTCATCTAAGTACCTCCAGATGTAACAGCAGATATACAATCTACACTGGAAGATATCACTAAGGAATTTAACGTTTGTGTCCCACCAACGTTAAATTCCCAAACAATAACTTTCCATTCAAAGTGCTCTTTTCAAGTGTTAAATTCTCATTTAAAAGTTTTAACAGTCACATTATCCAAAACTATATCTTCATTATTTAGTATGGAATCCACTATTTCACGAAGGTGAACCTGATAACGCGCCACTTTACGTCAATAATAGCCCAGATACATGAACGTTATCACTCAACCCTAACCTTGTAGAAAAAAACGTTGCCGAAACTGATAATACCAGATTCCCGTTGCTATATGTACTTCGCAAGTCCTATGAAGCAAAAGACACTTCTTGTCAACAAAGTGTTGTTTAAGATAATTGACACCATAGTCTTATTCGGAAACTGTTTTTATGAACTGAAATGGGATCCCTGTAAAGTTAAGGATGTCGGAAAATACTTGAAAACCGTGGGTTTCCCATATGTTGCTCATCAACTTCCCTATGACGACTTTATTCTTCAACAAGATAAATAACCACGTACAACACTGCGTAGTTGTACCCGAATTTTACGCTGAGACTTCACAGACTTATCCTTGGTAATCAAGTTCAACGTACGCAATCCTATTTGGCGCATAAAGAAAGATACTGGACTCTGAGTCAGTCAGCTCTATCATATCTTCGTAAATTAGGGACATTATTGAAAAGTCATATATTTGTACTTATTATCAACATTATAAGTGTCTTTCAGGGTCTATGATAATAAAAACGTCACCTTCATCAGGGTGAAACACAGTATTGGATAGATATCTAATGCAACTGCTCTCTATAATAAGTATAGCATAACATACACCTAATCCCAATTACGATTTCTGACAAATATTTTAAATTATGTGCAACAAACGCATTTGAAAATGGTTTATATTGTTATTTATAAGATTTTTGTTTCTTACCATAATAAGTGTAATTTAAGTAAAATTCATATTTCTTTTCAAATGCAGAAACATATAAGGCGCGTGTCTTACAAATTACACATATTTTATAATATTAAATATAATAATTGTTTATTACATATAGAAATAAATTATTAATTAAGTTGACCAAAACGATGATACATCTCCATATCAAGTAAACTATGCAGTTATATAGTAAAATATCTCAGTTACTATGTTCTTTGCGCGTTATTATAAGTTTTAGAATGTATAAAATCAAATATCTGTTTTGATGCTCTTACAAATTGAAATATTAATTCAACTATTTGCAATCAACATTTCACATTTCCCAATACATTTGAGTTAAAAGATTTGTAATCGTGATATTCTAAATATAGCCCTTAAATGGACGGAAATTTAAAGAAAAAGTGCACACTATATTTAAATGTATTTTGCGATCATTATTGAAATTATATTGCAATCGTAATTCATTCGGAAGGGGACCATGTAAATGTTTATAATTTAACCAGAAATACCCCTAAATGAAATCTTACAAAGTTCTCGATAAACATTTACTAAGAACTGATGAGTTTAATTCAGAAATTAAAATGAAAAATAGGATTTAAAAAAATGTTCTGAAGATTATTACTTATAAAAGAAAAGTTATTTGTTCTTGGGTGCATGCCTAAAAATGTGAATAACAAACATTATCTGTCTCTCTGTACTGTGTATCAAATGTAAGAATTGATGTTTTAAAATTTCTACCAAAATTATGCATAAATTTATTGAAATGGTTTTGATACTTAGAATAATTTATAGTAATGGTCTATGCTAAATTTATAAATATTAATTTTGATGATTTATTCTTAAAATTTAGAATTACACCTATAAGTTTCTTTTAGTTGTACAACTTAAGGTGACTGCCTACCTTGAAAATGTCGTTTTTCGTCTACATAAGGCATTTTTTTTAATTTCAAAATCTTATAGTTCGACAACCATTTTTCTTTCCAAAACAGTTTTACTTTTTCCTTTACGCAAAATAGAAATAGTTATAGTGATTTTAAAAATATCACTCTATACAAAGGGCAGTAAGATAAAACTTTAAATGAATTTTTCTCAAAATTATGTTTTCAAAAGAAACTCTTCACCAGATACTAAAGATCTTAAGAACCAAACCAAATAATGTTTTGAAATTCTGTGAGAATGTTTGTACTATTTTTCATAAAGTGGACATAAGTTTTGTTGTAGGTTAAATATTTTTTCATTTAGGGTAATTTTTATAAAGAAAAAAACTTAAAAAATATCAAAAGTTTCATATTATTATGTATAATTGTCTGTAATATTTTTGTATTTTAATATTTCTCTTAGATTTTGGTTCATTTTGAAGAGCACCGTAATATGTATGCTGTGTATAAAGAATTATAATAATTGTATTAGAAATTTTTATACAGTGTTACAAGTTTTAGTAAAAATTTGGTAAAACTTCCTTGAAAACAACCAATTTTTCTAAAGTTACAAAATTTATTTAAAAAATTTTATGTATTTATATAATTTTTTTTTTTTATTTTTCTTCCAAAAAACACTCAATTTGTTTTAAAATTTTGTTTTTATAAAAAAATTGTGTTCAAAAGGAAAGCAGTCACCTTAAGATATCCGAAAACGTTCGGTGTACTTTTCGACAAAATAGCATATTTAAACATTATAAATGCTTTTTTAGGACTCCATACCAATAAATACCAATATTTAACTATTAATATTTTTAAAAAAATGCCTAAATTTTACAAAAATCACAATAATATGTGAAATGTTAGCAATATTTTTATATAACTTCAAAGCAGTTAGGGAAAAAAGTAATAAACTTATATTAGTAAAAGTATTACTAAAACAAAATAGAAGCATTTATCTAGAAAATGCACTAAAATTTTAATGTTTTATTAAAATTTTAAAATTTTAGCTAATTGAGTAAACATTTTAAGAAAAGTCACATTCTTTATGAGACAAATATTTAAATAACAGACCATAACTCAAAATGTATTCATACAATAAGAAATTTTTCAGCACATTCTCTAGAAAATAGCATACATATCAGGTTCATAAAGTTTTATAGAAATGCATTCAAAACATTTTGAGTTACCAGACTCGCCATGATAAATTGTGAACATTTTAAATGGCCAAATCTAGTAGATCAAAGACACACTTCCAGTTTTTCTAACTTTATAAAATTGATTGTAACTTGGCCTCTAGGTAGCGTAGAAACAAAATAAAGTATATTTTGTAAAGCCAAAAAATAGCTCTATTCAAAAAAATCTGTCTTGGTTGAATTTGGTCGTGTTCGGATGCCTTAAAAGATATAAAAATTGACAAAAAATTAATAATATTTAATTGGTTATAAATAAAACCACTTGCCTCTAAAAACGATAATTTTCTGCACTATTATGCTTCATGTTAGGTAATAAATTTATATTATTGCAAAATAAAACATTGTTGATAATGAATCTTAAACTTGTCATTTGAATATTAGAATTTTACAGTAAATCAGTTGAATTTCAGTAATATCAATAACTTCAAACATAACTTTCAATTAGAATACTACTGTAGGGTATAAATCTTTTTCAGAATAAAGTACATCTTATTTTATTTCTTCACACAAATTATAATATATTCTGTAAGCAATCTGTGCAATAGAAGCAAATGAAAAATAAATTCATCAACTTACAAGAATCCATTATTTCTTTCTACTTATTTAAATATTTTTAGTTTCCCCTCCAATAACTATCATATAGCTTTGAAAACATATCTCCCAATAGTAAAAATAATTCGAGTCATTAAGACAAAAGCATTAAGATAAAAAAAAAGTTTCAATGTAATCACTCAAAGAAATATTTAAGAAAAGCACCTCAGCATCATAAATCTAAATTTTAGAATGTAAAATTGTTTTTGTCTTTAAACAAAAAGAAAATTTATATGAATTCATTACAAGGAATCTATGGAAAACGTATATTATATAGACCAAAATGAATAATGATGCCTGTTGAAAAATATACTTATGGAAATATTTGGATCGTTAATAATTTACTGTTATAAAATTTGCATTTACATTTGCATTTAAGAAAAATAATCCATAAGAAAACATTAAATTTTGAAATATAGGGTTATTCTGTCACATACTGAAAAGGTTTGTATATATTCACAATATAATATTTATTATACATTTTTTACTAATAAAATTGGTTTTATGCTGTTATAGCGTATGTTTTTTTAACAAAAATATTTTAATGTTTATTCTCAATGAAATAGCTATTTGAATAATTTTTTTTTATAAATATGCTATAAAATTTCTATAACAAATGTAAATATCTTTAAAATTGTAGAACTGGATTGGAGTAGATTGCTTTCTGTTATTCTTAAGATGAGCAATGTGAAAGTTATACAAGAATTCTAAATTATTTAGGCACTTAATTATTTACCGGTTTAGGAATTTTAATTATTTAAAACTGTATCAGGATGTCTGAAAATATTTTGAGCGAATTTTATGGATTTGTGATCTAGTTAATATTTATATAATTAATTTTTTAATCTAATTCAGTTATTTCTATATTATAATTATAATTAATATTAACGTATCTAGTTTGTGTCATAAACTTGGCTCTTATTTTTTACTATTATTATATAACAATATCTCTAAAATCTGAAGCTGCATTTTTATTAAAGTGAATCAAAGAACTTTCTCTTCTACAATTTCTAATATCAAAAACTGTCTAAGAGCGTTTTTGAAACTGTGGGCACCCCCCTTTGGGGCGTGATAACACTACGAGGGGGAAGGAAGCATATTGAAAAAGTCGAAAGCAAAAGATTATTTAAAAAAAAAGTTACAAATTTACTGAAAGTAAACAAACAAAATACATTTTGACACAATAAAAAAAAATAAAATAGACGTTTACACTGATATAATACACTTATAAATGTATCAGCACTGCACAATGTGTTTTATGGTTAATTTAACAGTACTAAGTTAAGAACAACTTTAATAATTACTAGTGCCCCCAGATTTATCATATATAAAATTATATACAAAAATTAACACTTATCTTAATAATTTTTTGTACAGTTTATAATTAATCCCTTAACTGCCGATTAAAAGTTATGTGATTCACTCCCCAATGCCTACCGTTTTCCACGTAGGAATGAGTATGTGATGCATTGGAGGAGGGTAGGGAGAGAAATAAATAAGCAAATCCTTCTGAAACAAGTAAATCGTCGAAAATACTTTCTGTCCAGTTCCTTTTAATGCATTCCAAAGCCTTCGGAATTTTTTTATGGATAGTAGTGCACAGAAAAGATCGTACTTCGGGTAGACGTATATATACATCCGGGGAAAATACATTTGGCTGATTGAGACGTTTATATACGTCGGTGGCTTTTAAGAGGTTGTAGTAGTGTAGTTGTAGCATCAAAATATAGTATTATTGAATTCAATACATTGGTATTTTTTGGAGTAGGGGGGAGGGGGTTCGTGATGAAAAGTATGCTTGAATATTGAGTCGCCAATGTTGAAAGTTTGAGAAGCACTGATCTAAGACCTAAAACTTTCTAAACGGTGGACTAACACAGATTGTACAAATTATACATACTCTTTGCTCAAATTGTAAAACTGTAATTTGCATGTATTATGTAGTTCTAATTTTCAACTAATCTCTCCTTTAAAAATTTCAGTCTTTCGTACACTTTCTACATTTGCATTTCTTTTAGCAAAATTTGTTCTTGTCGCTCTCTTCAGATAAATTCAACTTTTCACGACCCATTTTTACTACCTATTTTATTTATGTATAAATAAATAATTACAATATCATCACGAAAAAGCTTTTTTATATAGAGAGATAAATAAAATAGTGTTGGCAAACCACAGAATCAAATTTTAGAGTCTTGGTACGATTAAAGATCAGCTTTAAAGAGGGGCTGATATATATTAAATGGATCAAGACTGACAGTCATCATCTACTGTGGTGAGTTGTGGTAACTTCAAGAAATGAGATACATTTCTGATGCCATCATTTTAACTTGAACTTGGCACATATCTACAAGACTCACCACTAACAAATATCATGCTGCTACAGAATGCGTCTTGGCTAAGCAAAACATAAATTAATCAAGCAAGCCAGGTTGATATAAACGCATATTGATGACAGACCTCCTGATTTGGAACCACAGTGATGCGACGTAGACGACACCAGAATACCTCTCCCCAGAGTCCTGTTCAGAATACCAAATCACGCCAACGAGAGAACTTTGGTTCACGGTAGATTTAAAGTGAATTAGCCGCTCTAGATGGTGTGTCTTTGAATTCACTGGAGCGTGAATTCATGATACATGGGCCACGAGCTCGTATCCTGAACACTAGGTTACCACAACGACTACGGCTAGTTTTGAAAAGAGACTGCTCTTTAGTACTAGATTTTCCGCTATTCAACTTTCCCACTCTTATTTGTCTATTTTTAAGGTGCCTGACTATTTGCGGGAACATTTTTTGAAAAATTGCTCAAAATTCCTCTTTAAACTTATTTTTTTGTTTAATTATAACTGAAAAAAATAAAAAAAACAAATTTCAATATATTTTTGTAAGAAAATCGACAATTTTAGGTCAAAATTAGGCATTTTTTGCACATCACGGCAAACACTGTGAAATAAATTCTAATGCATGAAATAAAAAAAAACCTCTTAGAATTTTATTCAGAAAGCAGTTACCTATTTTTGATTTATGATCTTTGAAAAATTTCAGTTTATCACAAAATTAGAGGTCAAAAAGTGCACAAAATGAAAATTTTTCAAAAATTTTGCATTTACCACGAGGACAAACAATCATAAGAAAATATAATTATATTGCTTTTTCTTAATCTCTGTTTCACAACAGGCATATTATAATAATTAACAACGATGCGAAATTTCGTGCAATTATCTCAACATTTTGAGATATCATGTTTGCCGTGCGATAAAATATGGAAAAATCTGTTTCGAAAAAAAACGCATTTAAAGATTTAAAATCAAAATCTTAAGAAATTATACAGCTAAAAAACCTAAAAACATTTAATAGCAAAAAGAATAAACCTTTTATAAGCACATATCAGTATTTTTTTATTTTTTTTCAAATTCTTTTTTTTTTAATTTTGGGAAACCAAAATTTTTTAAGTCAAAAAAATTTTCTTAACGTCTAAATACATAGTTTTTTTTTAAAAACAAATTAAGGGGAAAATAAAAAACACACTAAAAAAAACTTTTTTAACATTAAAATTAAAACTTTTCATAAAAAAAAAAAACATAGTATCTAAATCTAAATATCTTAGATAAAAACCCCAGTACCTTAGAGCTTAAGAAATATGTAATATAAAACATATTTGTGTGTGTTATTTTATCAGTAAATATTCACGAAAATTTCTTTTAAAATACATTGATTATCACAAATTTTATTAGAAATCAAAAAAAAAGCATAAAAAAGAGCAAACTCCCCATATGAATACACTTTGCCTTTTTTTTGTTAGTAATTTTATTTTCTGAGCAGCTTTTTTTTTTTTCCCGAGAAAATTTTCAAAATTTCCCCAGGGTATGTATGTCACCGAGTTAAAATGGTTTTCCCCAGATCAAATTTTACAAATCCATGCAAGATGTTAGGGGGGAAGAATTCTCATTTTTTTTGTATAATAAATAGTTTAAAAAAAAATTAAAATTTTTTAATAATGTAATTAAAATGTTTCAATTTTTAAAACGTATCTTTAAGAAAATCTCCTTTAAAATGCTACTAAAAAAGGCTTTCTAATAAATTTAAAAACCTTTGAATATTTTTGAACTTTTTTTTGGGCCCGCTGACTAAAAAATTTTTGGGGTTTTTTGTGTCAAATTCTCATTACTCTGCCCCAAAATGAAGTTAATTCCATTAAATTGCTTTTAAAATCGATATTGCTTTGGGATAATTAATTAATTTTTGTATTTGAATCTTGTCAAAATTTACCAAAAAATAAATTCAAAAACGAGAATCAATGGCATAAGAAAATCAAAAATGTAAAAAATTTCGAATTTATTTCCCAAATTTTACAAAACATTAAACATTTTTTTTAAATACCCCTTTCCCCCCATTACCCTTTTTAATTTTTTTTTTTAAATAAATTCATAAAACCCCCAAAAAAGGTAAACAAAATTAAAATGTAAACACTTCCGGTTTCTTTTTTTTTAACTCCCGGTTCGTTTTGCTTTACTCTTTCCAAAAAATGCTATAACTTCGTAAAAAAGGGAAAAAAAAAAAAGAATTTTTAAAAGGCAGAAAAAATTTAAAAATATAAAAATTTGAAATAAAAAAATTGTCATTTTCATCAAAATTGAGGTTTTTGCACACCTTAATAACATGTGTCATCCAGACAATGACAAGATAACGTGCAGTTTGTTCTTTTGCTAAACAATGGTAATAGTATCGGTGAAGAAAGTGGAAAAGAAAAAAAAAGAAATTTTATATCTCTTCATTTGAAAAACAAAAGGTAATTCTTTGGTTGATTTTTGAACCAATACTGTCTTTATAACATTTATTATTCTCGAAATATTATCTACCCATCCTGAAAACGTTAATCAGATTTCACACACTTCTTTCTAAGGTTTGCTCTAAAACAAGAAAGCTAGTCGCGCAATGGATTTCACAATTTTTAATGCTTAAGATAATGGGGGAAAGTTGGCTAATGCAGTACTTGATGTAAATTATAAAAGACTTGGCTTAGTAAACCAAGTCCGATACAGAAGATACCCTTTAGAAATGTCAATTGAAGCGTTTTTCTTCTATCTGATTTTTGTCTGGGAATATGGATGAGGAAGAACTATGATCACAAATGCCCTGATCACCTGGTCCTGATAGCTAAGTCTTTAGATTTTATTTTGAACAAGTAATATAAAAAATAAATTTAAGTCAATTCCTAATTATATCAACAAAGAAAATTTTTATTTTAGCTACTTTTTATTAAATAGTTACAATTAATATAAATATGTATATACAAATGACAGAATCGCAAAATTAAGTGGTAATTAGTTTTTATTAATCATCATTAAAGTATAGTATTCTCATCGAAAACAATCGTGTATATAAAATTTGAGTTCAACTGAATGCTTTAAGACTTGCGAAAAAAAAAACTTTTCAAGTTTTGACACAAGTCGCCAAAAGGGTCGCTAAGTCACCAATAATGATGCTAAAGTTGCTGTGTGTATTTGTAATTCCTTAAATAATTAGTTTTAATCAATTAATTTTTATTAATTATAGTTAAATTGTTGTATTGTCATCCAAAATAATCATGTATATAAAATTTCAGCTCAACTGAGCACTTTAAAATGTATTTTATTGACGATTGAAGTTTCTACCAAGATAAATAAATAAATATACAGAGAGTGTGAGCTAATAGTAGGAATTGAAAAAAAGCTCCTTAAAATTTGAATGGTTATGAGAACTAATAACTTTCATGCATCTCTTTGATCAAATGTATCTGCCAAAGAATGTGAAACTATTTGCTTAACTAAAAAAAAAAAAATTAATAACTCGAAATTAACTGATTGAAAAAAAATTAAAATGCAAAGTGACTGAATTTAAACTCGTTTTATGTACAAAATCAAAGTGATATTTTTATCGTTTTATTATTTGTTTTCAGCAACTGAATTTAAAAATAATCCGTGGAAAAGTTTTTAAATCGGGAAAGTAAAATCTAGATTTTATAAAGTACCATAGAAACAAGATAACAAATTACTTTTAATATATTTTAACCATTATGGCCTAGGAGTATCCTAAGGGGAAAAAAATTAAAACTCCTTATCAAAATTTCGATAGATAAAGGAATCGGTATTATTTTTATATGCTATATTTCTATTTATGCTATATTTCAACCATTGAAATATACACTAAATAATACATTTAATATTATTTTCATGTAGAAAATTTCCCCATAATCAGTGTATGCAAAGAATATAGTCCTAAGTTATTACTTATTTCTGAATATCAAAAGTTTTCCATTTGCAATGCACGGTTTTCTTTCTTTATGACACTTCCTTCTATTCAACAATTATTTTCCCTGGGGTATTTTTATTCACGCTTGCACAATTTATATGATTATGTTTTTTCGTGTGTCTTTCTTTGTAGAAATATCCCATTAGAGATTTGAAAAATTATTGCATTATTTCATTAGAAACTATTCGCTTTAGATAGTGGTGAAAATATCAAATATTTTTATAGAATAGCGTTATATCTTTAAAAAAAGGAATTCTTATAAAGAAATAAAGGAATAAGACATAAAATAAATCAATTTAATTGAGATGATATTTATGAATTATTTTTTCAGTATTATTATACAAATACAGACACCAACTAAAATGATAATTTGCTTACAATAGATAACAATACTTTAACATGTGTCCCCATGTTAGCTTTTAATGATCGGGATACTTTTTTAAACACAATTTATTTATCCAGTTCCTTCCAAGTAGTTGAAATTTACAATTACTTAATTGAATTTCTGCATGGGCAAACTCCTACGAATTATTTTATTAAAAATACAAGGTCAGTTCAAAAAGTATCCGACGGACAGAAAAAAAATTTGTTACTTATGCTACCTAATCGACAGTAACATCAGATCAAAGTACACGAAATTCATCGTGACTGAGGGCTAGATTTTTATGCCTGTCGTTAGCCTCAGCTTTGTTGATAGTACGATTTTACTGGATTCTAACCCAATTTTGAGGAAGCATGGGGTATTCAGGGACCTTCTACCCCCTCTCTTCTCCTTTCACAAACCTCACGAGAGGATTTGTGGCTCGATGGCTATTTGGAGTACCCCCCTGCCACGAAGACACTATGCATTTACAAATATCCATGCCTTCTCCGGGATTTGAATCCAGTCTTTTAAAACCCCCAAGCAAACCAATTTTTGAATGTTAATTTTACATTTACTTTGCGGGAAAACGGATTTATTAAATTAAAAATTTTAAACCCCCGCCCTTACACCCCCGGGCCCTTTTTTCCCGCCAAAAAAACTTCCCAAAAACTTTTTTTCAATGCTGTTTAACTCTGCATTCGAGTTCTGTCTAACCTCATATCGACTCTGAAAACGGGATTTTCATTTTGGAACAGACAGAGCCAGAAGAAGCCAGATTCAATGTTCATAGTATCCAGAAGGTGCTATGCAAATGCATGATGGAGTTTTTTTGAAACAACAGAAGCCTGAGAACAAATTTCTCATTCGCTCAGCGCATAATCACACAAAACTGTTTGTGGAGCACCTGCTCTGATCTCAACTGGTTGAGCAGTTTTCTACGGTTAAAAGTCGATCTTTATTTATCAGATTTTCCACCTTTTCAACAATAGCTGCATTCCGAGTGGTTTGAGGCCTCCCAGAACTCGGGCCTTCCCCCCAAATGCGGTCACGAATCAGTTAAAAATTCCCTTTATTAGTGTAATCCCCATAGCATCAAAACAAACACTTTCTGAATCTTACGTATTGTTTCACTTAGAAAATCACCAAGTTTTGATAAAAAATGTGATGTAGCTCAAAGTGCGACTCTACTCTAGTCGTTCAGACATCTTTAGAAAAAAAATCCGATAAAAAAGATAACAAACCACCTCCTCAACGATTAAATAAATTACTGTACTCTAGCAAATGGAAAATTTTTTCGTTGTACACCCGCGCGTACTTTTGAATCATTACTTCGCATGGAAAATTCATGGTCTGGTATTTTTTGAGCCGACTTGTATTTAATAGTTAAAGTCGAAAAGAAAAAGAATCATTCTAAATATGGAAAGCACTGAACACAAATCGTTGGATAATCAATATCCTGTTTACTAATATTTTTCTAAATGACAGGATGGTATTGTGTATCTCTCATCAGTTTATCCAATTCTTCTGATGTCCTGCAATGATTATCCTCCAGCACTGATAATCTACTTCCTACTGTACAGAAATGGATCTGTTGTAGAAATTCTTTTGTTTTTGTGAATGGGTCATAGTTACACGCACCCATTTCGGAATACACATCGGATGTTCCAGTACTTACCAACTCTATTATTGTTGGGGATGCACGATATCGACTGTCCTAAGTCAATATTTTAATTCAGGATTATTGAATTCGAGCAACAAGTGATGTCAATTTCTCCTGAGTGTTTAACAAAGGTGATTTGCAGTAGTTGGATAACACATTTCCAACACCAATAGTGTTTTCTTCAGATACAGCTTGGAGCAATATCATTCCTTGAATGGCATGCAACAATGGGCAAAACCTGCAGTTAAGGTATCTGACTACTTGCGACAACCTTTTTTAAAAAAATGGAGATTTTTTGTGATTTTTAGATTTATTTAGAACATTTTAATAAAAAAAGACTAAAATTAAGAAGAAAAAAATAAATTATTAGTACTAAAATGGGTAAAAAAATCGACAAAAAATTACATAAACGGGGCCCATTCTGTACAAATAGTAAATAAACAATTTCTCAAATTTTCAATTTTGATATATTTTTTTGTTATTCCTTTTTGAAATGACCTTCAGGATAAGAAATATTTTAATTTTTATGAAAACTAGAGAACTTTATCTTAGTTATTAATGAAATTGCTTAAATAAAAAAAGCAGTGAATATATTCACATAAAGAACTGTAAATTTTGTAATAAAACAGTGAGATTGGTAAATCTTAAGGTTAAAACACTTCTACTGTTATACCTATAACTTACAGAAAAAAATTCAACAAATTATTTTAAAAACTTTTTGAGCAATCACTGTCCCCTTTTGAACTTTTCGAAAAAAACCCATTCCGAGTAGAACGCATTTTAAAGTTTAACATCTTATGGAAAGCTATGGCATTTGCTTTTTCTAAAACACTTGCAGATTTTGTTCTAGTGAATGGAAAATAAAAGACTTGGTATTTTTATGAAGCTAAAACGATGGCCAATAAAATAAAATCATAAAAAATGGTAATTTTTTTTAAATAATTATGATTTTAGGGTAGTCAGATTCTTTAATACAAAGCTACATACACATTTTCTAAACCCGTCAAACAGAATGTAAGTTTGTGCCACTGTACCATATGCACTTGAAGGATTTGATAACAGTGTTGGACATACAGTTTTGTGTAATACTTTTTTATTCACGAAGGTTGATCCTACTCAGTAAACACATCGTTAGGGCATTTTCGCTTCTCATTTTAGGATGGCTTACAAAACTACTCAGTAAAATTATATTTATCTCTGTTAAGTTCATGCCTTGGTGTTTTTATCAGCTTGAATGATGCCAGCGCCATCTAGTGCACGTTATTTAAATACACTACTTTTTATTCAACTTTTCTAAATTAACATCAAATAAATAAATTTATTTTATAGCACTAAAAAATGGATAAAAATACATATAAACAAGTCTTTATAATAGAAAAAGGCTGTTCGATTCATTCAAGAAGGTGCGGCATTTAAAGTTTTTGATCAAAATCTTAACATTGGTTAATAAATGTCTAAAAAGACAAAATTATAATAATAATAATAACAATAATAAACATCCATCAGCTGAAATATTATTTGTAGCAGGTTTATTTATTCTTTAATATTACTTTTCCTATATTTAAAAAAAGTGCTTAGTATTTAGAATAGAAACACATTACAGTTTAAAACAATGTATCTTCAAAAGTCATTCTGACAAATTTGAAGATAAATGAACTAATAGTACACTTAAATATTTCTTATTCAAATGAAGTAATTAGAAATTATTTGCATTTTCTAAAATTCTAAGCGTGTAAAAATTTTATTAAAGGGAAATGTACGTGCAAAGCTGCTTTTTAATGTTTACAGACGGGGGAGAGAATGGAGCTTAGACTTTATCCTTATCTTATTATTGATGATGATTAATATGCCATTAAATGGAAATCGATACGATGCGAGATAACATAAATTTCATTAAGCTTCAAACTTTAGTCCTTGGATTTGACCTTTCTCTAACATCGGGTTTAAATCTCAGTTTTATGTGGGGCATGTACAACAAGAAAATTTTATTTAAATTCCAGGGAAAGAAGAATTTGATGATAAGATTGTGTTTGTTTTATTATATTTTAGGAATTCAAAATTTCTATCGCTTTCTTCAAACTAACAATTAATTTTAAATTTTTAAATTTAATTCCTTTAGGAAATGAAATAATAAGAATAAAAAAATCGAAATGATTAACTGATAAAATGTTTAAATTTAAATTTAATTTTATACGTTATTTATAAAAATGAATGAAGTTCTACTATTATATGGTGAATCTTAATGTAGTAGTTCAAAAATAAATATAATTGAAAAAGAATTATTTATATACTAATTTTCTTTGGAACTAAACAGAAATTCAGCAAATTGACGTTGTTGTTGTTACTAATGCTACCTGATCGACAAATGCCACATCAAGGCCCACGAAATTCATTCTGGCAAAGAGCTAAGTGACGTCTGTCGTTATCCGTCACTTTGAGCACCATACAGGTGACAGAACGATTTCGCTTGGTTTCACCCCAATTTTGTGGGAGAACACCCTGGGGTTAGGTTGACTTCAAAAAAAATGCATTTCATAATTTTTTTTTAACATTATTATATATATATATTCTAGATTGTTAAGTTTTTATTTTTTTCTAATGATTTTTTAAGAAACTGAAAAAAAATCAGTTTGAAAATGCAAATCTGTGCTTGAGATACAAATAATTATAGAGAACCCAAAAATACTAATTACTGTTTGGAAATTGATAGACCGATTTCGAAATCAGAAAAATAAATATAATTTACGTCAAGATGTACTTTAAAATCTACCTTTAAACTGTCTTGATATTGCAGGGAAAAAACTGTAAATGACATTTCTATCACTACATTATCTGCTAAAAATTTTTTAATTGGAAGCAAAAGCTTACATGTTTTTATAGATAAGAAAAATTACTTTATTTATTTTTAAAAATATCTATTAGCATGTAAAACATAAGAACAGGAGCGTATGAAGCTCAGTATTTTAAAATATAAGGCATTTAACTATTAGAATATGTTTATTTTTCAAAATAACTCATATATACATACATATAAATATATATACATTATATGCGTGTGTTATTTCGCAGAATTTAAGTACTTTATAATAACTTATGATAAATGGTTTCTCGTTCATGCTCAGAAGAAATTCCATAAAATAAAAATTTTGGAATTTCTAGTTAATTTGACATAAAATACCACATTCAGATTTTTTCAAGTAAAAACTATCCAAAATTCTGTATTTCTAAATTTTCAAACGAGACAAAGTGAAGTTTTCAAAATTAGTCTCAAATTCACTTCTATGAAAATGAACAAGTTTTCATAGAAATGAAAACACAAAATAGGAAAATGTATCGAAACATTCCAATACATAATAACATAGCTTCAAATAAGTAAATGTCATTATTTTCAGTATTCGTGTGCTTCCTTCTTTCAAATAAACTGTTAGTTTTCTTTTGTTTTAACAAATTGAATATATTATGAGACATTTTATTTGAATGTGTTTAAATTGATAAGTTATCATACTAGACTCTTTATAATTCAGTTTATCAAGTTTAATATACAAACTAACGCGTAAGACTTGAATGTTCAGAGAATATTATACATTAAGTTCTATATGTATTATGTAAAATAAACAAGCAAAAATCAAATAACTTAAAAGGCGAATCTGTATTACTTATTTTTAGAATTATGTATTCTTATGTAATCATATTCACGTGTTCAAATGAAAGATACGATTTATCAGCAGCGTTAAAACACGATATATATCTTATGAATTTATTACTAAATAAGTCATAATTGAATGAATTCTCATGAAAGAATCTAAATACTTGTTTATTAATGTCCTTTGGGGTTTAATGATCACGAAATTGCTAAATCACGTTTTATACAGCAAATCTAATCAGTACTTATCTTTTGAAGAATAACACGGAGCAATTATTTTTCAATTGAAAATATAATAAATTATTCATTTCTGCTTATTTCTTTACAAACACTTTAGTATATAATGATGCGTTTATATATTAATTTATTTTCCGAGTTTTATAATGATGCACTGCTTTGATCTTTATCAAAAATTCTACGCTTGTTGCATAAAAGTTTGGAAAGTGACTATTTTCGTTAATTTAGAAACTTAACAATAAGTATTTAAATAAAAGTCGTGTTAATGAGATTCTAAAATTACCAGTTTCATTGTTAATGCGGATAATTAATTAAAAATATAAGATCCTAATTAGTTAATTAATTGAATAGCTGACGTTTAGAATTTAAAAATAGATCAATTAGATATTTCACAATAGTTTTTGTTTATTTGTATTGTGATTCAAATTTTAACATGATTTGTTGTAAAAATAACAGTTATAACACTTCTGGCGAATATTACAGTTTATTTTCTTCTGTTATGAAAGGAATGTGCATAACAGAGAGTGATATGAATGATGCTTGTATTTTTATGTGCATACATTGATGTGTTTTGAATTATGTAACTGGACAAATTTCATTTGTAGTATATTAAAAGGATTTTCTTTTAATTTTTGCACACATGGATAACACTTACTGAACATTTCATATCTCTCAGTATCATATTATCATTCTTAGTATCATACTTTTTGAATAAACGAATATAGAAATCTTATACTATAAAATATTATTATAGAATTAAAATACTTTTACAATGATAAATAATTATTAATTTGACATACATAATATTTTTTCGTTCTTGAAAATTTTTGGGTTTTTTTAGTGCAGTAGAGGCGTAAAAACTCGGCACACGATAATCTGATAGTCTAGATAACTTGGTCCTACACCTGGTAGTTTGAAAAAAAAAAAAATGGAAAACCACGTGTAAGACTCTTGGCCAATTTTTGAAAAGTCATCTACTTAATTTTCATTACAGATTGCTTTATGCCTTCATAAAGTATTTTCCTGAGGTGTGTCTGATAAGGTAATTTTTTTATTGTATACTACGTATTCCTTTTGGTGTAGTAATGTTATATGTCTTCTTAAAATATGTGATTTTTCTCTGTTTAAGGCAGTGTTTCTCAAACTGCGGGGCATGCCCTCCTTGAGGGCATGTTGAAAAGTCGAAAATAAAAGATTTAAAATAAGTACTTATTTACTGAAAGGAAGCAAAAAGAATACATTTTGACATAATAGATACACATTTACACTGATATAATATAATTATAAATGTATCAGTATAGCACAATGTGTGTGTTTTTGATAACTAATTTATCAATACTCACATTAAAAAAATGTTTGTTAATTGCTACTGCCCTCCATTAACTTGTCATATACAAAATTTTAAACTTATATTGTTAATTTGTATTGTTTTTAATTAACGTCATATTGCAGCTTTAGCATCAAAGTACATTTTTGTTGCATTTAATACATTGTTATGCATGGGGCGGGGACGATGAATATTATGAATGGAAATTGAGTCGCAAAAATTGAAAGTTTAAGAAACTCTGGTTGAAAAGTATTTGAGTAGTTAATTTTCTGTTTTATTCTTAAGCAACAAAGCATACAAGTGCAGTATAATTTTTTCTGAGAAAAAACTAGTACTTGTTCTTTTAATCCCATTTTCGATATCACAGCATTTTTAAAAAATCGTCTACCCTTCAGTTCACATTAGGCTGATTTTTCAGGAGCCTACTGTAATACCTTTCTGCACGTAGAGAGATGCCAGAAGTTATTTGCAAGTTGCAAATTTGTAAGGTTTAACTAATATGAGTTTTGCAAAAAGTACAAAGAACAGAATTATGTCTAAACAAAAAATTCTTTTCGCATCAGATGCGATAAGATGTTTTTATGTGTACTTTGCTAACAGTTCAACCTGGATCTAAACCTTTTCCTATTTTTATAATGGTTAATACCCAGTAAATGCACTATTATTTTCACTTAAAATCAGCTCCCAAAAATATCTTTTTCTTTTATAAGTATCGCGTTATTTAAATTGTTTTCCCCTTACATAAGTAGATTTTTTACATAAAAATTTTTGTGAAGTTGAAAAGATTCTAAAAATTTTAATAATTAATATTGAAAATATTTTATCTTCTATGTTGTATTGGATACAATATCTGTATTTAATAATATCTTTATTCATATGGTTAATTGTACCCTCATGTTATATAGATTGTAACATTTTCTCCTATCCAGTTTTACACGTTCTAATACCATTTTTGAGAATATAACTGAATTCATAGGAAACTGAAATATTTAAAAAATGTAAGTTGATTCGTGAAAGAGTTTCCTGTTTTGTTGCAAAAATCAAGAAAACGATCAATTTATCCTCTGTTACTTGAATTTAGTTCAAAAATGGCTTTATTACTTAATATTTATTTAGATATTTCTGTGGTAAGTCCTCAGACTAATTGCAAGAGTAAGGGTGACCGATGTTTCAACTGAAAGGAATAACCTGTACCGCTGAAATCAAACAAGCAATGCTTTCCGCACTTAACTGCTTTCTGAACTTTTATGTATGTTGTCAAAATCCAAAACATCAGACATTTGACTAAATATCTTGTTTTCTGGTGAAGAGATATAGAGTTGTATCTTTCTCCCCTGTTTTTTTTAACTGCAAAGTTTCCCACTAATCTGCATTTGAAAAGCGCGTTATCTTGTAACTGTCCAAAGGTTTATGATAGTGTCAATCATTGAGAAGAAAAGGGGAGTTGTATATTAGAAAAGGGAACTGTCTTCAAGAGAGTTTCTTCTTAAAATTAGTCATCTTATGACAGTGAATGTATTTAATGAATAATAAAGTATTAAAGTATTTAATTAATACTTTAATGCAGAGGTTCACAACCTTTTTAGGATGAGGGGCCAAAAAATTTAATAGGATCCTATCGAGGGCCAAAGTATTATACGATGACAAATGTGTTATAAACGTGAAAACACTGCTTTATGACAATACGCATTTATCACAATTATTACTTACTTATTTTACTCATGTACACATTATATATTTGATAAATAGATGAAACACAAACACTTTCCGAGTAATTAACCTTCCAAGCGGTCTGCACGTAAAATCTTTCCATTCTAGAGATGTTTTTTTGCCTTCAAGTAAGATTCTCAAAAGCAGTTGAGCCATACTTTTAAAAGTACGGCTTTTAAGAATCTTACTTGTAGGCAAAAAAATGTGTGCGGTGCATTTTCGAAGCATCCCTAGAATGGCAAGATTTTACGTGCAGACCGCTTAGAGGGTTAAAATACTTTAGCTCAATAAAAAACGATTCCTGTTAAAAATGGTGGCATACTTGAAATTATATAACAGAGAAAAAAGGTTTAGCTAATTATACAGAGAACACAATTTAAATTTTGTAAAAAAATTAGTTCTTTAAGTTAAAAAAAATAATGAAATGGCTTTGACTAAATATTTGAATTTATTGATTTTATATATATACGTTGGGCTTAAGACTTGAACTTAAGACTTGGCAGACGTAAAATAGAAGAAAGTTTCTCATCTGCTATTCTATTTCTTATTTTTCATTTGTTCAAATTCATTAGTGAGAAGGTTTGCTTACAAATGTAAGTGCTGCCAAAGAAAGTGACACATGCAGTAGCATTTTGCTTTAAGCACGAAAGATCCTCGGGTGTGTTTTTATAAAATTCTAATATTAGATTTTCTTTGAATTGATTTTTGATAACATCAGAATTCTGTAAATCACAGTTAAAGCTAACTGCATACTCTCATCCAATAGATTTATATCAACAGAATATGGAGAAGAAAAGGCATCAATTTTCGTTTGGCACTTTTTTAAATCTAAATTTCTAAAAAAATCTTTTAAATCTACCGATCATCTAATGCATTGCGCAAGATTTGAATTTGTTCATCATACTGTATCTTCATGTGTGGAAATTTTTCATGAATTATTTGGCAGTACGGAAAGTGTGCAAATTTTTTAGTTTTCAGCTGTTTTTTTTAAAAAAAAATAATTTTTGTTTAAATGCCTTTACGTTATGTATCAATTGAAGAATTAATTCTTTCCTTATAGTTTTGTGTTTAAGTCATTTAAATAGCCTGTTATGTCTGTGAGAAAAGCCAAATCCCACTGGAAACTTGCTTCTTTTAACCTTCTAGTATTTCTACTACAGTCACTTAGAAATGTAACAATTTCATCAAATAGTTCCATAAAACGCTTAAGGGTAACTCCTAGGCTGAGCCATCTAACTTTTCTGCTATAAAGAATACCAGAAGGTAGATCATCAGAAATCTTTTAAAATTTCTTTAAATTGCTTATGTTTGAGGACATTACTACGAATAAAGTTAATTGCTTCAGATACACACTGCACTAATAAACAACTTTAAAACAATTATTTTCTGTAATATATTCGTATACCATTTTTCCCTGTTTAATTATAACAAATGTCAATTCCATTTTAGATTACTCTTCTTTCAATTCCTACTATTAGCTCGCACTGTCTATATATTTATTTATTTATATATTTGTATATTTATTTATTTATCTTATTTATCAATCGTTAATAAAATACATTTTAAAGCGCTGAATTGAGCTGAAATTTTATATACAGGATCATTTTGGATGACAAAACAATAATTTAATTATAATTAGTAAAAATTAATTGATTAAATTAATTATTTAAAAAATTACAAATACAGCCACGTTGGCGACTTGTGTCAAAACTTGAAAAGGTTTTTTTTCTCACGTCTTCACAAGCATTCAGTTGGACTGAAATTAAAAGGACAATACGATACTTTAATGATAATTAAAAAAAACTAATTACCACTCAATATTGTGATTCTGTCCTATGTATATACATATTTATATTAATTGTAACTATTTAATAAAAAAGTAGCTAAAATAAAATGTTTCGTTGTTGATCTAAATAGGAATTGACTTAAAAACTATTTTTTTATATTACTTGTTTATAATGTAAATTCGCGATAAAACTTTAAAGTCTTTGCGGCCAAATTGCCTCTACTTAGGCCTTGGTTTTACATCCCTTCTTTAATATTAATGATGGATGAAAATGTATATATTATATATATATATATATATATGTATTCATATATATATGTATTCATATATATATGTATTCATATATATATGTATTCATATATATATGTATTCATATATATATGTATTCATATATATATGTATATATATAATTCCGTTTAAGTTCCTTTTAATCCAACTCTTTTTTAATAATCTTTAAAAAAACATAGAATTCTTAAGTTTAAAAGTAACGCCCTAAACTTAATCATAATCAACTAATATTACATCAGAAATATCTTTCCCGCTTATTTTAACCTATCAGAGCTCTTGTTACAAAGGAGTCACGTGGTCTTCACTGCCGGGTATAAATTTGGCGTATTTACATATTAACTAATTTACCATTACTAAGTAGTCAGTCAAAAACCATAAACCTCAAGGACTTTCCCATAAACTTGTTTTTGACAAGTAGGGAGGTTTAAAATTTCGTCTACATTCTTTACTTTAACTACAAAGTTTCCATTGGCCAATAGGTGAACAATATTTCATGCAATTCTGTTTCCATTTTCCGACATCTCATGATTACGGTTGCCAATGACTTAAAAAGTAACTGTAACTTAGTTAAATATCCTATCCTGACGTTTTCTCTCAAAACTTGCCATCTCCTAAAGGCTTTTAAAATTTAAATTATTTATCTAGTATGACGTAAGAACTTAGAAGCTTAGCTCAGTATGATGTGCAGCATATGCAATGAAGTTTTGTGCAATGGAGTATTTAAAATACTTTGCACCGATTTTAGTGTAAATGGATGCATTAACCTGCAAATATATTTAAGATAATGTTCCTGGAAATCGTACTAAGGTTCTGTTACTATGATATTGATTACAGGCAAGGGGATAAACTTAATTTACTACTCTCTGTTACATTTCAGAGTTTGGAAAATGTATTTATTTCCTGCATCTCCCTTTATGAAAATTATAAAATAAACGAATCACTCTCTGGAAATTCTTAATTTAAACTAAATGTAATTCGAAACCTTATAGTAGAAATTTGACTCAAAATAATAATTCATTGCATAATGCAAAATGAGCATTAATTTAGAATTAAATTAGTTAAGGGATTAAAATAATGCTAAAACGTAATTATTAATATGTGAGTATATGATTTTACATATGAAAAAGGGCTTTTGATCTAAATGCTTTATTGTCTATTTTTATCACTAAAAATGTATTAAATATATTAAAAAAATTTTTTTTTGTAAATAATGAAGTCTAAAACCTTTTAAATGTTAATAACACAACAATTAAGAAAATTTATTCGCAAGATCAAAAAATTGCTTAAGACGATTCAATTCATTTTCTATTTTAAATATGACGTACTAAAATTTTTCTTATACTTTGGGAATAATTTAAGGGATGTACATGCCTTTCCCTCTCATGTCAGATATTTCTTTTTTTTCCTTGTAAGTCTTATACTGCTTTGTATCAGTTGGCTAATATTGCTGTCTTCATATCGATACGTTGTTTGTAAGTCACCGATATAACTTTAAATAAAGAAATATCATTTAAACTCTTTCAATAACCACGCAAGCATGAGTAGTTGTATTCTGATGATGATTAGATTTAAATAATGTATTGTAAATCATATTTGATATATTTGTATGTATCAAAAATAATTTTTTGTTCTCTTTATATAACACATGAATTGTCAATACATATTGTAGCGGAAAATAAATTCACTTCGGTTGCCATGGACACGGGCTCACACACCCAGTTGTGGGTGTCTTGCCGTAAATAACTTCTTTTGTTTTCTTTGTATAAACTTTAATTTTTGTGTCACACGCTTATTTTTTAGATAATTGTAATTCTTTCTCTCTCTCGTGCTTTTATTTTAATTGTATTGGTATTTATAAATTTAACTGTATTTATAATATATTAGGAAAATTCTGGAACTTTGATGACAATATATAAGGAAATGTAATATTCAGTTTTGAGAAAAAAGCCTTGTGTCTAGCAAGAATTGTTGTCATTTTATTTGATTATCTAATTATCATATTAATTTAATCTACGCAACAATATGGAATACATACATTAATACAAATTAAAATGTATTAATTTTCATACGACAACACCTAAAACAGGAAACTAAATGTTTTATTAACATAATGTGTTTTTATAGCTAAAACTATATATATTGATCAACCTAGATTTTAGAACTTTAATGATTTGGAATGTAAACTGATTATATATCAGTGAAATAGTTATGGCGGAGACAATTTGAACTATAAATCAGTGCTTCTCAAATTTCAATACTGGCGCCCCCCTTTTCAATCACAACTTTTATCGCCCCCCTTATACAATAATAATGTATTGAATGCAATAATAATGCACTTTGACGCTAAAGCTACAAAACTATCTTAATTATAAACCGTGCAAATTAATAAGGTAAGTATATTAAATTTTATATATGTAACTTTTAAGTAATATATATTTTATTTTTTTCCCTCGAATTTTTAAATTGGATAAGATTGTAAGATGTGGTGGCTGCTTTCAAGACAAAATATAGATCTCAGCCAAATATATAGAAAATGCACTCAGAGTGTCAATTTCTAATCGTGAACCTTCCTTTGAAAAACAACAAGACAAGCCCATGGAAGTCGCTAATACTTATTAAACTTGCTCTTAATTTAGTATTAATAAATTAGTTATAAAATACCTTGTGCAGCACTGATACATTAAAATTATACTGTCTGAAGTACCCGCCCTTCGAACGAGTTCATTTTTTAAAAAAACTAAGACATTCTTGATAAATAGCTGAATTGTCAGGAGAGTAAACACAAATGCGTGACAATGTTTACGAAAATGTAAAATGATATTTTAAAATGAATGCTCATATTATAATTAGTTTTAGCGAACTGTAATTTTAAGCCTCACAGAATTAGCATATCGAATTAATGTTACACAATGAAAAATAATATAAAATTCCAATGAAGAATAATAGTGTTTTTTTTTTTAAATATTTAAAGCTAGAAGACTTCAAAATATTTTATCCCGGTGGCAGATACACACACGATACTAGCGTTAATGGTCCAGTGGGGTGATTGAGTCACCCCAATCCTTTTTTTTTTATAATTATTTTATTGTACACGATACAAACCGTGATTCCAGTGAATAATTTAATTAAGAGAAAGTCAACTTACCTACTTTCAAGAACTTTTCAATTTTTCTTTTGTAACAAATAAACAGTTTTGCCAGAATTAACAATTTTGTGATATGTGTGTCCCTCGCTACCCCACTTCCGGGTTAAAAGTGTATTCATTATGATAACATTTATGTTACTGTAAAAAAAAGTGTAAAACGTTTTTTATTATGCTTTATATGTTTGAGAATACTCATAAAAATAAGTCTTGGCCAAGTAATCCTTTAAGTGCGTGGTTTTTCCAAATATATAAAACTCTTTTGCATGGGAAAAAGCGCAACAGAGAATACATTACTTACAACTTCCTAAATGAGAAACAAACGCATAGGAGAAGGGTCATAACTAACTGTACCAATAACTTAGAAGGTCAAACAGATTATCAGCAAAAACAGATTACAGCTATAATGTGCAGTATTTCAAAAATAATCACAGTGATGAATTTTTTATGTTCCTAAATTTTTTCGATTCTGGGTCTGGGATTTGTTTTTTCTCTGAAAGTGTAGTAAAAATCACTCATCATGAGATTACAGCAAATCTCTAATAAAAGTTTCTTATTTGGTCTTTTGGATCAAAGATAGCTAATTAGGTATTGAAGAAGTTTTTTATTTTTGAGAGAGAGATATGACTTATATCGCCTATAAATTATATCAGAGTAAAAGTGCATTATTTATTATGTCTGAAAGTATTTCGTTTTGATTCATTTCAGTAAATTAATTAGTTTTTAAATCTTTTATTTTCGATATGCTCCGCCCCCCTCGTAGGGGTATCGCGCCCTTCTCAGGGGGGCGCGCCCCACACTTTGAGAATCACTGCTATAAATGTATAAAAAAATATCTGAACTTCATTATTAGCCTTTTTGAAGTGGCTAGTTTTTAAATGGAATTTTTCTTCAGGAGATGGGATCCCTTTCAAACGTGCTGCGTTCACCCTTTTAGTCAATGATTGGCAAATTCTATATCTTTAAACCAATGACAACTGAATATTGTGCTGTTCACTTGTTGAACAATGTAGATTTTTGTTGTTCAGAAAGTAAAAAAAGAAAGAATACATTTTGTAATCCCCTTCCTCGTTTATGGGGTTTGATACACCATAAGGCGTCCAGAAAGTATTTGCGACTACAAGGACATATTTTGTTGATTTTAGAATCGATACCTTTCTTTGAGAGACTATTCTCCTTTCGATTGCTTTCAACTGTCCGTCAGGTAAAACGTAATATGTGTGTGGGTGTTTTTATTAATGAAAATAAAAGGAAAAGCATATTCTAAGTTTATATTTGTAGTTGTTGTTACTAATACCACCTGTTCGACAGTAACATCAGATCAAGACCCATGAAGTTCATCGTGCCAAGGGGCTAGTTGTACGCCTTTCGTTAGCTGTAGCTTTGAGCACCGTACAAGTACAAGTAAAAGTGTGATTTGGCTCCGTTCCACCCCAATTTTGAGAAAGAACACCCTGGGACATGCTGATATTTAAAAGTTATAGGTTGATATCATGGATTTTTATATTGCAAATGCAGATCATATATTAATTGAGTACTGCATTGAAGGAATAGGCTTACAGTTTGAACAAATTAGTAACGTTCTATTTTACAGTTAATTATTTTTGGCTATATCTTTTTAAATTTCATTTTTCTGCCTTTTTTGCATCTGTTCATATTCATTACTATGTATTCTTACTTGTTTCAACCTCTATTTTTTTAAAGTATTCTATATATATATATATATATATATATATATATATATATATATATAATATAAAGATTTTTTGGGGGAAAAAATATTTTCATTTTTTTTAATGACTTATTTCTGTACTACTCGGCAATACTTGTAATCTAAACTATTATGTATTAAATTATAATTCTATAATATTTAGAAACAATAAAATGTTTAGTTTTCTTAATAAAAATGGGTATATTTTATTATTAATTTATTTATTATAATTAACGTATCAAAAAAGAGAGATATATACATATTGAAGAGAAGTATTGAATATCTCAATAAAAATTTGAAACGAAGAGTCGTAATTATTGATTCAATCTATATAACTAAGTTTAAAATATTTAAATGAGGTGTTTAAGTAACTCAAATTTTGTAAGAATGAATTGATATACAATAGCTTACTTGAGTACAGTTACGAATGATATTGTTCTGTGCAGTATGAAAGAGAAATATATAAATGTTTTAATGAAACGAGAATAGAGCCTTTGGTGGATTTCAGATCGCTGGAGTTTTAGAGAAATGTGTGCTCGTGGTTTGCACTGTATCTTAATTACCGAATCGTGATTCAATTTGTGGAAATTAACTGTTAGGTATATTTACACTTAGGTACAATAGATCATTGTTATTTAGAGAGAGTTTGAAAGTTGTGAGTTGTGCTCTATATATGTTCCGAAGGATTTCGTTTCGTGTGGGCGAATTCATTATACGTGTTGAATAGCAAGTTATATATATCGCACCAACTATTGCGTTGAATACTTTAAAATCAGGTTCATCCTGTATGTTTATGCTGAAGCTACAGCATGCTGGAATTTGAAACCATGGTGTCTCGGTGAATTAGCATTTGAATCTACTGTGAAGTTACAGTATTTAGAAATAAATATTTGTGGAATTTGTTAGAGTATCAAGTAAAAGTGTTTTATACGCGTAGGTGAAATGTTTTAAATGTTTAAATGCTTGTAACAAGATGATTTTTAATAAGAATCAACACGCAAAAAATCTCGTTTACATGACGTCATTATATTTTAATCGAATTTTGCTTTCTTTCTCTTCGTTTCTCTCAAAATGAAATGTTGGAAAAGTTGCTAAAGAAAATTTAAGTCAAAAAACGTAATTAAGGAATAAATATTTTTATTGAAAAAATTATGTAAGAAATAATAGGTCTTTAGTTAAATACATTCAAATGAATAACTTCTAGACAAGTTTTATACTTCTTAAAGATTCTTCTTTTTAGACACAATAATTTTTTTTTATAAACTGAATATTTCTTTTTTTCTTCTTCTTAACGAATTAAGATAAAAAAAAGTTCCCTTAAGCAAATGCTTTATTTTATATATACTTAAATATAACTAGAAACTTCATTAAATTTTTTTTCCTAAAAAAATTTAAATTCCAAGAGCAATTTAAAAATTTATAAAGAAGAAAAAAACAACAAAAGCATTCTAATTTTTTGACAGTATTTAAAACTGTACATTTTAAGTGAGATATAAATATATATTGATTATTATATGTATCAAGCTTTGTGATGACCTAACGCTGTTCGATGATTTTAGCATTTTGAACTTCATCTCTTAGAACAGTATTCTGCCTGACATATGATACTTGTCATAGAATCACTTGCAATTTTATAATGCTGAATACAGAAAATATGAAACACCACTCAACACATGTACCGGGTCTCAAGCGAGTTCTCTTAATCAGTCTAAGAATCTACCATATGATATTTTTTGAAGAGAAGCTTGACATCTAAAGGAATCATGACATATATAATAAAACTTTCTGTATCGTTATAAGTGCAATGCTAATGAAAGAAGTGAATAAGAAGATTTTAAGTGGCAATTTCGACGTTCATAACTGCATAATGTGACACATGAAAAAAAATTAAGTAAAACGGTGTCACTTGTTAACACAGTGGGGTATGGGAAAATTACGGAAGAAGATTCCTGAGTGTAATTTCCCTGAAAAAAAGCAGAAAGCGAACTCGAGTATAGAGATTTGAAGACTTAAGTTTAGAGGTACCAAGTTAAGTACTCATTTTATTATAATAAACACTCAGCATGTACATAAATTCGTTTCATATTAATTATTCGAAATTTTAACAAAGCAGCTTATTTTATGCATTGTAATTACTTAAATAAAACCGATGAGGAAACATCACAATGTCTGTAGTAGTCACATATGAGGTTTAAACATTTGCACACTTTTCCATTTACACCCGACACTTTTTAAGAGCGCCGTATGACCTGCGAAGAAAGAAAGATACCGTGGTGTAGTCTTAGATCTTAACTACTTTTGAGGACGAAAATATTCTTTACTGGGAAATAAATGGTTCACGAAAAAGATCTATCTTTGAGCAATTCTAGTGCAAATTTTAGGTGTGCCAGATAAAATCAATACCACATCTAAGCCCCGTACTCAAATAAATAAAGAATATTAACCCTTAACAGCCGTCCGTGTATATATCCGTCTCGCTTAACCCGTGCGTTTAAGTGCCACGGACAGATATATCCGTCCTTACAAAATACTGTCCTTTGCATTGTGCTTTTCTGTTTTAAACAAATTCGACGGCTTTGGAATACGATAAAATAATATTGAGAGAGTTTACAATGAATATATATATTTCAAATAAGAATTTGATTAGTTGTGCCTTTTCTTCCCTCCCCCAATACACTACATACGCGCGCCTATGTCAAAAACGTTGACACTGGCGAGCATAGCGTAACTTTTAATCTGCAGTTAAGGGTTAAGTAAAAAACATTCGATATAAATTCCATGTATGTCATTGCGAATTTCAGCCATTGTGAACAAGTTCAATGCCACACCAGGGACCAGTACTCCAATTAATAAAAAAAATATTGGATAGATAACATACGATATAAGTCCTGAGCAGACCAATCACTAGAAGTATTGAAATCAGCCAGTTTAAGGTATCTGACTACGTTCGGAATCGTGATTTTAAAAAAGCGCATAAATGGATAATGTTCATGATATTTAGTGTCACTTAGATTAGAATAAATGTTTAAAATGGTTTTAAGGACATTGTGACAAAAACATTTTATTTAAATACAATATTTCGGCAAAAAATTATTTTATAATAACCTTTTTCAAAATGTTCTCCTTTTGTGGAATATGCTTCCATTATAATAATATTCTGCCTGTATATAGCTCAGATCTCTGTACAGAGGCTCAACTATGAGTTTTGAAAAATTCGGATTATTTTCAGTTACAACCAATTGAAATAATTATCGGCGTCTTTTTCTTAAAATTTTTCCCCTCTGTTGTAAAACATGGATAAACCCACTTATAAGTTACATATATCTAACATTCTAGTTGATCCTCTGTACAGAGGTCTTAACTGCATACAGGCAAAATATTATTATAATAGAAGCATTTTTCACAAAAGGAGAATATTTTGAAAATGGGTCATTCTATGTTCATTTTTTGTTAAAATATTGTACTTAAATATTTTTTTTATTGTAATAATACTCTTAAAACAGTTTTATATACGTTTTCTAGTCTAAGTGATACTAAATATCATTAATATCATCCATTTATACGCTTTTGCAAAATCATGGTTCCGAACGTAGTCGGATACCTTAAGTGAAAATTTATTGATTTCATAATAATATTCCTCCAATGTACATAACGGCAAATTTTACTCATTTTGTTACTTACTAATATCTTTTTAAGGCTTTGATTAATGTTTTTATAAATAATAATAAAGAAGAAATAAATGTTTACTACTATAGTACATTTCGCCATATATAATTATTTATTTGCCGAATTCCATTATAAATATTGAGCACTTTTTTTTCAATAAGAACTAATATAGTAAGAGTAGCCTTAACTTCCGAACTATGTAAGGAATACAAAGTGATTGAGAAGGAAAATTACAACTACAACTATACTAAGAGAAATTAACTTTAAATACTTTATTATAGAGTTGAAATTTCTAGTATATATTTAATGTTTTGGTTCATTATTAATAGGTTCGAATGCGATTACATTTCATGAAAATTAATGATACATTATTGCTATGAAGAATAAAATTGTTTCGTTAAATTAAGAGATTTATGTTTCAATATTTGAATTCCTATATATGAAATGTAATACAAAAACTTTTCAATGAAATTTAAAAATAAATTATTTGTTTTTAATTGAAGCATAAACTCTTTAACATTTCTAAAGCACTCCAAGAGCTGTTATTTTGTATCTTACAATTTTAGTTTTCAAAGCTGTTAAATGTAAATAGTTCTTAAGCAGAGAAGAAACTAAAAGCACACTAACAGGGAACTTGCTGAGCTCCAGAATATTGAAAAGGGAGAGAAATGAGAGTATGCCAGAGCTTTGCTTGATATCCTAATTACCCAATCGTGATGCAGTTTCACTCTCTGAAATATTATCGAGCTTAGATGCATTTGCAAACACTTTATTTGGAAATTGCATGAGAGCTTTGAATTTGTTTAATGTTTGTGTCGAAAGATGTTGCTGCATATTGAATGATCAAAGCGTGGTAATCGGTTAGTTGCTTCCATTCAACGCGTTTAAGCATCGCATTCATATTTGCTTGTCACATTTATTGAATGGGATGGAGATGATAATGATTTAACCCATACACATCAAGCCGCGGCTGTACTAAAAATTAAAGTGCTTTGCAATCAGCTTTATACATTGTGGAATTAACGGATATATTTATATATATCATTTTCTTTCTCATGAAAGGTTTGTTAAGATGTTGCATTTCAAGATAACATTAATTTTGTTAATTTATTTTGATTTTGCAAAATTTTATTTTGAAATTATTTACAAACTAGAGTTATAAAAAAATTTTCGGAATATAAAAATAAATATAATTCTTTAAATATATTAAGGGGGCTTACCCATGTGACGGCCGGTTTTTAAGCATTTTTAGGAAAATTTTTTAATTAATAATTATCAGGAAATTAATAATTATCAGCGACCCCATGTGAACATGCCATATAAAAAATTCTATCCAAAATTTAATATTTATCTTAATAATTTATATGGTTTATAATTAATCCCTTAAAATTGCCGATTAAAAGTTCTGTGATTCGCTTTCCCCAATGTCACCTATTTTCCACGAAGGCGAGCGTATGTGATGTATTGGGGGAGGGTGAAAAGGAATAAATAAGCAAGTTCTCTGAAATAAGTAAATCTGCTTCGCAAACACTGTAGTGGTCGTTTTATTGCATTCCAAAGCCTTCGGAATAATTTTATGGGTGGCAGTGCACAGAAAAGATCATACTTCAGAAAAACGTATATGTACGTCTGGGAAAATTATTGCTTTGGTTGTGCGAGACGTTTATATTCGTTGATGGCACTTAATAGGTTAAAGTCGTGTTGGAGCTTTAAGATCAAAGTATAGTATTATAGAATTCAATGCATTTTTTTTGGGGGCCCGGATGAAAATTTTTTGATTAAATTTTTTGGGTCGCAAATAGTGAAAGTTTGAGAAGCACTGCTCTAACCCCTTAAGTGCCGATGGCGTACATATATGTCTCACTCAACCAGTGCGTTAAATGTCTCGAACGTATATGTATGCCTTTCCGAAATGAGATCCTTTTCTTCAGGTGCTATCAGTAATACTATTCCGAAGGCTTTAGAATGCAACAATATAGTCTTGACAGTGTTTGCAAAGAATTTACTTATTTCGAAGAAAAGTTTGCATATTTTTCTCCCTAATAATGGGTATGCACTGCATCCCCCGGGGAATCTGAGGAAGGAAATACTTTTTAATAAACATTTAAAAGGGGTTTAAAAGGGACACCCTTAAATTTAAATTTTTAAAGAAGGAACCCCATAAAAAAAACCCGTTATAAAGTGGGTTTTATATATCTGAAATTGGGTTGATAGAAAAGATGAAATACAGGAATTCGTTATGATATATACATTAAAATATCTATTGCAGTTGTATAATATGTCTTAATTCTAACGTAATGGTGAGGAATATATCCTGAATTATTCACTAAAATATGTGACTTGAGATTAATTTCGAATTAGAGCATACCTACAAAACATTTAATAATAATAATATGTAATTAGTTTCTGAGAGTAGTGTAAACCTATTCTAAATAGAATTATCTGCATTATTCCGTAATTAAATTAGAACTTATACCTTTGAAATGGTTATAAAGATGTCTTGATTAAGGTTAATCTACTACAAGTTCTTGAGGGATTTAATATTTCAGACAATTTTGGGAAAAATTTCTACTATATAAGTATAGTTCCATTAGTAGATAATATAGTTGCGGAAAGTGACTTCTAAAGGAGTTATAGGAGTTACTGATTTAAAAAACGTTTTTAGACTTTCCCCGATTAGATATTTGTTAAGTATGTTACTCTTCTTGAGTAGAGATTTTTCTAAGAAGGGGGGGTTTTTTTTAAAAATTTTCTCCCCGGGAAAAGGGGCTGCAGGGGTGTTATACATAAAAAAATATCCAATTTTCGAACAATTAGATCTAGGGGTTGAAATTTGATAAACATGTTTCTTTTCCTATATAGAGGCCTACTAAGAACGGATTAACTTAAATCGACTTTCAAAAGGGGAGTTGTCGGGGGGTTTTAAAATTTTTATATAAAATGATTTCCCCCCTTTTAGGGTTTTTAGACCACATACTTGAAAAAAGCAGCCCCCTTTCTTTTTTTGTAAATAGGGGAAAACCATAAAAATGGATTTCGTCAAAATCAACTAAAAATAGGGTTACAGCAGAGTAAAAGACAAAAATTTCCGTACTTTAACCATTAGGCATGCAAACTTGAAATTTAGAAAACATGTTTCTTTTCGTGAGAATAGATCCACTAATAACGAAATTGACTTCCGGGGGGGGAGGGCGTTACAGATTTTTTTTTTTTAAATTAAGTTCCCATTTTTGAACTATTTGACTAACTTACTTGAAAGTTGGCATGCATGTTACTTTTATATGTAGATATCCACTAAAATCGGACTTCGTGGAAATCTACTGTAACGGTGGGTATTATGAAGGCGTGAAAGAAAAATATACTTCCTATTTAGAAATTTCTGTTCTTTTTTAACGAACAAGTGAAATACATAAGAAAGCTTTTCGATACAATCAAAAACTTAGTTTAAAGCTTAAGAATTAGTTAAAAATAACTTAAAAGAAATATATACCAGGGCTGAACCAGAGCTGAATCGAAAAGTGGAAAAAAAACATTAATTTGGTCGGAACGAAAATCTGAGCTGAATCGAAACAAAATATCGGTTTATTTCGGTTCGATAAATCTTCAGTCATTTTGTTACTGTAACCAACTAATTGATATTTTCTAAATTAACGTCAACCATATAATTATCATCATTACATGTACATTGCTTCTGGATTTCCTGTTTTGATGTTCACTTGTACTTTACTAGTTTCGCTCGAAACTACTTGTTGAAGGTAGATTTAATTTAATTGAGTGGACTAGAAAACAGCGTTTCTCATACTGTGGGGTGCGTCCCTCTAGGGGGGTGTGATAACCCTACGAGGGGGGGGGGTGCGAGTATATTGAAAAGTCGAAAACAAAAGATCATTTAAACAAAAATTATTAATTTACTTAAAGTAAACAAGCAAAATACATTCTAACACAATAAACTGTAAAATACACATTTGCACTCATATAATACCTCATAAATGTATCAAAATTGCACAATGTATTTTATAATTAATTTAACAATACTAAGTTAAGAACAAGTTTAATAATTACCTGCGATCCCATGGGCGTGTCATGTATGAACATTTTACAAAAATCAACACTTATCTTGATCATTTTTTGTACGCTTTATAATTAATCCCGAAACTGCCGATTAAAAGTTACGTGATTCACTTCCCAATGTCACCGTTTTCCACGTAAGTGCATGCATGTGATGTATTGAGGGGGATGAAAAGGAATAAATAAGAGTAAAAATTTCTCTGAAATAAGTAAATTCCTCAAAACAATGTCAAAGCCCTCTTATTACATTCCAAAGCCTTCGGAATAAATTTATGGATAGCAGAGCACAGAGAAGATCGTAGTTCGCGCGGAAAGACGTGTATATACGTTCGGGGCATTTAACGCTCTGGCAGAAGGAGACGTTTATATACGCCGGTGGCACTTAAGAGGCTAAAGTTGTATTGTAACTTTCGCGTCAAGATATAGTATTATTAAATTCATCACATAGTTACTTTATGGAGGGGGGCGTGATGAAAATAATGATTGAATATTGGGTCGTAAGTATTGAAAGTTTGAGAAGCACTGGACTAGAAGCATAGATGATTTAAGAAAAGAATATAAATAAAATTATATTATTCGTTCAGAACTGAACCGAAATATATATGTATGTTTAGTTGAACCGGAATGAAAACCGGAACGATAATATTTATGATTTGAGCTCTGAAATATACAGTTATACAATAAAATGAAAATCCCAGCTAAGTGAGCGGATAAGGGCTAGTATATATATATATATATATATATGCTTATGTGTTCAGGACGTCACAGCAATAATTTCATCAAAACAAATACATGACTATATAATATACAAAGAGAAATGAGCTTAGGAAATTTCTCGTATCAAACAATGTTTCGGTTAATTCGATTTGATAAACTGTCTTCCGTTTTAATTATAGTTGTGAAGAAAAATTAACTCGCGCTCTCTTTCGATTTGAATTTGATGTGGATGGGTAGTTGCTCTGATTAAAACCTTACTGAAACCTCAAAATGCAGTATTCATTTATGTAAGCTAGCGAAATGATGAAAGGTGGGTTTTAATCAATTTTTACCTCCATCCAATTTCTAATACGTTGCTTTGATCGATGACCAGAACATAATACTGGAGTTTTCCGGTTTATATACACATTGCTGAAACGCGCGCGCGAACTTGGTTTTAATTAAACCAACTTTGTGTTTGAGAATTTAATAACAAACCAGTAATCTACACTTTGAGCAACTTTTACGCGTTACATAATTTATTTTGATTTAGATTTAGAAAAGTACAGTTCAGAAGGAGTATTGATTAAATTAGAATTATATACTAAGTGTAAATAATGTATGTGCGCATCTGTGTGTATTATTGTAATGAAATACAAAACTAATGCAGGATAAAAAGAATTATTGCTATCCCAAATGTATTATTTGTTTATTCAAAGTAGATTTTAGGATACGTATTCTTGTTATTATATGGATGGTATAACTTTAATAAAAATGGTATTAATTCCAACAAAATGTTTCATATATATTTTATTTATTTTAAAATAGATTAATATATTTGATAAAATGAACAAAAGTAATGAAGTGATAAATTTGTGTTTTCAAGTCTCAAAACAAATAAAAATATTTTTTTAATAATAAATTTTCTAGATAATAAATGCCTAAACAATATAATTAATATTGATTAAAGTTTTTTTAACGTTTTGATTTCTCAAAAGGAATTATAAGAATAATGATTATTTAAGGTAAGAAAATAAGCCTATTAATTCGATATGAGTTTTAATTCATAATTATTTTGAGTATTTACGTATTATCACAACCTATTGTCGACATTATATGAAGCGAAGCACACCATTGATAATTCAGCTCATACGACACATACGAAATTGGGGTTACCAACTTGGCGAGTTATCTTGAACGTTGGCGTTTGTTGCGATAGTACGTAAGTACCTTATTTTGCTTATGAAAATAAAAAGAAAGATTTATAAAACAAAAAATATACTGGAAAAAATATATGAAAGCCATGAAATTGTGATAAAAATCTATATTAACTTGTATTATATCATCAATCAATGAAATGCTTTGACTTATTTTAATTAAAATCTACCTTTATTTCAACTTTTCAGAATATTATTTAAATTTTATTTAAAGTTTCTATTCAAAACGTACTCTGGAAAACTCTTGATAAAATTAAACTAAATTCGATTAAAATAAATTGTTCTTGTTTTTAATTTTATATTGCTTTGAAGTTTCAAAAAGTAAAGTAACAAGAACTCTGATAGGTGTGCAAATTACCAGTATGAATAAAAGTTCCTCTGAAGATAACGACGACGAGATCACAGCATTCAAACGATTCTGAAAAATGAAGCTTGTTCTCCAATAACAAGACTAAATATCAATTAGAAGACGGCTGTATTAATGGAACACGGTCCGTGATTGAAGTAAGAAGTCTGATACGGTTTTTGCGTCCTTAAGAAAATTTCTCCTGCTGAAATTCATTGTAATTGTAGAAGTGTACAATACAAGTGTTATATCATGAAACCAGGTGTGATTTTGGTGCACGGAATTCGACAAAACAGGAAATCCGTACGAGATTAAAGAAGAGCGTTTTCGGTGGGAGGTATTGGACTACCCTCCGTATAGTCCCGACCTTGCACCAAGTGCGAAGGTTTAGCAAGTTGTCTTCATGTGGTTTCACAGCATTGACACCGGTTTCTACAATGCTGGTTTTGGTATTTGGATGGTTTGTTTATTGATGGATGGTGATGGTTTTATCTGATGGAACAAATGCCTCGATAGGTATAGTGATTATGTAGATAAGTACTGTGACTTTTCCTACATTTTATACATACTTTTTTATTTCTTGAATAAATGTTTATACTCTGAATAGATTTGTTAACCCTACGTACATATGCTATAATTATTTTTATGGTCATACTAAACAAAATTGTGGGAAGGGAATGTGCAAGATTTCTTTTTAGGAAAATCTTGAAAAATTGCTGTTCAGTCATCCGATAAGTATTAAAAACAATTTCAGTCTTTTTGCGAAAACCTTGAACCTCCATTTTCCATTATATACGCGTATAATAGCATTTTTTTTTTTGTTTATAATATACTTTATTATAAACTGTATTTCACCAAAAATAAGACAAAATGAAAAACTAAGTCCTATCATGATTTTTCAGGATGTTAGCATTATAAGCCAATCCTTAGAATAAGCCTTTGTTAAAATTGTCAGCCTAACGGATTCCAGATATTACCAAGAAACCAATCGATGTTCAGGTACAGTAGACGGAAACATTTGATAACAACAGACGATCTCTATAGCGACTAATGTTACTATTAAGCCGAGTAGAGACAATATAAAATTTAAGCTCTGTGTTAAGAGTCATTATTATACGCAATTTTATTTATGCATATAAATATTGTTAAATATGACTAAAGCAAAATTTTAATTAAAATAAAATAACATTTTTTTAAAATTTTTGAGCCATTGATTAATTTATTTTAAGTAGACAGATTCGAGTATTTTTATATAAATTATTTTCTAAAACTATATGAGAAAGTAATAATTATTGTGTAAAAAACTTTACTATACTCTTTCAAAGTAAAGCTAGTAAAGAAATTGTTTATCATTTGTTTAAAAAGATTCTTTGGAAATAATTGTAAGAAACATTTATTTTCTGAAAGAGAAATCTGGATTTATTTCTTAAATCTCAATTTTAATCTCAAAGTTCAAAAATTAAAATATTAACCCTAAAAACTATCAATTTAATTCTAATAATAGTATTACCGACATCTTTGTTTTGAACAACACATTAAGTAATCGACAAGAAGGATATTTACGTACTTTCAATTGAAACAAACACATTTTTTAAAAAATTTTAAAGGTTAAAAGAAAATTTATTTAGGCAACTCTTTCAATGCAAAATGAATCTATATATATAAAGATAACAGTTTAAAGCAAAATTCCCTGCGAGATTTAAAATAGTTTCTTCGAAAAGTAATTTAATTTGAGAGCCAATTTAACATCGTTTTGTTGTGGTTTTAAAATAGCCGTGTCGAGAACGACGAAGACGCACTCTTTTCTACTTTTGAGAAGGAAATTGAATCGAAGGAATTGATATCAAGGTAAAGTTGAGGGGGATGCAAAAAAGGAAAACAGAAAGAAAGAGTGTTTCTCATCAAATGGAAAGCTATGTATTATTTCCTTTATTTCAAAGTGATACGAATGATGGATGATTCCACGAGAAGAAATTAGTTTTATTGAAATGAAATCTCTACCCATTTGCAAATACTATCCGGTTTCATTTTGGATATAAAACTGAAGATTATTGCATTTGGAAAACAAAATGCTTCCAGATTCTGTTCATCAAGTAGGTTTCAAAGTATTTTTAAATACTTTATTCAAACGAAAAATGAAAAACCATGTCACGGAACTAGTTTTAAAATCTAAGTGAGTTTAATTGTATTTAACCAATTGATACACATTATTTACTACTTTCTCTGGATCTGAAATTGATAAAATAAGGAGAATGGATTCTATAGTGTGCCATCACATTCTAACTGACCTCAATAAATAAATTGGTACACTTATGATTAAGTGCGATTTAAAGGGATTATGAAACAGGTATTCTAACTATTTTGTGATCATATTGAAGTTATGAATCCATTACTAAACTATGGAATTCTAGGATAAAAATTTACTGTAACACATTATTCTAAATTTAATAATGCTTGAATGCTCGAAAAAGACTGTAATGTATTTACGAGTATCTATAAATCCTGCGCATACCGTATATTTCCGAATATAAGTTAATCCCTGTATATACAAAGAGTACGTTTCTTCAAAAATTCGCCCAACAATCGAAACCTGTGTATGAAACGAAATGAAGAAAAGTTGTTGTAATATTCAAACATGCCACCATCAGAACAAAAATGTTGATTAACATGAAAAGGGAAATGAGGTGCGATATTTTTGGATTAAACTGCTTTAAATTAAAACACTATCATCAATACATTTTTTCTGGTGACACTTATTTGAAGAGAAAACCCATTTTTCATTCATTTGTTATGCTATCATATTTTCTTCCTCATTTTGTTGTTTGAAAATAAAGACGAAGAGAAATTCGTATATGGCACTGGATCGTCGACCTATGTTTCATGTTTGGACCCAAAACTTGCTCCATGATGATATTCTGAAACTGACTTCGAAGAATTGTCTGAGAATGTCATTTTAGAGTTATAAAAATCATTCAAAATACCTAAAAGGTTAAAAGATTAAAATCGCTTGAACATGCTTGTGGAAATATTTTAAAAACCTATGTTTCTTAATCTATGTTCCTTACAAAATTAGTAGATCCATATAAAAGCCGACCCCCTTTCACTTTAAAAAATTTAAAAATCCTCGGCTAATAAGAACGGAAATATACGGTTCATAAAAAAATACTAATGCACACTGTTAATTAATATACTTATTGCAATGACTTCTGGTAAGCTTTAAGAAAAGTATTGCTTCCACTGGAATCATATTTTGTAGCAGATTCAATTTATTTAATCACAGCAGATTTCTCGATCTTTTAATTGTGCTTCATAATTAATTCATTTAAATGTGTTTCATAGGCTCGAATTTGTTTTTAGAATTTTAATATTACTGAGAAACGAAATGCACTTAACCCCTTCAGGACCGGCGAAAGTAAAGATAAGCGTTTCCCTGGCCCGAGAGTTTGGAGAGAATACGCACGCGCAGGACAAGGCGAATTCCCCTGCTAAGCCTAATTTCATTAAAAAAATTCATCTAAAATCTTAAATGCAATCAAATAAGCTAAAATTTATTTTTTATTATAATTGATATATATGTATATAGAGTACAAACATTTTCGCTATATTTAAAAAAAACAATTACGAATTTTTAAGAAAATATTTTCATTTCAATTAAAAAAATGTACTCTTTTCACCATAATGATCAATATAACATAAAACTTACTGGCAGATATCAAACAATACATTTACTCTCGCATAAACGTGATGCGTTCTAACTGATACAAATCTTTTAAATAACAGCTAATGTGTATCGTTTTTTTTTATTTTTAATTAATACTTATTATGCGTTTTCCTTTCTTAATATCCCTTTAGTATTGCACTTTGTGTTCTAATGGTTTTGGCAAATCTAAGTATCATAGCAACAAAAACAATCGTTTTTTTTTTTTTACTGAATTGAAAATGAGTTACAGTAAGAGAACTAATATTCTTTTTCGTTAAAAATGAGTCATCGCACTTGTTCTATGAAGTTCTTCTTTTATAAATGTCTTTTGAGTATTACAGAGTTATTGATGAAAATATGAACCACAAATAAAATAAATACTGAAACTATTATTATGAATGTCTGATGCCCAATAAACTAATAAGCTTTCCTTCTGTTTCCTATTTACTTAAAATATAAACAGAAATCCAGAGCGCAATAAATCACAAACCCTTAAATGTCCGATTTATCTCGAAAAATCTAAACATGTGCAGTTACTTACATTCGTAAATATCCTGGATCTATTAATAAAAACTCGAGCCGAAAACACATATTGAAATTCAATAAACATTATTCGAAAAACAGGAATTTAACCGTCAATTAATGCCTTGTAAAAATTAATATAAAAAAATGTTCAAACTGTGATCACACTGGTGATCACACACATGGGCCTCAGAGTGGAGAAAGCGCAATCACATATATGATACAGTGGGCCCTGGAGGGAGAAACGTGTAATCACATATATGTGATCATGGTCCTGAAGGGTTAAGTATCTGTCTTAACATATATAAAACCTTGTTTATTGAACAATGGCGTAAACGGAGAATATTAGGGCCCCTCTTCTAAGTCAGATTTGGGGCACCAAACCGTATCTTACATAAGGTACATACTTGGCATCAATCAGACTAAGGGTCCCCGCAATGCGGGAGTTACGGGGGTGTAAGTTACGAATTTCATTAATAATGTTAAATGCATTGGTTTCCATGAAAAAGTTATAATTCGTAAAGGAATTAAATACAATTTAAAATTATTATTAATTTCTCATCATTTTATTATAAACATAAACATAGAGAATTGTGAACTTTGCACATACATTCTTAATACCATTATTACAAGAGAGTATTTAATAAATCAGTCGTACGAAAACTTTTCACGCACCCATGGCAAAATTTATAAACCGTATAATTAAGAATATGTTACGATGATGCAAAATGCGAGTTAATTAAGTTTTCCAAGTTGCATATCTGATTTAACTATTTTGACAACAAATTTATAGTTTAATATTTGTAATATATTATATAGATATATTTCAGAATTATGAAATCCCCTCTTAATTTGAATTGTTTTCATACATCTGTAAATCAGTATCTTAATTTTTTTATTGATAAGTTATTTTTATGTACCAAATATAGACATTTCAGATTCAATGTCTGTCTTTTTATCTATTATGAAAGCTTTTATTGTTGTAAAAGATACTATTTAGAATTCATTAACATATATTAAATTTTGTTACATTACCAAAATGTTTTAAATAATTCATTTCAAAATTACAAACTGCAATTATTAATTATAATTTTAAAGACATATTTTCTCAATATTATTAAATAAATACAGACATTTACTTATTTTATATATCCTTCCGTATATAAACAGTAGAAAAGCGCCTCACTCTTTCACTCTTCACGAAATTTTGCTTAAAGCAGGTTTTAAGAAAATCGAATTTCAAGGAGATGGTTGGAATGTTTTAGACAACAATTCCAATTTTTAAAATATTAAATCTAAAACTTCAAATTCTCATAGGCATGGTTTTGTACTTAAATAGATAGCTGAATTTTACGGAGGTTGCGGGAGTTTTATGGATAAAAAGTAAAATGTGTGTGTGTTTTTGAACTTTAAGAACTTTAGACTTGAAATTCGACAATGATATCTCTTTTTGAGTAGAAATCGGCAAAAAATTGGTTTTGGGGAAATGGATTTCCAAACGGAAGGGTCTACGGGTCATAAACGTAAATATACTTCCCATTTAGAAATTCTATCATATTTTGAATCAAGAGGCGAGGAGGACTCTAATTTTTTTGCTTAAAGTTGACAGTTTAAAGCTAACACTTTGATATGAATAACTTAAGGACAATATTTAGTTGTAAAACAGCATTAAATAACAAATGAAAACTATAGGTAACAAGTAGTATACTTATATATGATACGTTTATTTTATTATTTGATACTTGGAACAAAAAAAGGCATATACTTATATTTAGTTAAATTAATAGGCCATAACTTTAATTTTTTTGAATGTTTTAACTCATCAATTGCTTTTTTCAAAAAAAAATTGAGAATGATGAGTTACTGGAATTTATTCTATAGGGCAGGGATTGCGAACCTATATGGATCAACGTGCCTTTTTTCTCTGAAGAAATGTTTAATGAAGAATAGATGTGCCGTCAAATAATTTTGATTTGTGATTATTGGGAAAATGATAAAACTAAATATTAACAACTCAAAACTCTGCATTTACTACGAAAAAATACATTTTGCCCCTTATTGTCATGAATGTGTGTGTGTGTCTTAGAGAGTTATACGTGTAATTCAAATTAAAGTAACAATAGTGTAACTTCTATTGTTGCAGATTAGATCAGTGGTGAAACGGGGAATATTAGCCCTCCCCCCTGCAAAGTTAGGTTTTGCCTTTAATATTTTATAAATTGGTTAAATACGTACTTGATGTCAAGCAAGCTTTGGGGACCTCGAATCCTGCCCCCCTCACGCTATGTGGAGGTGTACATTACGCCATTGTCAAATGTCAATGATTTTCACGTAAAACTTTTAATAAGGACATGGAATCTTAGTGCAGTTTTATTTTAGTTACTTATTTAAGAACTTTTAAATATAGTAACCAGTGTTCATTTATTTTAATTATTTTGTATTTATCTAAAACGAATATTTACGCAAACATTTTTTTTTTATTGAATGGTATTATTCTTGATATTTTAAATCTTTCTAAATATTTCTTCGGAAGGATATTGCATTACCAATATAAAAATACAATTAATTTGTTGCGAAAAACAAACATTGAAATTGTTTATAATACAGACACCTTGAGTAAACAATCAATAGAACGTAAATGCTTAATTTTCTTCATTGAAATAATCTGTTTAGAATGTAATTTAATTTAGATGCCAATTTACTTCATTTTGTTGCGGTTTTGAAGAAAAATGGCGAAATCAAAATTTATTGGCTTTTACAGAAGATATTTAATACATATGGACTGATATTGAAAATTTAAGGATTCATAAAGATGCTAAATATAAATTTTTCGAATCATAAAATGGAAAAACATTCATAATTTCTTTCTGTTATAAATGTTTATTAAATAGCTACATTTTTTATAAAAATAAATTATTCTCTTATATGCCCCAAACTGTTTGCATTTTTATGCGGATAAATATTTGTTATTGCAATACAATCGGAATAATTTTCTTTTAAATATGTTGACAATTTTGAGTACGATATAAGCTGAATATTGTTTTAAACAATTTATTAATACTTATAAATTATAAATATAATTATTTTTTGATGATATTGAATCACATTTAAAAATTAGCGGTGGTATAAAATCAAATAATTTTTAAAATTTAATAGAAACCGAAGAATTATCTTTTATCTCCTTGTTTAGTTGCGGAATTTACGACACTGAGCTTCCGGTGTGGTCTCTGTCCTGTATTTTATAGTGTTACGTTACTATCCATGGTAGACATGAATAAAAGCGTATCTGTTATATTCTGGCGAGCGTTTTCCATTTTCGATCTATTTTGTCTATGAATATTTGTCTTTTCCTCTGTTCTATCTTCCAATATCCAGATCACAGACAAGTATTTTTAACAATAATATGCAAGAAATACTTTGTTATTAGAAAGTAATGCGCATATCGTATCTCCGCGAAACCTTACACCAATAATATTAATTAACGAGGATGCTGTACTTTTATTTAATGTTTTCTGCCTCATTAGAAATCTTCTGCGAGTTATTGGTAGCAGAAATCAAAAGTTTTAGCGAAGAAGAAGCATCATGATTACTCAATTATGCTGCCTATCAGTTTTGTTTTCAAAATCAAACGTCAAAATGTAAACGATTAATTGTGTTACAATGTCACATTTATATTGGATGAAATTGATAATCCAAGTGAATCTTAGTCTTCAGTAATCAGTAAGTAATTTTGAATAAGTTACCCAAGTCCAAATTAACCGAGCTCCAAACATGAAACAAAACTTACAGTTTATTTACCTGAATTAAAAGTTACAATAAGAGAGATTGCACCTTCATTAATCGTTTGTTTGGATGACGAGACGAAAGATAAGAGTCAAAATTTCTTCAACATTGTGTGAGTTACATTTTTTAAAGAGTAATGCTAAGGAGAAAGCTGTGAAGATCCCCGTTTTCATTTGCGTCAGCCGTTTTATACTCGGACTCTAGGACAGTTAAATTTCATCGCATTTAGACCTTTTATGTCTTTTTACCATGTTTTATTGGTCATCTAGTTTACATCATTTGTTCCTGCATTTTTACTCGCAGACGTTTCAAGCCTTGTTCCCCGAGGGTTTTTAGTATTTGTGAAATGTTGCATGTTTTTTGGACTAGTGTTAAAATTACTGTCTAGATTGATAATGAATGTCACTCCTTTTAAATAGGTCCAACAAAATATAGCGATTAGGAGTCAACACACTGTCACAAACTCTCGCCAGCAGGTGCGTGAGGTCGCACCAAAAGATGAGGTTAGCCCACGGTTACATGCCGTGGGTTAGAGCATCGGACTCAAGGCCGGTAGCCTGGGTTTGATGTCAAATGCCACCAAACACACTCCGAGTACACACGGAGTGCGTGCTCATTAAATAAGAAGGTCCGAAAGTCTTGTGGGTTGAATCATGAGTGCAGGGGACTGGAGAATATTTCCTCCCCTTCAGTTCTATGCCTAAATTGTGGAGGTGGAGGTCGGTGTTTTCACCCTTTTTTTCCTTCAATTTCGCCAGCTAATCGTATGTCACCTGGGTGTCAAGGCCAACGAAGGGTTTTCGCCCCTTGTCATGATGAATTTCGTGGGCCTCGATCTGACTACGTCAGACAGATGGATTGAAACAACAACACTTTTATTATGACTATCAAATCACTATCTAAGTTCAACGTAAGTTAGGAGTGCTGTCTGACTAATTACTAACTTAAATAGCTATAAAAATTGATTTAATACTTTGCATTGATAGATAAATACATAGCAATGTTAACTACCCTGATTTGACACAACTGATCCTTTTACTTAACTCCGGTAGCTTCAATTATTATATTAAAATACTTTAACTTCAGCAAAATAACAAACGCTAACCTCCCTGAAATTTCCCTCTTTAAATAGCAACTCTCACTAACATAAACCATGGTTCCTTCTCAGAAAGCAGTTTCATAATCTTATAACTTCATGAAAGTCTTAACTGGAGAGGATTAGGAAGAATCGCGAATAGAACCCGAAGGAAAACTAGTCGACAATTCAATCTTCAATATTGATTCTTTTGCCGTTACATTCATGAAATGGTCACAAATTTTCAGTAAAATCTTCTTAAAAACAAATACACAATAATTTATTTTCTTGATTTCACAAACATTTTATCTCTAAGAATAATTTTGCTTTAGTTTGGAAAAAAAAAAAACAAAAACATCATGGTTATTTTTTATGCTAATGATACATACATGTTAAAATTAAAACCTTTTTGATTCACAAATTTATATATGACTCCACGATTATTAAAGAAAAAGTTGGTGTAAATTACAGTAAAACTTGTTTCTGTGTGTTAGATAGGAACCGCATAAAAAGAAACTGTACAATTCGAAAATTTCATAAACATTTACATATAACAAACAACTTTGTCGATATACTACAGAAAATTATTTTATGTGGCGCAGAGGGGCCGCATAAGAAAAGTCGCTATTAGAAAATTCGTCATTCCTTACGAAATTTATAAGAAAAGGCTTCCAAAGAAAATAAATAATTAAATTGCTCATGGAAACATTTTAAAAACATTTAATTTCTCATTGCATACATGGAAAAATTTACAAAGATTATGCTGCTGCTCGTCGTAATCCAAATCCTGCATCTTCCTGTGATGAATTAGTTCAAAATCAATTTCGACAATTGAAGATATAATTTCAATTGATTAATTTCTATTTTCGTAAGTGATGAGTTTTTGCGATAACTCTGGGTTGGTCAATTAATTGTAAACATTACGATAACGAGATATGCATTATATATACCGAAATTTTTTTGTAGTTATCCTCTCGGAATCGGTATACATTTTAAGAAAATGCTTTTCCGATTTGTCGGAAAACTGGATCACTGCGTATATCTTAATCGCTCTCAAAGAATCCGGTTCTCTTCTTGTGGCTGTCTTTATAATCTACCAAATTATTGATAATATCACTGTCATTGACAGATTCGTCTTCAATCAAGTGCTTGCTGCTAGTTTGTTGAGAGAAAGCAATTAAACGTGTATTGTCGAGAGACTTTTTATAACAAATGAACAGAGCGTCTTTAAAGTTTGTATATGTACTCGTACATTGATAGATAATTACAGTTGAGGCCAAAGCCTTTGAACTTCATATAACATTAAAAAATGATGGTATAAAAATAAAATAGTATAAAAGAGGACCCCATCGCAACAGTTTTCACTATATAAGTAAATATTTTAATGCATCATCATTAAAATCATTTTATAGAAAAGGTGGCCCTTTTAAAAAATATATCTTCAAGGTATTTTTTCATCCTTTATTTTCTTCTCAAAAATCAAATGAAGAAAAATAAAGCAGCTTTACGTTTACTTATTTTAAATTGCACAAAATGCTATAACCACCTTCCCATTAAATGAAAAACACAGATAGCTCATTCTGATGAAGATAAAATCAAAAACTGGAAGAAGAAAAATTTATTCATTTCTGAATGAAATTAGTTTTGGGAATTTTCGATTTATTTCCATCTCATTTCCGACTCATTCAAAATCTTTTTAATGCTGGGAGAAAAATGAATTGCATGAGACTGTGTATGAAAAAGTAATTCCATGTTGTGCAAAAATGGACAAAATTTAATTAAGGTACACATATATTTTATGGTCAATGCCATAAAATGTACCTTCTTTATGTATTAAAAAATTATTTTTGATTTTCTCTTTGAGAAGCGAGGAAATGTGACCTTCATTTTAAATTATGCAGAAACTAAGCAAATGGACATTTTTTTAAAGGGATAAAAAGTTGGGAAAACTATTTTAAAATCAATTTACCTCTTCTATTTTCCAAATTTCTGAATATATATTTTTAATCTTATGTATTAAATTGCTTAAATGAGAATATTTTTTTCTAATTTGGTATTGATTCTTCAACAAGCATTAGAATTGAATTAATTCTGCAGTGTGAAAAAACATTTCAGATAAAATGTAACTTATATTAAAAAAATAGTTCACAGATAAAACAATGACTTAGCCTATCAGCTAGTAAATTAGAAAAGATGTTGAAAAATTTGTGCCAAGATGTCGCCAAAATTTTCCTCACCTAGAAACAAAGTTATTATGCTTGAGAATACGTGGATGAATATTTTTTTCATTGTTGTCTAGTCTAATGGATATTATGGCATTTGGCTATGGTTTTGATTTGACGATGATGCTGGACTGAATAATATTCAACAAAAAAGTTCTATTGAGAACTAATCTCTGCAAACAAGTGAAGTCACAAAAATGTGGAATTAATGTATTTGGAGCATGTTAAATGTTATATAATTGAGATCCATTACTATCATTAAGTAATAAATCCCAATGGCTCTATGTTTTGAATGAAATTTGTAATATGGTTTTATATGTCGGAATACTCAGCAAAATTTTTTTCAATGAGATTTCCTTAAAACGCATTTTCTATAATCATTCGAAAAATACTTTTGGATTTAATTATGTTTTAAAATAGTTTCGTTAATGTAATAAACAATTTTAGATATGCCCTTCTTACCTACAGTATTTTTAGATCTTTATGAAATTAAGAAGTTGCTTATAGGAACCCCTTCTTTTATGTTGTTGTTTCTTATGCCCCTGATCTCGACTGTGTCAGATCCAGACCCACCAAATTAATCATGGCACAAGAGGCTAGAAGTTCACCTGTCTTTAGCTGTAGTCTTGATTACCATGCAGGGGACACTATGATTTAAGCTCGGTTTCTCCACAATTTTGAGGGAGAACACCCTGGAGGGGTCAGGGGTCTTCCATTAACCTCGCGAGAGTTCTTGCTGCTCGACGGCTAATTAGAGTACCCCTTGCCGTAAAGGCACTATACATGTACAAACATCCATGCCTTCTCCGGGATTCGAACCCAGGCCATACGGCACCCCAGTCAGCGTCGCTAACCCCTATACTGGATAGACGAGTCTTTTGTTTTCCTCTTTTGATTGTTTGTTCAAATATTCCATTAAAACTAAGCCTTGAGTGAAAAAAATTCAGCATTTTAAGAACGAAATTCTTTTTCATAACTGAAAATTCTTCTATTGCGTTCCGTATTTAATACTATGCTCTTATGAGACTTAAAGTATCAAACGTGATTAAGGTATCCGACTACGTTCGGAACATTGACTTTTCAAATATATATATTAATATTTAGGGTCATTAGATTAAAATACACGTATGAAATTGTTTTAAGATTATTATTATTAAGTGTGATTTAATGCTTCTGTAATAATAATAATATTTTGTATTATAGTACAGAGATTAAACTAGGATTTTTGAAATATATAATTTAGAAGTGCATTTATCCACATAGTTTTATACATAAGAGTGGAGAAATTTTAAATATTAAGAAGACTATTTAAGAAGTCTTAGCTATCTATAAGAAAAATATTATTATTATAGAAGCATTTTTTATAAAAGGAGAATGTTTTGAAAAAAGGTAATTCTAAGTTCATTTTTTCTCAAAATATTGCATTAAAATAATTTTTTTATTCCAATAAAAATCTTAAAACAATTTTATACGTGTATTCTAATCTAAGTGACATTAAGAATTCCGACTACGTTTGGAACCGTGATATTACAAAAGTGCACAGATGGATAATTGTCATGATATTTTGAGTTACTTAGATTAGAATACATATATAAAACTGTTTTAAGGACATTATGACAAAATTTTTTATTTAAATACAATATTTTGGCAAAAACTTATCTTATAATTATTTTTTTTAAATGTTCTCCTTTTATGAAAAATACTTCTGTAGTAATAATATTATGTGTGTGTGTGTGCTTACATAAAGTAAAGACTTCTTCAGGGAGTCTAAACTATGATTTTTGAAAAATTCACATTAATTTCAGAGTTACTACCATTTGAAAAAATTATCAGCGTTTTTTTACTTACAATTTCTCCCCTCTGTTGTAGTAAAATATGGATAAACCCACTTCTAAGTTGTATATTTCAAAACCTCTAGTTGATCCTCTGTACAGAGGTCTGAGCTATATACAAGCCAAATATTCATATAATAGAAGCATTTTTCATAAAAGGAAAGTATTTTGAAAATGGGTCATTCTATGTTCTTTTTTTGTCAAAATATTGTACTTAAATAATTTTTTGTTATAACAATATTCTTAAAACAATTTTATGCATGTTTTCTAATCTAATTGACACTAAATATCCTAAATATTATCCATTTATACGCCTTTGCGAAATCACGGTTCCGAACGTAGTCGGATACCGTAAGGGGTAAGTTTAGAAAAATCATAATTCTGAAATGATAGAAATTTATTTTAGACGATTTTTTGTAATTGGGTTTGGTTCCCTACATTGTTCTTCACAAAAACGCTCTATACTCTTAAGATAAAGTTAGATTATGTTAAAAAAAGATTATTTTTATTTGTTATTTATCGAATATAAATGAGGAAAAATATCAAAAATGAACTCATGGATAATTGCAGGATCATATTATATGTAAAAGGAAATTTACTAAGCAGCTGTAAAAAAAGATAAAATTGGAAGTGGAAATATTCTTTTTGGAAGAAACATCAATTAGAATAATTAAAATATATATTATATAATGTAAATGTATTAAAAATACATATTATATTTTAATGTATACAGTATTTTAAATACATATTTTCAAATTAAAATCAAATGTTTCTTCAATTAACTCATCTTAGAATTTATTTATATTTGACATATAATATTTTCAATTGTTTTCTATTAATTCATGCAATACATAGAGTAGATCATTTTTGTGTACGTACCTTTAAAAAAAATAATTAAGAAATTAATTACCAATATTAATATCAAACCGTTTATTCACTAATCTTTGAGTCTAGAATAAGACAAGCAATGTCTTAATATTAAAAAAAATTATATTTCTTAGATTGCATAGACAGTTTGTGATTCATGTAAAAATATTTTTCTCACATTTGCTTTTGGCTAATTCGTAAGAAAATACTTAAACGCCATAGTAAAGGAGATTTTCTAAAATTAAAATTTTAAGGACACATCTTTTGTTTAAAAGGAAAATAATAAATGGAAGATATGATCGGATACAAAAATAGCCAACCTTAGTTAAATGGCTAGATTAAAAAGGCTTACTAATTTTATTAAGTTGTGATACCTGAAAAAACTTTAAAAATTTAAACTAATTCAATTTTTTTTAAAAAGTTCTTATTTAGTGTACAGTATTTTCGCTTTCCTTAATTTGAAAAAAGTTTCAGGAAGTTTTATAAAAAACAATACTTTTATATACAACAGCAAAACTAAAAAAAAAACTTATATATTACGAAGTTGCGATCAAAATGTGTTAATATAAGTAAAATTCTAGAAAGTTATGATTATGATTGAAAACAAAAGATGGGAATCTTTGTATTTCTACACATCATAAAATTATTGAAATTAAAGATAACATAAAATGCCCAAAATTTGACTGAGTACAATAGAATTTAAATTTCTATAAGCATTTTGAGAACTTTAAACATGTGCTCCCTCACACACACATTGTCTTCAATTTATATATAATTGAAGAAAGAAACTCTGTGTGTTAATTTGATTTATACCATTCTTGTCTTTAATGGTACCAATAAACTGAGTTATTTAGCATTCGGGAACTTGCAGAATAATCAAGTCTTTGCTAACATCGAGAGTTTTGAAAGTGTGAAATGATCGTGATATTTCCTTGATATCGCAATTATATATCGAAGCATGATAGAATTCAGTAAATATTTTGAGGCTTATATTTGAATTCCCCTTAAGTTTGAATCCTTAAGAATTTTAAGTTTATTCAATGTTTGTTTCACAACATATTGATGGCTTCAAACATAGTTAAGAGGTGGCGAAATATCTTTTCAGTTATATTTATTCGATGAGGAATACTTTTGAAACGGATTGAAGCAATATATTGCTGAAGCGCACAAATCTTTTGAACTAAAGAAACTTTAGCTTATTTTCAAATCACGCGAAGATTTTGTGACGGTTCTATAGGCAATTTTCTAATTAATTCCTTTAGGAAATTTTTGGGCTATCAATTCGCATTATTCACAACCAACCCTTTGGAAGAAGAGAATCGTGATATGTAAATTAACTTACTATAAATAGGCAAGGTTTTTTAGCTTGAAGGAGAGAAGAAATACTCGAGCCAGATGAGATTGTTAAAGAAAGGATAATAGAATAATAGTGAGTTGATTCTTATTAAAAGGAAACTTAAAAGTGCTGATTTTCACTAAGATTGAATTAAGATTAGATTAAATCAGATAATAGGTTAGATCCTTTATTAAGATGTGGATCAATTTTGATAGTCTCCTAATTGCTCACGTTTTACTGTCGTTGTTCCACTTTCATGGATTTCATTGAGAAATTCTCTTAATGTTATTAGTTGAAATTGTGTCTGTTCTTAATATGTGTATGTGTGGAAATAAATAGACTAGTTGAATCATGTTAAGTGTTTCTTCCCTTCCTCTCACACATCTTAGTGCCTGCGACCAAGGCGGGAGCCTCTTAAAATTTGGTAGAAAGTTTAAATGTAATTAAGAAAACCAAATGTGAAAAGTAGTATCTTTTTAAAGTATTGCACATGATCATACATTTAAGAAGAAAAGAAAAGTTATAGTAATAATATAATCCGATGTAGTATTTGAAGAAATATTTTCTTTACACATATTTTAACTATTACATTGCGTTACTAGAATTAAAGTTAGTCTCCAGTTTGTTTCATCCTCCTTTTTGTTTTTTCTTTCATAACCAGATTTCTTTAGTTGTCATCGACTATATATTTACTCCGTGGTGGCTCGTTAACGAAGTTTCTAAGCTCCACTCAGTTGCTCTTCTTTTAAAGGAATTCTTGGATTTATATTTCATTTTGAAAATGTAATCTACGTCACGCATTTGGCGCGTTTTTCTACTGCTTGTTTTCTTATCCTTCCAAAACTTCTTTGGCTGGCTAGATCATCCGATATCTCCCCGATAAAGTACATTTAGACTCTGATAATCAAAAATTTTGGGTGAAGTTTGAACATATTATTTCGATGTTACTTGAAAATTGTCATTTCCTACCATTTATTTTCTATTGCACTAGTAATCTGAATCGTTTTCCTATGTACAAATATTCTTCATTAAATTTCCGTTTGATAGCAGAATATCAAAAAGAAAAAAAATGAAACTTAGATCAATTAACTAATTAAAAATTTTCTTTCAACATTTTGTCTCAGACCCAAATTATACTTTCCCGGTAGAAGAGCTGATGCATGCTAAATTCCTCGTTTCTCAAAGTCCTCAAATTTACGTGGTGTAGAAGTAAGGGGAGAGAGACATCGGCTAAGGTGGTGTCCTCGTCACCGCGGCCTTAAAGTACTAGGCCCGTCACCGAAAGCCCTCATTTTGCTTTAAGTGGTAAGTAAATAAACATCCATTTTGTAAGAGGCTCGCGCCTTTCTCACGGATACCTAGATGAGTGGGGGGGAAGGAAAGAAACGTTCGACATGGTCTAACTAATCTATTTATTTCAACACAAAGAACAGACACAATTTTTACTAATAATAGTAAGAGAATGTCTCAATGTTAACCGTGAAAGTGGAACAACGTGAGAGGTTAGTGGACTAACAAACTTGATGTTTCTGTGCTTTTTCTATGTTCCAAATTTGCCAGAGAAAGAAAGATCCTAAGACTGGCTTTCAAGGGACTTAATATAAATTGACCTCCGAATTTTCACCAACTTCTTTCTACCAGAAATGCTTTCAAAATTTTCTGTGAATTTGTTGTAAATATTTGTATTTCTACTTAACGTCAATATTTTTTTTTAATTTTTTTCCCCTGAATGTGTGTTTATTACTTTCTTCTGTAAGCTCCGTGTGATACTTTGTGGTGCACGGGTATTTTATAGTTTTTTTCAATAAAAAAAAATTAAAAAACAAACAAACCATTATCCGATTTAATGTAATCTTAATTCAATTTTAATGAACAATCGTCACTTTAAAGTTTACTCCTAATAAGAATCAAACCACTATAATTCTAATATTATACCTTCAGTAGCAATCTCACCTGGCTCGAGTATATCTTCTCTGCTTATGTCCCTTCAAGCTAGGAAACTTCGCCTATTTATAGTAAGATAATTTACATATCACGATTCTCTTCTTCCGAAGGGCTGATTATGAATAACACGAATTAATAGCCGAAAGATTTCCCAAGAGGATTAGTTGGAAAAACGCGTATAGATCCGTAACAACTTGAGCTAAATTATTCATTAAATTCATCTATTTGGAATAAGTGATTAGGTATGAAGAGCTAAATAGTTAAGAAAAGATAGGCTTCGTAATATACGTTGCTGATATTTATTTAATATACATATATATACTCTTATTTGAATATTTTATGAAAACTACATTTTGATAGAAATAAATTTCTGTAAAAATATTAAATAAACATTTTGATTTCTTTATATAAATATTAAAACGCGAAATTAATTCTTTTTACAATTTCAATTACTCCGCTTTGTTCAATGTGCAATATATTTTTGTAATTATAATTTTAAATTGCTACCGCAAATAAAATTAATTTAATTTATATAATTATTTGAAGCCTTTTAAGTTTTTCACAATTTCCAAATATAACGCATTAATTAATAAATTTGAGTTCTGAATATATGAAGCAAAATAAATTTATACGATAATATTTTAATTAAAACAAACTTTTGCTTGAATTCGTCAGAAATATGAACCATTTTTTAGATTGGCGGGGAGGAGGTGAAATTATTTTTTCCGTTTCTGCAATCAGTTGTTTAAAGTAATCCATATTTTAAATGAATTAATCCATCCTCCAAAAAATGCCTTAAAATGATTAAAAATATTCAAGAGTTTGCTAATGAAGTAGCATAAAATACAGCTAAATAGTGTTGGATTACTTTAAAAAAAAAAAAATGAAATTAATTTCAGAAGCAAATAACACCATTTTAATTAATATTAAAAATGTTCTAAAATTCATTCTTTTATTTCTTAGTTAATTTTTAAGCGGAGAATAAGGATAGCTATTTCAATGAAATTGGATCAAAATGTTTGCAGTGCTTGGAATTTAAATATTTTCCCCAAATGTAAATACTCAAAAAACTTTTTATCTTATGTTTTTCCTTTCCATGTGAATTGCTGGTAATAAGTTATATTTCTCTCTCTCACCAAATATATATATATATATATATATATATATATATATATATATATATATATATATAATGCAGAAAAAATTTGCTCCATCAAAATGTATCTAATCTATTAATATATTTTATATCTGTTATTTAAACGTTTATTAATGAGTGCTAAAAGGAAAAAATATTCCAGTTATGCAATTATTTAGTTGAACCAATTCACCTATAAGACAATTTTTTTTTCGTTTTCCTGCTTTTATGGTTCATTTTTCTTAAAATAATTATCACAGTTATTTTCAGTATGTGTTATAGTCAGAACATTAAATATCGAGTATCTTATCATTTTTCATAAATAATATAAGTTACCTTACCAAAACTGGCAATTAACTCCGTATTTACTTTTATAATCATTTATCATAAAGGTATACGTATGTATACAATAAGATTTAAATAAACTATTTTATTTCAACTGTATTATACATCGGGAAAGGAAAAATAATTGATTCAGCAAAAGCAAACAAACACAGAAACACACATACACATATACATACACTACTGGCATTAAAATTGCTACACTCAGAAGAAACGCAAATAGCAAAAGTAAATATTTTCCTAAGAATGATCTTTTGGAATTAACAAAGAATTAAACTTTAAAATCAACAAAGAAGCACAGATCTTTGAAAATCAGAACACGCCGGCAACAATAACAGCTTTTATGTATCTGGTAATGGAGTCAAAAAGAGATTGTGTAGCATGTACAAATTCAGTTCCTTGTGTGGCTTCAACATGACACAAATCATCGACTGAAGTATCCGGCGTATGGTGACTAGCTAGCAATATTTGACCAGAACAATTGGTGAGAGATCGAGAAAACGTGCCAGTCAGAGCAACAATAACCATTTTCTTTTTCAAGGAAGGTACGTACAGCTCAAGAAACATGCATTTCTTTATATAAAATCAGAATAATACTTGTTAACCCCTTCAAGGACCGGCGAAAGGAGAAAGAAGCGTTTCCCCGGGACCGTGCGTTAGGAGAGAGTATGTGCGCACAGGACCGGGGAAGTTTCCTTTCTAAGCCTAGTTTCACTTAAAAATTCATGTAAAATCTTAAATCAATTACGCTAAAATTTATTTTTTATTATAATTGATAATATCTGAATATACTGTTCAAACATTTTTGCTGTATTTAAATAAAAACAATTTTGCGAATTTTAAAGAAGACGTTTTCGTTTTAATAAAAAAAAAATACTCTTTTAGCCATGAGGATAAAACTTTCAAAATACTATCATACAAATATCAAATGTTGCGGTTCTAACTGATACAAATCTTTTAAATAACGGCTAATGATTGCACCGTATTTTTTATTTTTAATTAATCCTTATAATTCGTTTTACTTTTTTAGTATCACTTTAGTAATTATGTTTTCTGTTGTTATGGTTTTGGCAATTCTAAATGCGGCAGCAATTAAAAAGAATCGTTTGTTCTTACTAAATTAAAATGAGTCACAGTAAGAACAAAGCTTTTTTTTCGTTAAAAATGAGTCTTCGCGTTTTTTGTATGAAGATCTGCTTTTTAAATGCTTTAAAATTAAATATTTAAATTATTGATGAAAATATGAACCATAAATAAAATAAATACTGAAAATATTATTATGAATGCATAATGCCCAATAGACTAATAACTTTTCTTCTCTTTCCAAATTAGTCAAAATCTAAACAGAAATCCAGAGGGGAATAAATTACAAACCCTTAAATGCCCGATTCTCCCCCAAAATCTAAACATGTGCAGTTGTTTACATTCACAAATTTCAGGGATCTAATTAAAAAAAATCTCTGAGCCGAAAGCACATATTAAAATTCAAAGTTTTTTAAACATTATTCGAAAAAAAATAGACTTTAACCACCAATTAGTGCCTTGTAAAAATTAATATAAAAACGTTCCAAACACACACACTGATCACACCGGTGTGATCATGGGCCTCAGAGAAGGGAAAACGCAATCACACATATGATACCGGGGGCTCTGGAGGAAGGAACGCGTGATCAAATATATGTGATTATGATCCTGAACGGGTTAAATAGCCTTTATATATCGGTATATATCCATGCCATGCAACGATTGCCCGTTTTTTTAGTGTATTACCCCAAATATAGTGAAAATATTATCTCTAATGCTAATTCAGACACATCCGTTACTCAGGTCACTAAGCGAACCTACTGACAATTACACTAATCAATTCTTAATAATAAATAATTAGCTGCAATTAGGGAACAGTTGATTATAATGGAGAATTTTCTCTCTTATCAACGTTTTATAATAGAAATCGTTATTAATATTACTGGAAATTAATAACTTATGAATTTAACTGAAAAAATTAAGTACTTGAATTGCAAACTGAAAAATATAAGCTATTAGTTAAACATTTAAGGATAAGTTGTCGAAATTATGTATTTTACCTGCGGAGTGTTAGGGGTGAAATAACAAAAAGGTTAAGTAAAACATTCAATGTATATGATACATGAATATTACATATATGTAATTGAGTGCACAAAAAAACAATATGAAAATGGATGAATAACCACAACAATTAAGTAAGTAACAATTTAAAATTGATAGTTTAAGCCATTATTAGAAAATGCTCTTAATGGTTTATTTTAAAACTGTCTGCCTTTTTCCGTGAAGTGCTCTCAGTTAATATTTAAATGATAAATATTTCCCCATTTAATTTAATAAAGAATTGGATTGGAAAAAGAATATATATTAATAATTAATTTTAAAAACATTCTGACTGAGCGAAGAGTTTTCATTAACTCTTCATTAATAAGATTCAAGGTTCAACTGAATCAACAAAGAATGATTTTTGAAAAATTGCTCGAAAAGGACTTATATTCATAATGTCTCGCTTCTTTCACGAAGTTAAGCAGCATTGTTTGAGGAAAACATTATCACTTTTAATTATCAATCAAATAAAGCTTATAATTGAAACAGAAATGCAATAAAAAAATCATAATAAACGTAATGTAATTTTTATTTGATCTCTCGCAATCAGGACAGCATTCTCATGATACAATCATACATGATGAATTTTTACTTCGTAATCGTCATTTCCCTATCTCATGTTAAGTTCTAATCTCATCAAAGTTTCCCTCAAAGATCATCTTTCACAACGTCTTTAACGTAGCAAACGAACTCCTAATGATATTTGCAGAACTCGTCGAAGTTCTAGGCTAAATAACAAATTACATCCTGGTGCCACTTATTTAATTCCGAATCTCAATCAAAGGGAAAATATTCTGAGGAAATTCCGTATCTCCAACACTGTTACAATTAATTCCATTTAATAAACTGTCTGTCGGTTTAGTTATAGTTGAGAAGAAAAATTAACTTTCCCACTCTTTCGATTTGAGTGCCATGTGGATCGGTGGTTGATGCGATTAAAATTTTACCGAAGCCTCAAAATGCAATATTTGTTTATTTAAGACAGCGAAATGATTAAAAGAGTAGATTTTAATCAATTTTTACTTCCAACCAATGTTTCATCGGTTGCATTGAACGCTGATTGGTGTAGAGTAGTGATGTGTTCCAGTTTGCATGTTGCAATTAATTCGATTTAAATTAAGGTAAGCACGTATTCTGGATATTTATAATCAGCTAGAATAAATCAGGCATACTACAAGGAATGTTTTGGAAATTGTGTGGTGCTTTCTGATAGAGATGCAGAGGAATTTACTTTAATATGTAATTTTAATTGGAAATTTTAAAGAGATGAAGTACAAATAACAATTATCTTTATAAAACAATAATTTAAAACTGCAATGTGGAAAGATAACTCAATAAACGTAGTTATATAGGTATTAAAAGTAATGAAATGCATCACAAGAAGCAGGCTAAATAGAATAATTAATAAATATGTGTCATAAATAATATTAATTAAGAATAAAAAAATGATTGGGGAGAGAGAGGGGGAATATTAACGTCCCTTTCCCAAACTACACGAGGGCTTTTGCGACAACCACGTAATTTTGAACCATGGTCAAAGGACATGGACGACACCTGACCTGGCACCCCCCCCTCCCAACTACCACACCACACCAACGGGAGGACGTTTCAGCTCTCGACAGATTTAACGGGATCGCTGCCCAAACAGCGGGTCTTTAGTGGTATGGGGGCGAACTCGTGACAAAGGGAAGCCACGATCCATACCTAAAAAAATAAAAAATGAATACATGTTGATATATAAATTTAATTAATTTTACAATAATGTAAGTATAAAGGGAATGAAACAAATTTGATACAGCATTTCATAATCAAACTAAATGAAAAATTTTAAATTCAAAAACAATTCTTTTATATTTTATATATTTTATTTTTTTAACCCGACAGAAGGTGCGCATTCGATACTAATGTTGCGGTCGCCCTGGGCGACGCAGATACCCTAATTTTTTTCTTACAATTAATTTTATTGTACAAGATAAAAATCGTAATTCCAATTAATAGTTTAATTAAGGGAAAATATATTTACGTACTTTTAAGAACTTTTGAATTTTTCTTTGATACTTTGAGGAGAAGTTCAATGAAACTGAACTAAAATGTATCAAATGTGCATGACTTGAATAAAGGACACAGATCACATACACTTTTCGTTAACATTGCAGGAAGGATATGTGCAGGCAAAACTATCATATTTGTTTCAAGTTATTGTAATTTTATTGTCCGCAGATGATCGACAAGAAACATGTTGTTCTTGCTTATGTTTTTTTGATAGAGCGCTGTGTATCTTGTGCTGCCCTTGTAGCTTCATATATTTCTTGAGGGTTTTTGGTAGCATTTGAAAACTTCCCTTTCAACTCAAGAGTTTCATATTCGTCTTTTTTCTCAAATTTACTTCCTCTATCATGATTAATATATAATATTTTATCAGGTTATTCCCTTGCTTGATTAAGTTCAACTTCATCCAATAGAGATCACACAGATGCCCATTACCTTCTTTATATTCTGCTCATTTGAATTGTATATTCTGTCCATTTACATTTCTAAATCCTAATGAGTCGTGCAACACAGCAATCAAAAGAACTAAGTCATCCCACAGAAGCAAAATGTAGCACTTTCTCAGATATTTTGGAACAAAAGTGGTCGTGTGGGAAATTCAGTCACCCCACAAATACCTTAATAGTGTAAAAAAAAATTTAAAAAAAAAAACGTTTACCATTCTCAAAAAAGAGGAAGATATGTGACAAATACCTTTTTGTTTACATACTGTCATATAAGACTGTCATATAAGAGGACACTGATAAGGTCAATGGTAACAAATAGTTTTCCCAAAATTAAAGACTTCGTGAGCCTGGGGTGATTCTGTGCCCCACGCGACATCTCTTAATTTAACAATTTCTACTAGAGAGACTGAAATGACGAGCCTTATAAACATAAAAGACTCGTATAGGTATTGGAATATGAAAATTTAAATCCGCACTTTTAACTTGCACATACGAGAGACGTTCCTAAAGTAAGTTATGTAATTTTTTTCATACTGAAACTTAATTGTCAATACACTGCATTATTACGTTATGGTATTATATACCGTTTACTGTTTTTGAGACAGTCGTCGCCAACATTGAGGCATTTGTCGAAGCGGACGAACAGTTTCATTGGTAACTCTGGTAAACTGTGTGCCCTGCAACGAAAGAATTGTCTCACAACCCGCTTCACTTCAGCATTGATTTGTAGAGATTTCTTTTCCGCCACTTACCTTCCTCTTCTTCATTAAGGAGGCCTAGGTATCTGTAGTAATATGATGAGCCTATGTCCAGGAACGTCTTAAGACTCTTTGAGGCCCTGAGTCTTGATGCTAAAGTAGGTCCTGATTGATATCTTTAAAAGTAGACAGTATATAGTATGTATTGTCAAATACTACTTCAAACGGTACTCTGAAACAAAGAAATGTGCACTTCTCACAATCTCAAACCTAGGCACCAACTGGGTCGACCGACAGCCTCATTTCAATTAAATGAGTTGAATGATTGCTTATAGTATTAAGCATAGGCCTAGACATGGACAATGGTCTTGACATAATAATAGAGTCTTATCACTTTTGGCAATTAACATGTAATCTGAAATTACCTGTTTTTCGAAGAATATGTACGGGAATAAAATTTGACCAGATTAAAATTATCTGGATCATGATCTTAAGAGAGAGTCGAGAAGGAAATCAAGCCCCCGCTAAGAGTGAGACCATGGGCCCGAGTCCAGTTGGCCCATGACTTCAGACAGCCTTGCTTGTGTCTCATGGCTTGTGAGGATTCTGAACTTCTTTCGGTACATCTTTCTGTCTTTATCTAACTCTTTGGTTAAGTAAGATATTATCGGATGGACCTGTGTATGAGCAATGCGCAGTGTGCACTCCATTCTGACACCGTTATGCTCCTGCCCGCTGAGACACAGTCCTGTACTTTTGAAAAGATGTTTTCATTTGTGGATTTGGACGACCATTTCTGCCTTCTTTCTTTTCATATTATTTTCACAATACACGACATGCAGGAGTCTGTGGATGAATGACTTACTTACTCCGAGGGAATCGAGCTCACCTAAAGAGTTTCAAGCTGAGAATTGACCCTCCGAGAATATACTTTTTTTATATACTAACTGAAGTACACATACAAATGTCCTGAATGAGGTACTCTTCCCCCCCCCCCATAATTCTTGAGAATAGGGGGAAGAATATAAGATACAGTAAATATACTTTACGATGAAAATAGCAATGCAAATACAAAACACACACAAACACAATAGAGCCAGTTACCGGGCAGTAACAGTGCGAGACTCACAAAAGGAAGAAATAGCTGCAGGAGTTTGGCATGTGGCTAATAGGTGTGGCTAGTTAAGAACCAGTGACAAAAAGGGGAAAGGTACCATATCCACTCCACTCCCTTAGCCAATATCTTTGCACTTCAATGATAAATACCGTGGGGCTGTGGTAGCCCAGTAGTCAAGGTATCGGATCATGGCAGGCATGTCTTGAGTTCGAGCCCAGTACCACAAAAGACTCACAGCGTAAAAGAGCGATCCCGTAAATCTGTCGGGGCTCAAACGTTTCCCGGTGGTGTGGTGAGAAGTTGAGACGGAATGAAGTCATATGTCGTACACGTCACTTGACCATGGTTAAAAATTCCATCGCCAAAAGCCGCTGTGTAACTGAACAGAGTGACGTTAATATTCACTCACTCACTCGCTAAATGCCATGGATGGCGTTCACAATTCTCTCACGTGTCCATTTATATCTAATAACAGTACGTACTTCCATTATCGACCACGTTGCCAATACACGTCTGCCCACCATTGTGATTAGTACTGAAATTGTGACTCGGGAGTCCACTGCTATACTCTTCTTCGGTGCTCTGCGCATTCATTATTCCTCCTGCACTGACAGCACTTCCATCATTTAATCAAATAAATAGTGTAGTTCATTATAAAAGTTGTTTGTTTATCTGCTGTTCTATCTTATTTTCCAAAAAATGACGATACTTGCATTCGGAACGTCCCTTGTATATTGTCACTGGTATTATTTTCCGAGAAAAAAAACATATTTCATAAAATTTTCACTCTGCAATTAGTTTGTCGCGCAAAATATGATATTAAAAATACTTTAATTTAAATGCTGAATAAGTACAATTAATGACCATTACTTTGAAAAGAATTATAACTTACACACCTATAGTCAGTAATAGTTAAACATTAATTTTTACTCTATTATATAAATACTTTATGTCAAAATTTGAATAGAAGAAATATGTAATTTTATACACACACACACATACATACATATATATATATGTATATATATATGGAATAAATAAGAAATCTCAATACAGTCAAATATCTTTTTTATTATGGAGTTATGTAAAATGTCATTAATATATTCAATTCTCAAGCGTCTACTTGAAATGTTCTGAAAAGTATTCAAACACACTTTTTTATGAAATCTGAGTCAGATTTTCTGGTTTTGATCCAAATTTTAATATTTTAATGAAAATGAAAACAATTTCCTCTCAGTCGCAAAATGTGATATTATTGCTCAAGAAATGAATTTGATATATGGTCTTATTCATGATATATTATATTGGTTTGCATAATTTTACACAATTTTAAAATTAAATGTATGTAAATTTCTTGAAGTTATGCACTTATTCTTCGAACTTACACTTATCCTGAAAAATTTTTTTTTAAAATTTTTTTTCCCTTTTATTTTTAAATACTATAAATTACACAGGAGTTAACACGAATTAATGACCTACCTCAGCTAGTTTATTACTCAAATTTCTACGGAATTTTTTTTATTTTTGACTAACATTATACTCTGCATAGAAAGAAAATACTTAAATTTATAATAGTGCGATAAAAGTTATTTTATTTTCTATGAATCTTTACAAACAGCAAATAAAAAAAATTATTTTTTTTAAAATTAAAAAAACCGTTTTATTGATAAAAAAAAAAAAATGCATTACTGAATAAAAACTATTTTATAAGATAATTAAAATACAAAACAGTCATATTTTAAGTAAAACATGGTTGAAAAGGAAAGGAAAAATTATTTATTTTCTTTTTGTTTTTGAGAATTTCTAACTTAAGCATCGAAATTAAAAGTAATACCATTGAAGCAAATTGAACATTTAAGAAGAACATGATTATAATTAACATACATTTATGTTTCATTTTCAAAATAATCGTAAGTTTTAAATCATTGAAATAAATGGAAGCATTTTTTATTTCACTTCAACATTGTAGTTTCACAAACACTTTTTTAAAAAATCTTCTAGTTGGATTTTTCAAATTCTCTGAAAAAAAAACCCTTGTGTTTTAAAAAAAAAGATTTCTTTGCAAAGTAATCTAATTTGGGAGTCAATTTCTTGTTTGGTTGGGGTTTTTTAGTTTTTGGACCAAAATTGCAATTTTTCTTACATTTTTAAAGAAAAATCGAAAAAAGGGTATATAAAGAAAAAAAAAAAAACTTTTTAAAAAAAAAAATCTACTTTTTTTTATTGGACTGAAAGCTATTCATCACTTTATTTATTTTAAAGTGCTTTGAATGATGGATGATTCATTGTGAAATGATCAGTGTCATTGAAAATAAATTCCCACCTTTTGGCGAAGACTATCTATTTTCATTACGGAGAAAACGGCGCGTTTATTGTATTTGAAATTGGAAGATCATGTATATGTGTTTCTCTAAGCTCTTTTTCTAGAAAAAAATGAGTTATTTTTAACCATTTTATTCATTTTATGTAAACAAAATAAAGTATCTTGGCGATGTTAAAGGGTGTTCCTTTAGCCACCGGAATGTGATTGTTTTTGCTAACAATATATAAAACTAGACCATTTTTCAAATGTCTGCTTATCCCAATAATGAACTTGGTATAAAGTGTTAAATTTTCCTATATTTAGTTAGATTAGAGTAAAATGCAAACAAATATTAAGTTACTTTTTATCAATCCATTCATCTGTTTTAGTAAGTTATAAGAAATTAAAAATTCATGATGGTTTTTCAGTTATGAGACCGTTATATTTATATCGATATTTTTATTTTGTAATTTGGCTTCCTTCTTGGCAGATCTTGGCCATTTTTTTCTTGAACCCCCCTTCCCCCCCGTTTAGAAACACTGGGATAAGTATTAAATTTTATATATGCTACTTTTAAGTAATAGGATAAAGCATTATGCAGCTTTTCTTTTCTAATGTATAAATCGGAACATATTGAAGAGTAGTTTTTAATTAAATTAAATTATTTCCTCTATCATTCCTTTCTTGAAGTACAAATGACATTAGAAAAATAGTCTAGCCTCCGTTGCTCTCTGTGTTATACCCATCACATCTAGCATTAACAAAAGTATTTCGAATACCATTACCATTTCTAACATCCTACCTTTTGTAAACTGCATTTTCTGGCAGCTGCATTCAAGACAAAATATAGACGAACTAAATATAGCAAAACAACTTAGATTGTCAATTTCTTATACTAAACCTTTCTTTGGAAAACTTTTCTCCATAAAAGTAAGCCAATGGGATTTACTTTTAATTATTAAACTTGTTTTTAATTTAGTATTTAGATAAATTACTTATCAAGTGATTGTGCTGTACTGATGCAATTATAAGTATAGTACATCAGTGTATTTTATTTTTTATATTGTCAGAATGTATCATTTGTTTTGCTTCCTTTCAGTAAATTAATATTGTAATTTGCTTAAATAATCTTTTATTTTTGACTTTTTGATATGCTCGCGTGCCTCACGTAGGGTTATTACGCACCCCTAAGTAGGCACAACCCATAGTTTGGGAATTACTTCATTATTGATGCCTGGTTCTATCCATAAATAAATATATGTATAGAATCAGCATACAGAGATTGAATCTTGACTCACTAGTGAAGAGAACACATGTCTACATTGCTCCCGTGATCAAGGATAATGATGTATATATCAAGTCAGGGGGGCTATCCTGTGACCTGGAGTAAGTGGAAGCAGACCATTGGTCTCTTGACATAAACCCTCCTTCTCAGGCTTTCGATGTATTGTATATCTTGAAACGGAGGTGTCAGAAGCAGTGGAAGCTCATTCATGGGTCGTGTAACTGTCATTCACCTATTGCTGCTTTCAGTGAAAACCAAGGAATCAATTTCCTGGGTTAGGCGACTCTTAGGCGCTCTTTAACAGGTCTTCACAGGACATTATTTTAGTTCCTGTAACTCAGTGCTTCTCAAACTTTCCATATTTCCAATATTCAATCATAATTTCCATCACGTCCCCCTTCATACAATAACAATATATTGAATTCAGTAATACCATATACTGACGCTGAAGCTACAATACGACAATAACCTTTTAAGTGCCACCGTTGTATATAAACGTCTCACTCAGCCAAAGCGTTAAATGCTCCGAACGTATATATACATCTTTCTGAACTGCGATCTTCTCTGTGCACTGATATACCTAAAATTATTCCGAAGGCTTTGGAATTTAATAAAAGGACAGTGAAAAAGGTTTTGAAGGTTTTACTTATTTCAAGTTTTTTTATTTATTTATTTTTTTTCATTCCTGCCCCTTCGTGAAAATAGTGGCATTGGGAAGTGAATCCCGTAACTTTTAATCGGCAGCTTCGAGATTAGTTATAAGCCGTACAAATTATCAAGATAAGTGTTGATTTTTGTAAAACTTTTATATATGATATGCCCATGGGGGTCACTTTTATTTATTAAACTCGTTACCAACTTAGTATTGCTAAATTAATTATCAAATGCATTGAGTATACATTTGATACATTTACGATAAGTGTATTTATTATATGAATGCAAATGTGTATTTTATATTTCTCATATTAGAATGTATTTTCTTTGTTTATTTTCAGTAAATTAATAATTTTTGATTAAATAATCTTTTGTTTCCGACTTTTCGATATGCTCGTCCCCTGGGTTTTTACCCCCAAAAGGGGGCGCCCTTTTGGCGCTGCTTAAATATTTTTAGATTTTTTTCCAAACCATGGGTTCATCCATTATCCGAAGGCCAAACTTCTGTACACTTTAAACCATCTTGTTACTCCAATTTGTAATAGTCTGTCTTTAGTGTTACAAATGGTCTCCATCTAAATTTATTATTCATTGTGCCATTGCTTACAAAAGTTTCAAAAGTAATGCTAAGCTTTCAGAAATACGAGCCAAACAAAAATCGTACAAGATAGTGTGTGTGTCCGAAGTATTTATCTGATCATTTTTCTCAATTTCCATAAAATAAAGTTGAAAGATCTCATTTGATTAGATCATTGAGAAAAGTATCGTTTCATTGTTACGTTTACCAATTTTTGTTTAAATTGGTTCCATAGCTTATAAAAGATCTACGAAAATCTACAATTCCAGAACCAGCACAGCACACCAGCATACCAGAATATATTATTATTATTATTATTATTATTACTAATAATAATAACTTTAATGTATTACTTTCAAGTTAAGGATAGCTAAGAAAATAAAAATAAGTTTTCTTCACACACACTTCACAATTTAATTATTATTAATTTTACTTATTGTATTATCTAATATTGTACTAAATTACTGAAATATTTGAGTTAGGTAAATATATGCATAGAGACAGTTTATGCAATTTTATCAAAATTATGCGATAATTTTCAACTAATTCTAAGTAGGAATTTCTCTGTTAAGACATTTATTTCTGTAAAAAATAATTTTTTAATCCAATTTCATAACAACTTCATTTATTTTAATCTAATTCAACTACTTTTTTTTAAAATAAAAAATTTTTTTATCCGTATTTATATTAACTTGCATAAACTTGTACAGATCCCAACAATTGATTCAGCGAAACATATGGTATTATTTGCCATTATAGGAATTAGCTACAAAAATTGAAAAAAATTTTCTTTTAAAAATTTAAATATAACTAACTTTTGAAATGAAATTAGTTTTTGAATGTATTCACTGATTCTACTTCCATTAATTTCATGCTTGGGGAGAAAATTTTCCATTCAGCCTGGAAAGAAAATTTTTTGTGTTATGAATTAATAATTTAATAATAATAATTAA